>CM077925.1:14493732-15093732 GCA_039797435.1 Crotalus adamanteus
TACCGACCTATCTGTATTTATCTATCTATCTACCTACCTATCTGTATCTATCTACCTACCTACCTATCTCTATCTATCTATCTACCTACCTACCTATCTGTATCTATCTATCTACCTACCTACCTATCTGTATCTATCAATCTACCTACCTACCTATCTGTATCTATCAATCTACTTACCTACCTATCTGTATCTATCATTCTACATACCTACCTATCTCTATCTATCTATCTACCTACCTACCTATCTGTATCTATCTATCTACCTACCTACCTATCTGTATCTATCAATCAACCTACCTACCTATCTCTATCTATCTACCTACCTACCTACCTATCTGTATTTATCTATCTATCTACCTACCTATCTGTATCTATCTACCTACCTACCTATCTCTATCTATCTATCTACCTACCTACCTATCTCTATCTATCTATCTACCTACCTACCTATCTCTATCTATCTATCTATCTACCTACCTATCTGTATTTATCTATCTACCTACCTACCTTTCTCTATCTATCTATCTACCTACATACCTATCTGTATCTATCTATCTACCTACCTACCTATCTGTATCTATCAATCTACCTACCTACCTATGTCTATCTATCTCCCTACCTACCTATCTCTATCTATCTATCTATCTACCTACCTACCTATCTGTATCTATCAATCTACATACCTACCTATCTCTATCTATCTATCTACCTACCTACCTATCTGTATTTATCTATCTACCTACCTACCTATCTGTATCTATCTATCTACCTACCTACCTATCTGTATCTATCAATCTACCTACCTACCTATCTCTATCTATCTACCTACCTACCTACCTATCTGTATTTATCTATCTATCTACCTACCTATCTGTATCTATCTACCTACCTACCTATCTCTATCTATCTACCTACCTACCTACCTATCTCTATCTATCTACCTACCTACCTATCTGTATTTATCTGTCTACCTACCTACCTTTCTCTATCTATCTATCTACCTACCTACCTATCTGTATCTATCAATCTACCTACCTACCTATCTGTATCTATCAATCTACATACCTACCTATCTGTATCTATCATTCTACATACCTACCTATCTCTATCTATCTACCTACCTACCTACCTATCTGTATTTATCTATCTATCTAACTACCTATCTGTATCTATCTACCTACCTACCTATCTCTATCTATCTATCTACCTACCTACCTATCTGTATCTATCTATCTACCTACCTAGCTATCTGTATCTATCAATCTACCTACCTACCTATCTGTATCTATCAATCTACTTACCTACCTATCTGTATCTATCATTCTACATAACTACCTATCTCTATCTATCTATCTACCTACCTACCTATCTGTATTTATCTACCTACCTACCTACCTATCTGTATCTATCTATCTACCTACCTACCTATCTGTATCTATCAATCTACCTACCTACCTATCTCTATCTATCTACCTACCTACCTATCTCTATCTATCTACCTACCTACCGACCTATCTGTATTTATCTATCTATCTACCTACCTATCTGTATCTATCTACCTACCTACCTATCTCTATCTATCTATCTACCTACCTACCTATCTGTATCTATCTATCTACCTACCTACCTATCTGTATCTATCAATCTACCTACCTACCTATCTGTATCTATCAATCTACTTACCTACCTATCTGTATCTATCATTCTACATACCTACCTATCTCTATCTATCTATCTACCTACCTACCAATCTGTATCTATATATCTACCTACCTACCTATCTGTATCTATCAATCAACCTACCTACCCATCTCTATCTATCTACCTACCTACCTACCTATCTGTATTTATCTATCTATCTACCTACCTATCTGTATCTATCTACCTACCTACCTATCTCTATCTATCTATCTACCTACCTACCTATCTCTATCTATCTATCTACCTACCTACCTATCTCTATCTATCTATCTATCTATCTACGTACCTATCTGTATTTATCTATCTACCTACCTACCTTTCTCTATCTATCTATCTACCTACATACCTATCTGTATCTATCTATCTACCTACCTACCTATCTGTATCTATCAATCTACCTACCTACCTATGTCTATCTATCTCCCTACCTACCTATCTCTATCTATCTATCTATCTACCTACCTACCTATCTGTATCTATCAATCTACATACCTACCTATCTCTATCTATCTATCTACCTACCTACCTATCTGTATTTATCTATCTACCTACCTACCTATCTGTATCTATCTATCTACCTACCTACCTATCTGTATCTATCAATCTACCTACCTACCTATCTCTATCTATATATCTACCTACCTACCTATCTCTATCTATCTACCTACCTACCTACCTATCTGTATTTATCTATCTATCTACCTACCTATCTGTATCTATCTACCTACCTACCTATCTCTATCTATCTACCTACCTACCTACCTATCTCTATCTATCTACCTACCTACCTATCTGTATTTATCTGTCTACCTACCTACCTTTCTCTATCTATCTATCTACCTACCTACCTATCTGTATCTATCAATCTACCTACCTACCTATCTGTATCTATCAATCTACATACCTACCTATCTGTATCTATCATTCTACATACCTACCTATCTCTATCTATCTATCTACCTACCTACCTATCTGTATTTATCTATCTACCTACCTATCTGTATCTATCTACCTACCTACCTATCTCTATCTATCTATCTACCTACCTACCTATCTGTATCTATCTATCTACCTACCTACCTATCTGTATCTGTCAATCTACCTACCTACCTATCTCTATCTATCAATCTACTTACCTACCTATCTGTATCTATCATTCTACATACCTACCTATCTCTATCTATCTACCTACCTACCTACCTATCTGTATTTATCTATCTACCTACCTACCTATCTGTATCTATCTATCTACCTACCTACCTATCTGTATCTATCAATCTACCTACCTACCTATCTGTATCTATCAATCTACCTACCTACCTATCTGTATCTATCTATCTACCTACCTACCTATCTGTATCTATCAATCTACATACCTACCTATCTCTATCTATCTATCTACCTACCTACCTATCTGTATCTATCAATCTACCTACCTACCTATCTCTATCTATCTATCTACCTACCTACCTATCTCTATCTATCTACCTACCTACCTACCTACCTATCTGTATTTATCTATCTACCTACCTACCTATCTCTATCTATCTATCTACCTACCTACCTATCTGTATCTATCTATCTACCTACCTACCTATCTGTATCTATCAATCTACCTACCTACCTATCTCTATCTATCTATCTAGCTACCTACCTATCTCTATCTATCTACCTACCTACCTACCTATCTGTATTTATCTAGCTACCTACCTACCTATCTCTATCAATCTATCTACCTACCTACCTATCTATATCTATCTATCTACCTACCTACCTATCTGTATCTATCAATCTACCTACCTACCTATCTGTAGCTATCTACCTACCTACCTATCTGTATCTATCAATCTACTTACCTACCTATCTGTAACTATCATTCTACATACCTACCTATCTCTATCTATCTATCTACCTACCTACCTATCTGTATTTATCTATCTACCTACCTACCTATCTGTATCTATCTATCTACCTACCTACCTATCTGTATCTATCAATCTACCTACCTACCTATCTCTATCTATCTATCTACCTACCTACCTATCTCTATCTATCTACCTACCTACCTACCTATCTGTATTTATCTATCTATCTACCTACCTATCTGTATCTACCTACCTACCTACCTATCTCTATCTATCTATCTACCTACCTACCTATCTGTATCTATCTATCTACCTACCTACCTATCTGTATCTGTCAATCTACCTACCTACCGACTTCCGGTGGTTAAAGCGGTGGAGATGGCGGCTACTTTGTAGCCGTCCTCCTGAGAAGGTGTCAGATCCGCGGAGCACAGCGTTTATCAGCTGGCCCGCGGCTCGCAATCCCCTTCCCGGGCGAAGGGAAGGGGTAGAGATCGCATGAATAGAGGTAGAACCTCTTAACTCTCCCTGGATTTTTATTTTCAGGGGAGTAGAAAGAGGGTTCCCTCGGAGTTCATTGCCTTCTCCGCCTCTCAGCTGTCTTTGTTTCTTTGGAAACAAAGCGAGAAGCCGCTACCATCTCCGAATTTAAAGAAACCGTGAGTAATTTTAAACCGGACAGAACTGTTTAAAGGATTTTATTTATAGTTTAGCTGTATTTTATCTTTTACTAGTTTATTTAGTTTATTTAGTATATGCTGATTTTTTTTCTTATTTTTTTGAGCTTTCTCTTTTTTTCCGGGTGGAAAAGTGAGAGTGAAAGTAAAATGGCGTTTTGAAAGTTTTTTTCTTTTAAAAGACGGATCGGCTGAATTGTTGTTTAATATTGTTTCTTCTTTACTTTTTTACCTTTTTATTCTTGGGGAGTTCTAGATTGATCTTATTTTATTTTATTTCATTTTATTTTTAAATCTTTTTGGATTATTTATTTTTATTGGTATTTTTAAGAAGAAAGGAAGACAAATTAAAATGGCCTCAAAACGACAACCAGCTACGGTAGCTTCTAAAGTAATTTCTTCTCCTGTTACTTCTACTGTGCAACAACAACTTAAAATAATACCCTCAGTGCAGCAATCTAAATCTACTCCACCCTCACCTCCTCCATCTGGGACATCAGTACAAGACATTAAAGAAATAATGGTAAGTGCTGTCTCACAGTTCAGGGAGGAAATGAAACAACTTTTGGATCAGAATAAATCTGAAACTAAGGAGGAAATGAAGAAAGAGATGAAGGAGCTCTTAGAACAGAATAATGCTATCTTGAGGGATGATATACTTCTAGCTCTATCTGGAATGGCCTCTGTGGTTGTGAAGCTGGACTCTAGAGTAGATGAAATTGAAGAAACAGTTGAACTTTTGGATTATAAATTTCAAGATATGGAGAAAAAAGTGGAGACCTCACAAGATGATATTCTTATGTTCCAGTATAGACAGATGGAATATGCTTTGAGAATAAGGGGTCTGAAAGAAGATAAAACTCAAGATTTGATGGAAATGGTGATTAATGACCTGGCTGTTATTTTGAATATTGATAAAGAAGACTTACGTGGGGATGTGGAAAGAATTTATAGAGTTAATTCTTGGATTGCAAAACAGAGGAATTTGCCTAGAGATGTGGTGATATATTTTGCTAAGAAGTCTTTGCGAAATCAGATTCTACAAACTTTTTATAATAAAAGATTTCAGATTGCTGCCCAAGACATCATCATCTTAAAGGAAATTCCACCTAAAATTTTAAGAAGCAGAAAGGATTTTGCTTTTTTAGTAAATGAACTTAAAGCGAGACAAATGCCATTCAGATGGGAGATTCCGATGGGCATTGTTTTGAGCCATGCGGGGACACGTTATAGACTTAATACAGTTGCTAAAGCTAAGGAATTTTACAAAGCGATCCTGGGAGCAGGCTCTCCTTTGCCCATGATGCATAAAATTTCGAGTGATAAAGAGATGGAACAGAAATCTGAAGGTACAGGGATGATGACTGCTGGACAGGTGGAATGGATGTCTCAATCAGAGGTTAAAGAACAGAGAATGACCCGTGCAGCACATAAACGTAAAGAAAAAGACCAAAAGAAAAAAGAAAAAGAAATTGAAGAATCTACTCAGCAAATTGCTTCAGTGCCGGTGGGAGGAGCAAGACCCAAAAGCTCTGCTACATATTCATCAGCAGCAGAATTTGAGCGGATCTTCTCCAGGCTGAAGGCCAAGGGAGATGGCAAAGCTCCTGTCCTGGAATGTTAATGGATTAAACATTCCTCAAAAGAGAAAAAAAATCTACCACTATTTGAAACAACATAATAATGATATTATTTGTTTGCAAGAAACTCATATTACAGTTAAAGATCAAAAATATTTAAATAATCCTCGCTTGGGATCTCATTTTGTATCTCCCGCTCCTGGGAAGAAAGGGGGTGTGGTAATCTATGTTAAACAGAATTTATCTGCTACCTTGTTAGAATCAGATCCTTATGGAAGATATGTTATGCTTGAACTTGGTTTATATGGTAAGAAAATTCTTATTGTGGGGTTGTATGCACCAAACCAGCAACAGGAGCAATTTTATAGGTTATTACATCAGAAAATAACTTTGTTGGACTATAGATCTGTGATTTTAATGGGAGATTGGAACGGTGTCTTAGATACACAAATGGACAAAAAAGGTTCTTCTACTTTTTTTAAACAGGCTAAATTACCTAAAGCCTTCTTTGATATGAAAGAAGATTGGGAATTGAGAGACTATTGGCGTGAACGTAATCAAGAAGAAAAGGATTTCACGTTTTTCTCAGATAGACACCAATCTTTCTCAAGAATTGACTTCTTTTTGATCACAACAGACTTATACAACAGGGTGAAGAATGTAAAAATTTTTCCTAGGACGTTGTCGGATCATAGCCCTGTCTGGATGGAACTGTTTGTAGAGAAGGAAGATAGGAGATCCTGGAGGGTGAATGAGAATTTATTTAAACAAGAAAAAAATGTTCATAAATTAAAGGAATGTTTAAAGGAATATTTTACTTTAAATATGAACAAGGGAACATCAATGTCAATGGTGTGGGATGCAAGTAAAGCTTTCATGCGTGGTATTTTGATAAAAATGAATAATTTGCATAGACAGAAACAGATTCAGAAACGGAAAGATTTGGAAGAGGAGATTAAATTAAAAGAGAAACTTTTAATTTCAAATCCCTTAGATGAAAAGGTTAAAGGAGCTTTAAAATTGTTAAAAACACAATTTAACATGTTAATGGCTGATCAAGTTGCAACTAATTTGCTATTTATGAAACAAAATACATTTTGTAATGCTAATAAACCAGGGAGATGGTTGGCTTATCAGTTAAGAAAAAAACAGAAACAGAGGAATATAGATAAAATAAATTATAATGGCAAATTGGTTTATCAGAAAGAATTGATTAAGAAATCCTTTTTAGAATATTATCAAAAATTATATAAGGGTATTAATATTCAAATCACAGATATAAATAATTATTTAGGCAAAGTTAATTTTCCTAAATTAACAGAAGATCAGGAAAAAAAGATTAATGGTTTAATTACCAAGGAAGAAATTGTTATAGCTATTAAACAATTGAAATTGGGCAAAGCGCCGGGTACGGATGGGTTGACATCTATTTATTATAAAACGTTAGTAGAAGAGATGATTCAACCGTTGTGTGAACTGTTTAATAATTTATTACAGGGGTTAGAGATCCCTCCATCCTGGCGTAATGCATTTATATCGTTGATTCCAAAAGATAGTCAAGATCTTACTTTGCCTAAAAATTATAGGCCTATATCTCTTTTAAATGTGGATTATAAAATTTTTGCAAAAATTTTAGCTAACAGGCTTATGGGGATCTTGCAGCAGTTTATACACAGGGATCAATCGGGTTTCATAACTGGAAGGTATATGAAGAATAATGTTAGACAAATTATTAATTTATTAGAGTATTTAGAAAAGAATAACCAAGTCTCTGCAGGCTTGATATTTTTGGATGCTGAAAAAGCCTTTGACCAAGTGAATTGGCAGTTTATGCTGTGTTTAATTAAGGAGATGAATTTTGGACAAAATATATTACAAGTATTATCCAATATATATCAAAAACAGACTGCTCAAATCATTGTAAATGGGGGCTTGTCAGAGGCTTTTGTAATAGAAAAAGGAACAAGACAGGGATGCCCGTTATCTCCGTTATTGTTTGTTTTAACATTGGAAATTTTGCTGATTAAAATTCGGGAGTCTCAAGAAATAAAAGGAATAGAAATTAATAAAAAAGAATATAAGTTAAGAGCCTTTGCAGATGACTTGGTTGTTACTTTGTCTCAACCTGTTTCTTCGGTGGGGAAATTATTACAATTGATTCAACAATATGGACGTGTTTCTGGTTTTAAAATTAATAATAATAAGACTAAAATATTAGCTAAGAACATGACCAATGGTGACAAACAGGCTTTAGTTAACTTAACAGATTTTGAAATTGTTGATAAGGTAAAATATCTGGGGGTTACATTATCTGCTTCTAATGTAAAATTGTATAAAAATAATTATGAAAAGCTGTGGATGGAGGTACAGAAGGATTTAAAAAATTGGAATAATTTACAGTTGTCCCTTATGGGCAGAATTGCAGTTATTAAAATGAATGTCCTGCCAAAGTTTATTTTTTTGTTTCAAATGTTACCTATTTTAAAGAATGAATGTAATTTAGATGAATGGCAAAAAGGTATTAATAAATTTGTTTGGGCAGGGAAAAAACCAAGGGTGAAACTTAAAATAATGCAAGACTTTCGTGAGAGAGGTGGACTCAAGGTGCCAAATATGAAATTGTATTATGATGCTGTAGTATTGACATTGATTAGCGACTGGGTGAATTTAACAAATACAGAAATACTCCATTTGGAAGGTTGGGACCTACTTTTTGGATGGCATGCCTACTTAATATTTAATAAAAAAGTGGATTGGGTTTTTAAGTCTCATATTATAAGAAACTCTTTGTTAAGAGTGTGGAGAAAGTATTATAAAAGTGACTTCAAAATACCATTATGGGCTATACCTCGGCATGCCATAGAAGGTATAAGGAAAGGGGTAAATATGGATAAGGTCTCTTACGTACAGTTATTAAGATGGGATGGTCAAGATTGGCAGTTAAAATCTTTGGAAGAATTAACACATGAAAATTTAACTTATTCATGGTTCCAATATAGACAAATAGTGGATAGATGGAAGACGGATTGTAAAATGGGTTGGCTTAGAGAAGATGGAATTTTTTTAAAACAAGTAAGAGATCAAAGGCCAACCCACATTAAGAGAGTTTATGGGGTTTTAGTGGAATTAGATTCAGAACCCGAATTAGTTAAAGATTGTATGATTAAATGGGTACAGAATATTGGTGAAACGATTTCAATGGATACTTGGGAATTTATTTGGATAAGAAATGTTAAATTCACACAAGCGCAAAATTTAAGAGAGAATTTTTATAAGATGTTTTATAGATGGCACCTTGACCCAAAGAAAATGTCCATTATGTACCCTAATCTACAGCCGAAATGCTGGAGATGTGGATATTTGGATGCTACCTATTATCATATTTGGTGGACGTGTAAGCATATAAAAGCTTTTTGGATTAAGATATGGTGGAATATTCAAAGAATTTTCAAAAGGAGGGTAAAATTTACTCCCCAATTATTTTTACTAGGTATCGTTGTCGACTGTGATGCTAAGGAGGTTATATTGATGTTAAATTTGATCACAGCCGCCAGGCTGTTAGTAGGACAATATTGGAAGAAGGAATCTTTGCCTACTTTACAAGAATGGTTTCATAAAGTTTCATACTTGGCAGAAATGGCAAAGATTTCGGCTTTCTTAAAGGAGCAATCTCAAGAAAAATTTTTTGTGGTATGGGAAAAATGGATAAATTTTATACAACATAATTTGGATATGGAAAAATACCATCTAGCCTTCTTATAATTTGTAATGATTGTTTTTTTTTCTTTCTTTCTTCTTTTTCTTTTTTATATATATATATTTCTCATGTATTATTACTTATATATATTTTTTTTATATATGCTTTATTTTTCGTCTTTTTTTTTCTTTCTTCTTTCTTTCTCTCTCTTCTCTTTTTTTTTCATTTTTTTTTTCTTTTTTTAGTATATATTATTCATTTTAAAGTTTATATTATGCATATTATTATTATACATATTATTATTGTGATTTTTATCATTATTATTAATTATTTTATAAACTGTAAATGTTGTTTTTAAAATTTTGTTAAATAATCCTGTATTCAGTTCTGGGAAGTCGGGGGGGGGTGGGGTGGCTGGGGAGGAGGGGGGGGGGTTTTATTTGTAAAATTTTTGAAAAATTTCAATAAAAAAAAAAAAAAAAAAAATCTACCTACCTACCTATCTCTATCTATCAATCTACTTACCTACCTATCTGTATCTATCATTCTACATACCTACCTATCTCTATCTATCTACCTACCTACCTACCTATCTGTATTTATCTATCTACCTACCTACCTATCTGTATCTATCTATCTTCCTACCTACCTATCTGTATCTATCAATCTACCTACCTACCTATCTGTATCTATCAATCTACCTACCTACCTATCTGTATCTATCTATCTACCTACCTAACTATCTGTATCTATCAATCTACATTCCTACCTATCTTTATCTATCTATCTACCTACCTACCTATCTGTATTTATCTATCTACCTACCTACCTATCTCTATCTATCTATCTACCTACCTACCTATCTGTATCTATCAATCTACCTACCTACCTATCTGTAGCTATCTACCTACCTACCTATCTGTATCTATCAATCTACCTACCTACCTATCTGTATCTGTCAATCTACTTACCTACCTATCTGTATCTATCATTCTACATACCTACCTATCTCTATCTATCTATCTCTCTGCCTACCTATCTGAAATGGCAAAGATTTCGGCTTTTTTAAAGGAGCAATCTCAAGAAAAATTTTTTGCAGTATGGGAAAAATGGATAAATTTCATACAATATAATTTGGATATGGAAAAATATCATTTAGCTTTTTTATAATTTGTAATGATTGTTTTTTTCTTTCTTTCTTTCTTCCTTTTCTTTTTATGTATTATTACTTATATATTATTATTTTTTTTATACATATATGTTCTACTTTTTGTCTACTTTTTTTTTTCTCTCTCTCTCTTTTCTTTTTCCTTTTTTTCTTTCTTAGTATATATTATTCTTTCTTAGTATATATTATTCATTTTAAAGTTTATGTTATGCATATTATTATTATATATATTATTATATATATTATTATTATGACTTTTATTATTTTTATTAATTATCTTATAAATTGTAAACGTTATTTTTTTAAAATTTGTTAAATAATCCTATACTCAGTTCTGGGAAGTCGGGGGGGAGGGTGGGGTTTGGGAGGGGGGGGATGTTTATTTGTAAAATTTTTGAAAAATTTCAATAAAAAAAAAAAAAAAAAAGTATTTATCTATCTATCTACCTACCTATCTGTATCTATCTACCTACCTACCTATCTCTATCTATCTACCTACCTACCTATCTGTATCTATCTACCTACCTACCTACCTATCTGTATCTATCTATCTACCTACCTACCTATCTGTATCTATCAATCTACCTACCTACCTATCTGTATCTATCATTCTACATACCTACCTATCTCTATCTATCTATCTCTCTACCTACCTATCTGTATTTATCTATCTACCTACCTACCTTTCTCTATCTATCTATCTACCTACATACCTATCTGTATCTATCTATCTACCTACCTACCTATCTGTATCTATCAATCTACCTACCTACCTATGTCTATCTATCTCCCTACCTACCTATCTCTATCTATCTATCTATCTACCTACCTACCTATCTGTATCTATCAATCTACATACCTACCTATCTCTATCTATCTATCTACCTACCTACCTATCTGTATTTATCTATCTACCTACCTACCTATCTGTATCTATCTATCTACCTACCTACCTATCTGTATCTATCAATCTACCTACCTACCTATCTCTATCTATATATCTACCTACCTACCTATCTCTATCTATCTACCTACCTACCTACCTATCTGTATTTATCTATCTATCTACCTACCTATCTGTATCTATCTACCTACCTACCTATCTCTATCTATCTACCTACCTACCTACCTATCTCTATCTATCTACCTACCTACCTATCTGTATTTATCTGTCTACCTACCTACCTTTCTCTATCTATCTATCTACCTACCTACCTATCTGTATCTATCAATCTACCTACCTACCTATCTGTATCTATCAATCTACATACCTACCTATCTGTATCTATCATTCTACATACCTACCTATCTCTATCTATCTATCTACCTACCTACCTATCTGTATTTATCTATCTACCTACCTATCTGTATCTATCTACCTACCTACCTATCTCTATCTATCTATCTACCTACCTACCTATCTGTATCTATCTATCTACCTACCTACCTATCTGTATCTGTCAATCTACCTACCTACCTATCTCTATCTATCAATCTACTTACCTACCTATCTGTATCTATCATTCTACATACCTACCTATCTCTATCTATCTACCTACCTACCTACCTATCTGTATTTATCTATCTACCTACCTACCTATCTGTATCTATCTATCTACCTACCTACCTATCTGTATCTATCAATCTACCTACCTACCTATCTGTATCTATCAATCTACCTACCTACCTATCTGTATCTATCTATCTACCTACCTACCTATCTGTATCTATCAATCTACATACCTACCTATCTCTATCTATCTATCTACCTACCTACCTATCTGTATCTATCAATCTACCTACCTACCTATCTCTATCTATCTATCTACCTACCTACCTATCTCTATCTATCTACCTACCTACCTACCTATCTGTATTTATCTATCTACCTACCTACCTATCTCTATCTATCTATCTACCTACCTACCTATCTGTATCTATCTATCTACCTACCTACCTATCTGTATCTATCAATCTACCTACCTACCTATCTCTATCTATCTATCTAGCTACCTACCTATCTCTATCTATCTACCTACCTACCTACCTATCTGTATTTATCTAGCTACCTACCTACCTATCTCTATCAATCTATCTACCTACCTACCTATCTATATCTATCTATCTACCTACCTACCTATCTGTATCTATCAATCTACCTACCTACCTATCTGTAGCTATCTACCTACCTACCTATCTGTATCTATCAATCTACTTACCTACCTATCTGTAACTATCATTCTACATACCTACCTATCTCTATCTATCTATCTACCTACCTACCTATCTGTATTTATCTATCTACCTACCTACCTATCTGTATCTATCTATCTACCTACCTACCTATCTGTATCTATCAATCTACCTACCTACCTATCTCTATCTATCTATCTACCTACCTACCTATCTCTATCTATCTACCTACCTACCTACCTATCTGTATTTATCTATCTATCTACCTACCTATCTGTATCTACCTACCTACCTACCTATCTCTATCTATCTATCTACCTACCTACCTATCTGTATCTATCTATCTACCTACCTACCTATCTGTATCTGTCAATCTACCTACCTACCTATCTCTATCTATCAATCTACTTACCTACCTATCTGTATCTATCATTCTACATACCTACCTATCTCTATCTATCTACCTACCTACCTACCTATCTGTATTTATCTATCTACCTACCTACCTATCTGTATCTATCTATCTTCCTACCTACCTATCTGTATCTATCAATCTACCTACCTACCTATCTGTATCTATCAATCTACCTACCTACCTATCTGTATCTATCTATCTACCTACCTAACTATCTGTATCTATCAATCTACATACCTACCTATCTTTATCTATCTATCTACCTACCTACCTATCTGTATTTATCTATCTACCTACCTACCTATCTCTATCTATCTATCTACCTACCTACCTATCTGTATCTATCAATCTACCTACCTACCTATCTGTAGCTATCTACCTACCTACCTATCTGTATCTATCAATCTACCTACCTACCTATCTGTATCTGTCAATCTACTTACCTACCTATCTGTATCTATCATTCTACATACCTACCTATCTCTATCTATCTATCTACCTACCTACCTATCTGTATCTATCAATCTACCTACCTACCTATCTGTAGCTATCTACCTACCTACCTATCTGTATCTATCAATCTACCTACCTACCTATCTGTATCTGTCAATCTACTTACCTACCTATCTGTATCTATCATTCTACATACCTACCTATCTCTATCTATCTATCTCTCTGCCTACCTATCTGAAATGGCAAAGATTTCGGCTTTTTTAAAGGAGCAATCTCAAGAAAAATTTTTTGCAGTATGGGAAAAATGGATAAATTTCATACAATATAATTTGGATATGGAAAAATATCATTTAGCTTTTTTATAATTTGTAATGATTGTTTTTTTCTTTCTTTCTTTCTTCCTTTTCTTTTTATGTATTATTACTTATATATTATTATTTTTTTTATACATATATGTTCTACTTTTTGTCTACTTTTTTTTTTCTCTCTCTCTCTTTTCTTTTTCCTTTTTTTCTTTCTTAGTATATATTATTCTTTCTTAGTATATATTATTCATTTTAAAGTTTATGTTATGCATATTATTATTATATATATTATTATATATATTATTATTATGACTTTTATTATTTTTATTAATTATCTTATAAATTGTAAACGTTATTTTTTTAAAATTTGTTAAATAATCCTATACTCAGTTCTGGGAAGTCGGGGGGGACGGTGGGGTTTGGGAGGGGGGGGGATGTTTATTTGTAAAATTTTTGAAAAATTTCAATAAAAAAAAAAAAAAAAAGTATTTATCTATCTATCTACCTACCTATCTGTATCTATCTACCTACCTACCTATCTCTATCTATCTACCTACCTAGCTATATGTATCTATCAATCTACCTACCTACCTATCTCTATCTATCTATCTACCTACCTACCTATCTCTATCTATCTATCTACCTACCTACCTATCTGTATCTATCTATCTACCTACCTAGCTATCTGTATCTATCAATCTACCTACCTACCTATCTGTATCTATCAATCTACTTACCTACCTATCTGTATCTATCATTCTACATAACTACCTATCTCTATCTATCTATCTACCTACCTACCTATCTGTATTTATCTACCTACCTACCTACCTATCTGTATCTATCTATCTACCTACCTACCTATCTGTATCTATCAATCTACCTACCTACCTATCTCTATCTATCTACCTACCTACCTATCTCTATCTATCTACCTACCTACCGACCTATCTGTATTTATCTATCTACCTACCTACCTATCTCTATCTATCTATCTACCTACCTACCTATCTGTATCTATCTATCTACCTACCTACCTATCTGTATCTATCAATCTACCTACCTACCTATCTGTATCTATCAATCTACTTACCTACCTATCTGTATCTATCATTCTACATACCTACCTATCTCTATCTATCTATCTACCTACCTACCTATCTGTATTTATCTATCTACCTACCTACCTATCTGTATCTATCTACCTACCTACCTACCTATCTGTATCTATCAATCAACCTACCTACCTATCTCTATCTATCTACCTACCTACCTACCTATCTGTATTTATCTATCTATCTACCTACCTATCTGTATCTATCTACCTACCTACCTATCTCTATCTATCTATCTACCTACCTACCTATCTCTATCTATCTATCTACCTACCTACCTATCTCTATCTATCTATCTATCTACCTACATACCTATCTGTATCTATCTATCTACCTACCTACCTATCTGTATCTATCAATCTACCTACCTACCTATGTCTATCTATCTCCCTACCTACCTATCTCTATCTATCTATCTACCTACCTACCTATCTGTATCTATCAATCTACATACCTACCTATCTCTATCTATCTATCTACCTACCTACCTATCTGTATTTATCTATCTACCTACCTACCTATCTGTATCTATCTATCTACCTACCTACCTATCTGTATCTATCAATCTACCTACCTACCTATCCCTATCTATATATCTACCTACCTACCTATCTCTATCTATCTACCTACCTACCTACCTATCTGTATTTATCTATCTACCTACCTATCTATATCTATCTACCTACCTACCTATCTCTATCTATCTACCTACCTACCTACCTACCTATCTCTATCTATCTACCTACCTACCTATCTGTATTTATCTATCTACCTACCTACCTTTCTCTATCTATCTATCTATCTACCTACCTACCTATCTGTATCTATCAATCTACCTACCTACCTATCTGTATCTATCAATCTACATACCTACCTATCTGTATCTATCATTGTACATACCTACCTATCTCTATCTATCTATCTACCTACCTACCTATCTGTATTTATCTATCTACCTACCTACCTATCTGTATCTATCTACATACCTACCTATCTCTATCTATCTATCTACCTACCTACCTATCTGTATCTATCTATCTACCTACCTACCTATCTGTATCTGTCAATCTACCTACCTACCTATCTCTATCTATCAATCTACTTACCTACCTATCTGTATCTATCATTCTACATACCTACCTATCTCTATCTATCTACCTACCTACCTACCTATCTGTATTTATCTATCTACCTACCTACCTATCTGTATCTATCTATCTACCTACCTACCTATCTGTATCTATCAATCTACCTACCTACCTATCTGTATCTATCAATCTACCTACCTACCTATCTGTATCTATCTATCTACCTACCTACCTATCTGTATCTATCAATCTACATACCTACCTATCTCTATCTATCTATCTACCTACCTACCTATCTGTATCTATCAATCTACCTACCTACCTATCTCTATCTATCTATCTACCTACCTACCTATCTCTATCTATCTACCTACCTACCTACCTATCTGTATTTATCTATCTACCTACCTACCTATCTCTATCTACCTATCTACCTACCTACCTATCTGTATCTATCTATCTACCTACCTACCTATCTGTATCTATCAATCTGCCTACCTACCTATCTGTAGCTATCTACCTACCTACCTATCTGTATCTATCAATCTACCTACCTACCTATCTGTATCTGTCAATCTACTTACCTACCTATCTGTATCTATCATTCTACATACCTACCTATCTCTATCTATCTATCTACCTACCTACCTATCTGTATTTATCTATCTACCAACCTACCTATCTGTATCTATCTATCTACCTACCTACCTATCAGTATTTATCTATCTATCTACCTACCTATCTGTATCTATCTACCTACCTACCTATCTCTATCTATCTATCTACCTACCTACCTATCTGTATCTATCTACCTACCTACCTACCTATCTGTATCTATCAATCTACCTACCTACCTATCTGTATCTATCAATCTACTTACCTACCTATCTGTATCTATCATTCTACATACCTACCTATCTCTATCTATCTATCTACCTACCTACCTATCTCTATTTATATATCTACCTACCTTCCTATCTGTATCTATCTATCTACCTACCTACCTATCTCTATCTATCTATCTAGCTACCTACCTATCTCTATCTATCTACCTACCTACCTACCTATCTGTATTTATCTATCTATCTACCTACCTATCTGTATCTATCTACCTACCTACCTATCTCTATCTATCTATCTACCTACCTACCTATCTGTATCTATCTATCTACCTACCTACCTATCTGTATCTATCAATCTACCTACCTACCTATCTGTATCTATCAATCTACTTACCTACCTATCTGTATCTATCATTCTACATACCTACCTATCTCTATCTATCTACCTACCTACCTGTCTGTATTTATCTACCTACCTACCTACCTATCTGTATCTATCTATTTACCTACCTACCTATCTGTATCTATCAATCTACCTACCTACCTATCTCTATCTATCTACCTACCTACCTATCTTTATCTATCTACCTACCTACCGACCTATCTGTATTTATCTATCTATCTACCTACCTATCTGTATCTATCTACCTACCTACCTATCTCTATCTATCTATCTACCTACCTACCTATCTGTATCTATCTATCTAACTACCTACCTATCTGTATCTATCAATCTACCTACCTACCTATCTGTATCTATCAATCTACCTACCTACCTATCTGTATCTATCAATCTACTTACCTACCTATCTGTATCTATCATTCTACATACCTACCTATCTCTATCTATCTATCTACCTACCTACCTATCTGTATTTATCTATCTACCTACCTACCTATCTGTATCTATCTATCTACCTACCTACCTATCTGTATCTATCAATCTACCTACCTACCTATCTCTATCTATCTACCTACCTACCTACCTATCTGTATTTATCTATCTATCTACCTACCTATCTGTATCTATCTACCTACCTACATATCTCTATCTATCTATCTACCTACCTACCTATCTGTATCTATCTATCTACCTACCTACCTATCTCTATCTATCTATCTACCTACCTACCTATCTGTATCTATCAATCTACCTACCTACCTATCTGTATCTATCAATCTACTTACCTACCTATCTGTATCTATCATTCTACATACCTACCTATCTCTATCTATCTATCTACCTACCTACCTATCTGTATTTATCTATCTATCTACCTACCTACCTATCTGTATCTATCTATCTACCTACCTACCTATCTGTATCTATCAATCTACCTACCTACCTATCTCTATCTATCTACCTACCTACCTATCTGTATTTATCTATCTATCTACCTACCTATCTGTATCTATCTACCTACCTACCTATCTCTATCTATCTATCTACCTACCTACCTATCTCTATCTATCTATCTACCTACCTACCTATCTCTATCTATCTATCTATCTACCTACCTACCTATCTGTATTTATCTATCTACCTACCTACCTTTCTCTATCTATCTATCTATCTACCTACCTACCTATCTGTATCTATCTATCTACCTACCTACCTATCTGTATCTATCAATCTACCTACCTACCTATGTCTATCTATCTCCCTACCTACCTATCTCTATTTATCTATCTACCTACCTACCTATCTGTATCTATCAATCTACATACCTACCTATCTCTATCTATCTATCTACCTACCTACCTATCTGTATTTATCTATCTACCTACCTACCTATCTGTATTTATCTATCTACCTACCTACCTATCTGTATCTATCTATCTACCTACCTACCTATCTCTATCTATCTATCTACCTACCTACCTATCTCTATCTATCTATCTATCTATCTATCTACCTACCTACCTATCAGTATTTATCTATCTACCTACCTACCTTTCTCTATCTATCTATCTACCTACCTACCTATCTGTATCTATCTATCTACCTACCTACCTATCTGTATCTATCAATCTACCTACCTACCTATGTCTATCTATCTCCCAACCTACCTATCTCTATCTATCTATCTGCCTACCTACCTATCTGTATCTATCAATCTACATACCTACCTATCTCTATCTATCTATCTACCTACCTACCTATCTGTATTTATCTATCTACCTACCTACCTATCTGTATCTATCTATCTACCTACCTACCTATCTGTATCTATCAATCTACCTACCTACCTATCTCTATCTATATATCTACCTACCTACCTATCTCTATCTATCTACCTACCTACCTACCTATCTGTATTTATCTATCTATCTACCTACCTATCTGTATCTATCTACCTACCTACCTATCTCTATCTATCTACCTACCTACCTACCTATCTCTATCTATCTACCTACCTACCTATCTGTATTTATCTATCTACCTACCTACCTATCTGTATCTATCAATCTACATACCTACCTATCTGTATCTATCATTCTACATACCTAGCTATCTCTATCTATCTATCTGCCTACCTACCTATCTGTATTTATCTATCTACCTACCTACCTATCTGTATCTATCTATCTACCTACCTACCTATCTGTATCTATCAATCTACCTACCTACCTATCTCTATCTATCTATCTACCTATCTACCTATCTCTATCTATCTACCTACCTATCTGTATTTATCTATCTATCTACCTACCTATCTGTATCTATCTACCTACCTACCTATCTCTATCTATCTATCTACCTACCTACCTATCTGTATCTATCTATCTACCTACCTACCTACCTATCTGTATCTATCAATCTACCTACCTACCTATCTGTATCAATCAATCTACTTACCTACCTATCTGTAACTATCATTCTACATACCTACCTATCTCTATCTATCTATCTACCTACCTACCTATCTGTATTTATCTATCTACCTACCTACCTATCTGTATCTATCTACCTACCTACCTATCTGTATCTATCAATCTACCTACCTACCTATCTCTATCTATCTATCTACCTACCTAACTATCTCTATCTATCTACCTACCTACCTACCTATCTGTATTTATCTATCTATCTACCTACCTATCTGTATCTACCTACATACCTACCTACCTATCTCTATCTATCTATCTACCTACCTACCTATCTCTATCTATCTACCTACCTACCTATCTCTATCAATCTATCTACCTACCTACCTATCTGTATCTATCTATCTACCTACCTACCTATCTGTATCTATCAATCTACCTACCTACCTATCTGTAGCTATCTACCTACCTACCTATCTGTATCTATCAATCTACCTACCTACCTATCTGTATCAATCTACCTACCTACCTATCTCTATCTATCTATCTACCTACCTACCTATCTCTATCTATCTACTTACCTACCTACCTATCTGTATTTATCTATCTACCTACCTACCTATCTCTATCTATCTATCTAACTACCTACCTATCTGTATCTATCTATCTACCTACCTACCTATCTGTATCTATCAATCTACCTACCTACCTATCTCTATCTATCTATCTACCTACCTACCTATCTCTATCTATCTACCTACCTACCTACCTATCTGTATTTATCTATCTACCTACCTACCTATCTCTATCAATCTATCTACCTACCTACCTATCTATATCTATCTATCTACCTACCTACCTATCTGTATCTATCAATCTACCTACCTACCTATCTGTAGCTATCTACCTACCTACCTATCTGTAACTATCAATCTACCTACATACCTATCTGTATCTATCAATCTACATACCTACCTATCTGTATCTATCATTCTACATACCTACCTATCTCTATCTATCTATCTACCTACCTACCTATCTGTATTTATCTATCTACCTACCTACCTATCTGTATCTATCTATCTACCTACCTACCTATCTGTATCTATCAATCTACCTACCTACCTATCTCTATCTATCTACCTACCTACCTACCTATCTGTATTTATCTATCTATCTACCTACCTATCTGTATCTATCTACCTACCTACATATCTCTATCTATCTATCTACCTACCTACCTATCTGTATCTATCTATCTACCTACCTACCTATCTCTATCTATCTATCTACCTACCTACCTATCTGTATCTATCAATCTACCTACCTACCTATCTGTATCTATCAATCTACTTACCTACCTATCTGTATCTATCATTCTACATACCTACCTATCTCTATCTATCTATCTACCTACCTACCTATCTGTATTTATCTATCTATCTACCTACCTACCTATCTGTATCTATCTATCTACCTACCTACCTATCTGTATCTATCAATCTACCTACCTACCTATCTCTATCTATCTACCTACCTACCTATCTGTATTTATCTATCTATCTACCTACCTATCTGTATCTATCTACCTACCTACCTATCTCTATCTATCTATCTACCTACCTACCTATCTCTATCTATCTATCTACCTACCTACCTATCTCTATCTATCTATCTATCTACCTACCTACCTATCTGTATTTATCTATCTACCTACCTACCTTTCTCTATCTATCTATCTATCTACCTACCTACCTATCTGTATCTATCTATCTACCTACCTACCTATCTGTATCTATCAATCTACCTACCTACCTATGTCTATCTATCTCCCTACCTACCTATCTCTATTTATCTATCTACCTACCTACCTATCTGTATCTATCAATCTACATACCTACCTATCTCTATCTATCTATCTACCTACCTACCTATCTGTATTTATCTATCTACCTACCTACCTATCTGTATTTATCTATCTACCTACCTACCTATCTGTATCTATCTATCTACCTACCTACCTATCTCTATCTATCTATCTACCTACCTACCTATCTCTATCTATCTATCTATCTACCTACCTACCTATCAGTATTTATCTATCTACCTACCTACCTTTCTCTATCTATCTATCTACCTACCTACCTATCTGTATCTATCTATCTACCTACCTACCTATCTGTATCTATCAATCTACCTACCTACCTATGTCTATCTATCTCCCAACCTACCTATCTCTATCTATCTATCTACCTACCTACCTATCTGTATCTATCAATCTACATACCTACCTATCTCTATCTATCTATCTACCTACCTACCTATCTGTATTTATCTATCTACCTACCTACCTATCTGTATCTATCTACCTACCTACCTACCTATCTGTATCTATCAATCTACCTACCTACCTATCTCTATCTATATATCTACCTACCTACCTATCTCTATCTATCTACCTACCTACCTACCTATCTGTATCTATCAATCTACTTACCTACCTATCTGTATCTATCATTCTACATACCTACCTATCTCTATCTATCTATCTACCTACCTACCTATCTGTATTTATCTATCTATCTACCTACCTACCTATCTGTATCTATCTATCTACCTACCTACCTATCTGTATCTATCAATCTACCTACCTACCTATCTCTATCTATCTACCTACTTACCTATCTGTATTTATCTATCTATCTACCTACCTATCTGTATCTATCTACCTACCTACCTATCTCTATCTATCTATCTACCTACCTACCTATCTCTATCTATCTATCTACCTACCTACCTATCTCTATCTATCTATCTATCTACCTACCTACCTATCTGTATTTATCTATCTACCTACCTACCTTTCTCTATCTATCTATCTATCTACCTACCTACCTATCTGTATCTATCTATCTACCTACCTACCTATCTGTATCTATCAATCTACCTACCTACCTATGTCTATCTATCTCCCTACCTACCTATCTCTATTTATCTATCTACCTACCTACCTATCTGTATCTATCAATCTACATACCTACCTATCTCTATCTATCTATCTACCTACCTACCTATCTGTATTTATCTATCTACCTACCTACCTATCTGTATTTATCTATCTACCTACCTACCTATCTGTATCTATCTATCTACCTACCTACCTATCTCTATCTATCTATCTACCTACCTACCTATCTCTATCTATCTATCTATCTACCTACCTACCTATCAGTATTTATCTATCTACCTACCTACCTTTCTCTATCTATCTATCTACCTACCTACCTATCTGTATCTATCTATCTACCTACCTACCTATCTGTATCTATCAATCTACCTACCTACCTATGTCTATCTATCTCCCAACCTACCTATCTCTATCTATCTATCTACCTACCTACCTATCTGTATCTATCAATCTACATACCTACCTATCTCTATCTATCTATCTACCTACCTACCTATCTGTATTTATCTATCTACCTACCTACCTATCTGTATCTATCTATCTACCTACCTACCTATCTGTATCTATCAATCTACCTACCTACCTATCTCTATCTATATATCTACCTACCTACCTATCTCTATCTATCTACCTACCTACCTACCTATCTGTATTTATCTATCTATCTACCTACCTATCTGTATCTATCTACCTACCTACCTATCTCTATCTATCTACCTACCTACCTACCTATCTCTATCTATCTACCTACCTACCTATCTGTATTTATCTATCTACCTACCTACCTTTCTCTATCTATCTACCTACCTACCTATCTGTATCTATCAATCTACCTACCTACCTATCTGTATCTATCAATCTACATACCTACCTATCTGTATCTATCATTCTACATACCTAGCTATCTCTATCTATCTATCTGCCTACCTACCTATCTGTATTTATCTATCTACCTACCTACCTATCTGTATCTATCTATCTACCTACCTACCTATCTGTATCTATCAATCTACCTACCTACCTATCTCTATCTATCTATCTACCTATCTACCTATCTCTATCTATCTACCTACCTATCTGTATTTATCTATCTATCTACCTACCTATCTGTATCTATCTACCTACCTACCTATCTCTATCTATCTATCTACCTACCTACCTATCTGTATCTATCTATCTACCTACCTACCTACCTATCTGTATCTATCAATCTACCTACCTACCTATCTGTATCAATCAATCTACTTACCTACCTATCTGTAACTATCATTCTACATACCTACCTATCTCTATCTATCTATCTACCTACCTACCTATCTGTATTTATCTATCTACCTACCTACCTATCTGTATCTATCTACCTACCTACCTATCTGTATCTATCAATCTACCTACCTACCTATCTCTATCTATCTATCTACCTACCTAACTATCTCTATCTATCTACCTACCTACCTACCTATCTGTATTTATCTATCTATCTACCTACCTATCTGTATCTACCTACATACCTACCTACCTATCTCTATCTATCTATCTACCTACCTACCTATCTCTATCTATCTACCTACCTACCTATCTCTATCAATCTATCTACCTACCTACCTATCTGTATCTATCTATCTACCTACCTACCTATCTGTATCTATCAATCTACCTACCTACCTATCTGTAGCTATCTACCTACCTACCTATCTGTATCTATCAATCTACCTACCTACCTATCTGTATCAATCTACCTACCTACCTATCTCTATCTATCTATCTACCTACCTACCTATCTCTATCTATCTACTTACCTACCTACCTATCTGTATTTATCTATCTACCTACCTACCTATCTCTATCTATCTATCTAACTACCTACCTATCTGTATCTATCTATCTACCTACCTACCTATCTGTATCTATCAATCTACCTACCTACCTATCTCTATCTATCTATCTACCTACCTACCTATCTCTATCTATCTACCTACCTACCTACCTATCTGTATTTATCTATCTACCTACCTACCTATCTCTATCAATCTATCTACCTACCTACCTATCTATATCTATCTATCTACCTACCTACCTATCTGTATCTATCAATCTACCTACCTACCTATCTGTAGCTATCTACCTACCTACCTATCTGTAACTATCAATCTACCTACATACCTATCTGTATCTATCAATCTACATACCTACCTATCTGTATCTATCATTCTACATACCTACCTATCTCTATCTATCTATCTACCTACCTACCTATCTGTATTTATCTATCTACCTACCTACCTATCTGTATCTATCTATCTACCTACCTACCTATCTGTATCTATCAATCTACCTACCTACCTATCTCTATCTATCTACCTACCTACCTACCTATCTGTATTTATCTATCTATCTACCTACCTATCTGTATCTATCTACCTACCTACATATCTCTATCTATCTATCTACCTACCTACCTATCTGTATCTATCTATCTACCTACCTACCTATCTCTATCTATCTATCTACCTACCTACCTATCTGTATCTATCAATCTACCTACCTACCTATCTGTATCTATCAATCTACTTACCTACCTATCTGTATCTATCATTCTACATACCTACCTATCTCTATCTATCTATCTACCTACCTACCTATCTGTATTTATCTATCTATCTACCTACCTACCTATCTGTATCTATCTATCTACCTACCTACCTATCTGTATCTATCAATCTACCTACCTACCTATCTCTATCTATCTACCTACCTACCTATCTGTATTTATCTATCTATCTACCTACCTATCTGTATCTATCTACCTACCTACCTATCTCTATCTATCTATCTACCTACCTACCTATCTCTATCTATCTATCTACCTACCTACCTATCTCTATCTATCTATCTATCTACCTACCTACCTATCTGTATTTATCTATCTACCTACCTACCTTTCTCTATCTATCTATCTATCTACCTACCTACCTATCTGTATCTATCTATCTACCTACCTACCTATCTGTATCTATCAATCTACCTACCTACCTATGTCTATCTATCTCCCTACCTACCTATCTCTATTTATCTATCTACCTACCTACCTATCTGTATCTATCAATCTACATACCTACCTATCTCTATCTATCTATCTACCTACCTACCTATCTGTATTTATCTATCTACCTACCTACCTATCTGTATTTATCTATCTACCTACCTACCTACCTGTATCTATCTATCTACCTACCTACCTATCTCTATCTATCTATCTACCTACCTACCTATCTCTATCTATCTATCTATCTACCTACCTACCTATCAGTATTTATCTATCTACCTACCTACCTTTCTCTATCTATCTATCTACCTACCTACCTATCTGTATCTATCTATCTACCTACCTACCTATCTGTATCTATCAATCTACCTACCTACCTATGTCTATCTATCTCCCAACCTACCTATCTCTATCTATCTATCTACCTACCTACCTATCTGTATCTATCAATCTACATACCTACCTATCTCTATCTATCTATCTACCTACCTACCTATCTGTATTTATCTATCTACCTACCTACCTATCTGTATCTATCTATCTACCTACCTACCTATCTGTATCTATCAATCTACCTACCTACCTATCTCTATCTATATATCTACCTACCTACCTATCTCTATCTATCTACCTACCTACCTACCTATCTGTATTTATCTATCTATCTACCTACCTATCTGTATCTATCTACCTACCTACCTATCTCTATCTATCTACCTACCTACCTACCTATCTCTATCTATCTACCTACCTACCTATCTGTATTTATCTATCTACCTACCTACCTTTCTCTATCTATCTACCTACCTACCTATCTGTATCTATCAATCTACCTACCTACCTATCTGTATCTATCAATCTACATACCTACCTATCTGTATCTATCATTCTACATACCTAGCTATCTCTATCTATCTATCTGCCTACCTACCTATCTGTATTTATCTATCTACCTACCTACCTATCTGTATCTATCTATCTACCTACCTACCTATCTGTATCTATCAATCTACCTACCTACCTATCTCTATCTATCTATCTACCTATCTACCTATCTCTATCTATCTACCTACCTATCTGTATTTATCTATCTATCTACCTACCTATCTGTATCTATCTACCTACCTACCTATCTCTATCTATCTATCTACCTACCTACCTATCTGTATCTATCTATCTACCTACCTACCTACCTATCTGTATCTATCAATCTACCTACCTACCTATCTGTATCAATCAATCTACTTACCTACCTATCTGTAACTATCATTCTACATACCTACCTATCTCTATCTATCTATCTACCTACCTACCTATCTGTATTTATCTATCTACCTACCTACCTATCTGTATCTATCTACCTACCTACCTATCTGTATCTATCAATCTACCTACCTACCTATCTCTATCTATCTATCTACCTACCTAACTATCTCTATCTATCTACCTACCTACCTACCTATCTGTATTTATCTATCTATCTACCTACCTATCTGTATCTACCTACCTACCTACCTACCTATCTCTATCTATCTATCTACCTACCTACCTATCTCTATCTATCTACCTACCTACCTATCTCTATCAATCTATCTACCTACCTACCTATCTGTATCTATCTATCTACCTACCTACCTATCTGTATCTATCAATCTACCTACCTACCTATCTGTAGCTATCTACCTACCTACCTATCTGTATCTATCAATCTACCTACCTACCTATCTGTATCAATCTACCTACCTACCTATCTCTATCTATCTATCTACCTACCTACCTATCTCTATCTATCTACTTACCTACCTACCTATCTGTATTTATCTATCTACCTACCTACCTATCTCTATCTATCTATCTAACTACCTACCTATCTGTATCTATCTATCTACCTACCTACCTATCTGTATCTATCAATCTACCTACCTACCTATCTCTATCTATCTATCTACCTACCTACCTATCTCTATCTATCTACCTACCTACCTACCTATCTGTATTTATCTATCTACCTACCTACCTATCTCTATCAATCTATCTACCTACCTACCTATCTATATCTATCTATCTACCTACCTACCTATCTGTATCTATCAATCTACCTACCTACCTATCTGTAGCTATCTACCTACCTACCTATCTGTAACTATCAATCTACCTACATACCTATCTGTATCTATCAATCTACATACCTACCTATCTGTATCTATCATTCTACATACCTACCTATCTCTATCTATCTATCTACCTACCTACCTATCTGTATTTATCTATCTACCTACCTACCTATCTGTATCTATCTATCTACCTACCTACCTATCTGTATCTATCAATCTACCTACCTACCTATCTCTATCTATCTATCTACCTACCTACCTATCTCTATCTATCTACTTACCTACCTACCTATCTCTATCTATCTATCTACCTACCTACCTACCTATCTGTATTTATCTATCTACCTACCTACCTATCTCTATCAATCTATCTACCTACCTACCTATCTATATCTATCTATCTACCTACCTACCTATCTGTATCTATCAATCTACCTACCTACCTATCTGTAGCTATCTACCTACCTACCTATCTGTATCTATCAATCTACCTACATACCTATCTGTATCTATCAATCTACATACCTACCTATCTGTATCTATCATTCTACATACCTACCTATCTCTATCTATCTATCTACCTACCTACCTATCTGTATTTATCTATCTACCTACCTACCTATCTCTATCTATCTATCTAACTACCTACCTATCTGTATCTATCTATCTACCTACCTACCTATCTGTATCTATCAATCTACCTACCTACCTATCTCTATCTATCTATCTACCTACCTACCTATCTCTATCTATCTACCTACCTACCTATCTGTATCAATCTACCTACCTACCTATCTCTATCTATCTATCTACCTACCTACCTATCTCTATCTATCTACTTACCTACATACCTATCTGTATTTATCTATCTACCTACCTACCTATCTCTATCTATCTATCTAACTACCTACCTATCTGTATCTATCTATCTACCTACCTACCTATCTGTATCTATCAATCTACCTACCTACCTATCTCTATCTATCTATCTACCTACCTACCTATCTCTATCTATCTACCTACCTACCTACCTATCTGTATTTATCTATCTACCTACCTACCTATCTCTATCAATCTATCTACCTACCTACCTATCTATATCTATCTATCTACCTACCTACCTATCTGTATCTATCAATCTACCTACCTACCTATCTGTAGTTATCTACCTACCTACCTATCTGTATCTATCAATCTACCTACATACCTATCTGTATCTATCAATCTACATACCTACCTATCTGTATCTATCATTCTACATACCTACCTATCTCTATCTATCTATCTACCTACCTACCTATCTGTATTTATCTATCTACCTACCTACCTATCTGTATCTATCTATCTACCTACCTACCTATCTGTATCTATCAATCTACCTACCTACCTATCTCTATCTATCTATCTACCTACCTACCTATCTCTATCTATCTACCTACCTACCTACCTATCTGTATTTATCTATCTATCTACCTACCTATCTATATCTACCTACCTACCTACCTATCTCTATCTATCTATCTACCTACCTATCTCTATCTATCTATCTATCTATCTAACTACCTACCTATCTGTATCTATCTATCTACCTACCTACCTATCTGTATCTATCAATCTACCTACCTACCTATCTCTATCTATCTATCTACCTACCTACCTATCTCTATCTATCTACCTACCTACCTACCTATCTGTATTTATCTATCTACCTACCTACCTATCTCTATTAATCTATCTACCTACCTACCTATCTATATCTATCTATCTACCTACCTACCTATCTGTATCTATCAATCTACCTACCTACCTATCTGTAGCTATCTACCTACCTACCTATCTGTATCTATCAATCTACCTACATACCTATCTGTATCTATCAATCTACATACCTACCTATCTGTATCTATCATTCTACATACCTACCTATCTCTATCTATCTATCTACCTACCTACCTATCTGTATTTATCTATCTACCTACCTACCTATCTGTATCTATCTATCTACCTACCTACCTATCTGTATCTATCAATCTACCTACCTACCTATCTCTATCTATCTATCTACCTACCTACCTATCTCTATCTATCTACCTACCTACCTACCTATCTGTATTTATCTATCTATCTACCTACCTATCTGTATCTATCTACCTACCTACCTATCTCTATCTATCTATCTATCTACCTACCTACCTATCTGTATCTATCTATCTACCTACCTACCTACCTATCTGTATCTATCAATCTACCTACCTACCTATCTGTATTTATCAATCTACTTACCTACCTATCTGTAACTATCATTATACATACCTACCTATCTCTATCTATCTATCTATCTACCTACCTACCTATCTGTATTTATCTATCTACCTACCTACCTATCTGTATCTATCTATCTACCTGCCTACCTATCTGTATCTATCAATCTACCTACCTACCTATCTCTATCTATCTATCTACCTACCTACCTATCTCTATCTATCTACCTACCTACCTACCTATCTGTATTTATCTATCTATCTACCTACCTATCTGTATCTATCATTCTACATACCTACCTATCTCTATCTATCTACCTACCTACCTACCTATCTGTATTTATCTATCTACCTACCTACCTATCTGTATCTATCTATCTACCTACCTACCTATCTGTATCTATCAATCTACCTACCTACCTATCTGTATCTATCAATCTAACTACCTACCTATCTGTATCTAACTATCTACCTACCTACCTATCTGTATCTATCTATCTACATACCTACCTATCTGTATCTATCAATCTACCTACCTACCTATCTGTAGCTATCTACCTACCTACCTATCTGTATCTATCAATCTACCTACCTACCTATCTGTATCTGTCAATCTACTTACCTACCTATCTGTATCTATCATTCTACATACCTACCTATCTCTATCTATCTATCTACCTACCTACCTATCTGTATTTATCTATCTACCAACCTACCTATCTGTATCTATCTATCTACCTACCTACCTATCTGTATCTATCAATCTACCTACCTACCTATCTCTATCTATCTATCTACCTACCTACCTATCTCTATCTATCTACCTACCTACCTACCTATCTCTATTTATCTATCTATCTACCTACCTATCTGTATCTATCTACCTACCTACCTATCTCTATCTATCTATCTAACTACCTACCTATCTGTATCTATCTACCTACCTACCTACCTATCTGTATCTATCAATCTACCTACCTACCTATCTGTATCTATCAATCTACTTTCCTAGCTATCTGTATCTATCATTCTACATACCTACCTATCTCTATCTATCTATCTACCCACCTACCTATCTGTATTTATCTATCTACCTACCTACCTATCTGTACCTATCTATCTACCTACCTACCTATCTGTATCTATCAATCTACCTACCTACCTATCTCTATCTATCTATCTACCTACCCACCTATCTCTATCAATCTATCTACCTACCTACCTATCTATATCTATCTATCTACCTACCTACCTATCTGTATCTATCAATCTACCTACCTACCTATCTGTAGCTATCTACCTACCTACCTATCTGTATCTATCAATCTACCTACATACCTATCTGTATCTATCAATCTACATACCTACCTATCTGTATCTATCATTCTACATACCTACCTATCTCTATCTATCTATCTACCTACCTACCTATCTGTATTTATCTATCTACCTACCTACCTATCTCTATCTATCTATCTAACTACCTACCTATCTGTATCTATCTATCTACCTACCTACCTATCTGTATCTATCAATCTACCTACCTACCTATCTCTATCTATCTATCTACCTACCTACCTATCTCTATCTATCTACCTACCTACCTATCTGTATCAATCTACCTACCTACCTATCTCTATCTATCTATCTACCTACCTACCTATCTCTATCTATCTACTTACCTACATACCTATCTGTATTTATCTATCTACCTACCTACCTATCTCTATCTATCTATCTAACTACCTACCTATCTGTATCTATCTATCTACCTACCTACCTATCTGTATCTATCAATCTACCTACCTACCTATCTCTATCTATCTATCTACCTACCTACCTATCTCTATCTATCTACCTACCTACCTACCTATCTGTATTTATCTATCTACCTACCTACCTATCTCTATCAATCTATCTACCTACCTACCTATCTATATCTATCTATCTACCTACCTACCTATCTGTATCTATCAATCTACCTACCTACCTATCTGTAGTTATCTACCTACCTACCTATCTGTATCTATCAATCTACCTACATACCTATCTGTATCTATCAATCTACATACCTACCTATCTGTATCTATCATTCTACATACCTACCTATCTCTATCTATCTATCTACCTACCTACCTATCTGTATTTATCTATCTACCTACCTACCTATCTGTATCTATCTATCTACCTACCTACCTATCTGTATCTATCAATCTACCTACCTACCTATCTCTATCTATCTATCTACCTACCTACCTATCTCTATCTATCTACCTACCTACCTACCTATCTGTATTTATCTATCTATCTACCTACCTATCTGTATCTACCTACCTACCTACCTATCTCTATCTATCTATCTACCTACCTATCTCTATCTATCTATCTAACTACCTACCTATCTGTATCTATCTATCTACCTACCTACCTATCTGTATCTATCAATCTACCTACCTACCTATCTCTATCTATCTATCTACCTACCTACCTATCTCTATCTATCTACCTACCTACCTACCTATCTGTATTTATCTATCTACCTACCTACCTATCTCTATTAATCTATCTACCTACCTACCTATCTATATCTATCTATCTACCTACCTACCTATCTGTATCTATCAATCTACCTACCTACCTATCTGTAGCTATCTACCTACCTACCTATCTGTATCTATCAATCTACCTACATACCTATCTGTATCTATCAATCTACATACCTACCTATCTGTATCTATCATTCTACATACCTACCTATCTCTATCTATCTATCTACCTACCTACCTATCTGTATTTATCTATCTACCTACCTACCTATCTGTATCTATCTATCTACCTACCTACCTATCTGTATCTATCAATCTACCTACCTACCTATCTCTATCTATCTATCTACCTACCTACCTATCTCTATCTATCTACCTACCTACCTACCTATCTGTATTTATCTATCTATCTACCTACCTATCTGTATCTATCTACCTACCTACCTATCTCTATCTATCTATCTATCTACCTACCTACCTATCTGTATCTATCTATCTACCTACCTACCTACCTATCTGTATCTATCAATCTACCTACCTACCTATCTGTATTTATCAATCTACTTACCTACCTATCTGTAACTATCATTATACATACCTACCTATCTCTATCTATCTATCTATCTACCTACCTACCTATCTGTATTTATCTATCTACCTACCTACCTATCTGTATCTATCTATCTACCTGCCTACCTATCTGTATCTATCAATCTACCTACCTACCTATCTCTATCTATCTATCTACCTACCTACCTATCTCTATCTATCTACCTACCTACCTACCTATCTGTATTTATCTATCTATCTACCTACCTATCTGTATCTATCATTCTACATACCTACCTATCTCTATCTATCTACCTACCTACCTACCTATCTGTATTTATCTATCTACCTACCTACCTATCTGTATCTATCTATCTACCTACCTACCTATCTGTATCTATCAATCTACCTACCTACCTATCTGTATCTATCAATCTAACTACCTACCTATCTGTATCTAACTATCTACCTACCTACCTATCTGTATCTATCTATCTACATACCTACCTATCTGTATCTATCAATCTACCTACCTACCTATCTGTAGCTATCTACCTACCTACCTATCTGTATCTATCAATCTACCTACCTACCTATCTGTATCTGTCAATCTACTTACCTACCTATCTGTATCTATCATTCTACATACCTACCTATCTCTATCTATCTATCTACCTACCTACCTATCTGTATTTATCTATCTACCAACCTACCTATCTGTATCTATCTATCTACCTACCTACCTATCTGTATCTATCAATCTACCTACCTACCTATCTCTATCTATCTATCTACCTACCTACCTATCTCTATCTATCTACCTACCTACCTACCTATCTCTATTTATCTATCTATCTACCTACCTATCTGTATCTATCTACCTACCTACCTATCTCTATCTATCTATCTAACTACCTACCTATCTGTATCTATCTACCTACCTACCTACCTATCTGTATCTATCAATCTACCTACCTACCTATCTGTATCTATCAATCTACTTTCCTAGCTATCTGTATCTATCATTCTACATACCTACCTATCTCTATCTATCTATCTACCCACCTACCTATCTGTATTTATCTATCTACCTACCTACCTATCTGTACCTATCTATCTACCTACCTACCTATCTGTATCTATCAATCTACCTACCTACCTATCTCTATCTATCTATCTACCTACCTACCTATCTCTATCTATTTATCTACCTACCTACCTATCTGTATTTATCTATCTATTTACCTACCTATCTGTATCTATCTACCTACCTACCTATCTCTATCGATCTATCTACCTACCTACCTATCTGTATCTATCTATCTACCTACCTACCTATCTATATCTATCAATCTACCTACCTACCTATCTGTATCTATCAATCTACTTACCTACCTATCTGTATCTATCATTCTAAATACCTACCTATCTCTATCTATCTATCTACCTACCTACCTATCTCTATTTATCTATCTACCTACCTACCTATCTGTATCTATCTACCTACCTACCTATCTGTATCTATCAATCTACCTACCTACCTATCTCTATCTATCTATCTAGCTACCTACCTATCTCTATCTATCTACCTACCTACCTACCTATCTGTATTTATCTATCTATCTACCTACCTATCTGTATCTATCTACCTACCTACCTATCTCTATCTATCTATCCACCTACCTACCTATCTGTATCTATCTATCTACCTACCTACCTATCTGTATCTATCAATCTACCTACCTACCTATCTGTATCTATCAATCTACTTACCTACCTATCTGTATCTATCATTCTACATACCTACCTATCTCTATCTATCTACCTACCTACCTACCTATCTCTATCTATCTATCTACCTACCTACCTATCTCTATCTATCTATCTACCTACCTACCTATCTCTATCTATCTATCTACCTACCTACCTATCTCTATCTATCTACCTACCTACCTACCTATCTGTATTTATCTATCTACCTACCTATCTGTATCTATCAATCTACCTACCTACCTATCTGTAGCTATCTACCTACCTACCTATCTGTATCTATCAATCTACCTACCTACCTATCTGTATCTATCAATCTACATACCTACCTATCTGTATCTATCATTCTACATACCTACCTATCTCTATCTATCTATCTACCTACCTACCTATCTGTATTTATCTATCTACCTACCTACCTATCTGTATCTATCTATCTACATACATACCTATCTGTATCTATCAATCTATCTACCTACCTATCTCTATCTATCTATCTACCTACCTACCTATCTCTATCTATCTATCTACCTACCTACCTATCTGTATCTATCTATCTACCTACCTACCTACCTATCTGTATCTATCAATCTACCTACCTACCTATCTGTATTTATCAATCTACTTACCTACCTATCTGTAACTATCATTATACATACCTACCTATCTCTATCTATCTATCTACCTACCTACCTATCTGTATTTATCTATCTACCTACCTACCTATCTGTATCTATCTATCTACCTACCTACCTATCTGTATCTATCAATCTACCTACCTACCTATCTCTATCTATCTATCTACCTACCTACCTATCTCTATCTATCTACCTACCTACCTACCTATCTGTATTTATCTATCTATCTACCTACCTATCTGTATCTACCTACCTACCTACCTATCTCTATCTATCTATCTACCTACCTACCTATCTGTATCTATCTATCTACCTACCTATCTATCTGTATCTGTCAATCTACCTACCTACCTATCTCTATCTATCAATCTACTTACCTACCTATCTGTATCTATCATTCTACATACCTACCTATCTCTATCTATCTACCTACCTACCTACCTATCTGTATTTATCTATCTACCTACCTACCTATCTGTATCTATCTATCTACCTACCTACCTATCTGTATCTATCAATCTACCTACCTACCTATCTGTATCTATCAATCTACCTACCTACCTATCTGTATCTATCAATCTACATACCTACCTATCTCTATCTATCTATCTACCTACCTACCTATCTGTATTTATCTATCTACCTACCTACATATCTCTATCTATCTATCTACCTACCTACCTATCTGTATCTATCTATCTACCTACCTACCTATCTGTATCTATCAATCTACCAACCTACCTATCTGTAGCTATCTACCTACCTACCTATCTGTATCTATCAATCTACCTACCTACCTATCTGTATCTGTCAATCTACTTACCTACCTATCTGTATCTATCATTCTACATACCTACCTATCTCTATCTATCTATCTACCTACCTACCTATCTGTATTTATCTATCTACCTACCTACCTATCTGTATCTATCTATCTATCTACCTACCTATCTGTATCTATCAATCTACCTACCTACCTATCTCTATCTATCTATCTACCTACCTACCTATCTCTATCTATCTACCTACCTACCTACCTACCTATCTGTATTTATCTATCTATCTACCTACCTATCTCTATCTATCTATCTATCTACCTACCTACCTATCTGTATCTATCTATCTACCTACCTACCTACCTATCTGTATCTATCAATCTACCTACCTACCTATCTGTATTTATCAATCTACTTACCTACCTATCTGTAACTATCATTATACATACCTACCTATCTCTATCTATCTATCTATCTATCTACCTACCTACCTATCTGTATTTATCTATCTACCTACCTACCTATCTGTATCTATCTATCTACCTACCTACCTATCTGTATCTATCAATCTACCTACCTACCTATCTCTATCTATCTATCTACCTACCTACCTATCTCTATCTATCTACCTACCTACCTACCTATCTGTATTTATCTATCTATCTACCTACCTATCTGTATCTACCTACCTACCTACCTATCTCTATCTATCTATCTACCTACCTACCTATCTGTATCTATCTATCTACCTACCTATCTATCTGTATCTATCATTCTACATACCTACCTATCTCTATCTATCTACCTACCTACCTACCTATCTGTATTTATCTATCTACCTACCTACCTATCTGTATCTATCTATCTACCTACCTACCTATCTGTATCTATCAATCTACCTACCTACCTTTCTGTATCTATCAATCTACCTACCTACCTATCTGTATCTATCTATCTACCTACCTACCTATCTGTATCTATCAATCTACATACCTACCTATCTCTATCTATCTATCTACCTACCTACCTATCTGTATTTATCTATCTACCTACCTACCTATCTCTATCTATCTATCTACCTACCTACCAATCTGTATCTATCTATCTACCTACCTATCTGTATCTATCAATCTACCTACCTACCTATCTGTAAATCTACTTACCTACCTATCTGTATCTATCAATCTACCTACCTACCTATCTGTAGCTATCTACCTACCTACCTATCTGTATCTATCAATCTACCTACCTACCTATCTGTAAATCTACTTACCTACCTATCTGTATCTATCATTCTACATACCTACCTATCTCTATCTATCTATCTACCTACCTACCTATCTGTATTTATCTATCTACCAACCTACCTATCTGTATCTATCTATCTACCTACCTACCTATCTGTATCTATCAATCTACCTACCTACCTATCTCTATCTATCTATCTACCTACCTACCTATCTCTATCTATCTACCTACCTACCTACCTATCTGTATTTATCTATCTATCTACCTACCTATCTGTATCTATCTACCTACCTACCTATCTCTATCTATCTATCTACCTACCTACCTATCTGTATCTATCTACCTACCTACCTACCTATCTGTATCTATCAATCTACCTACCTACCTATCTGTATCTATCAATCTACTTTCCTACCTATCTGTATCTATCATTCTACATACCTACCTATCTCTATCTATCTATCTACCCACCTACCTATCTCTATCTATCTATCTACCCACCTACCTATCTGTATTTATCTATCTACCTACCTACCTATCTGTATCTATCAATCTACCTACCTACCTATCTGTATCTATCAATCTACTTACCTACCTATCTGTATCTATCATTCTACATACCTACCTATCTCTATCTATCTACCTACCTACCTACCTATCTCTATCTATCTATCTACCTACCTACCTATCTCTATCTATCTATCTACCTACCTACCTATCTCTATCTATCTATCTACCTACCTACCTATCTCTATCTATCTACCTACCTACCTACCTATCTGTATTTATCTATCTACCTACCTATCTGTATCTATCAATCTACCTACCTACCTATCTGTAGCTATCTACCTACCTACCTATCTGTATCTATCAATCTACCTACCTACCTATCTGTATCTATCAATCTACATACCTACCTATCTGTATCTATCATTCTACATACCTACCTATCTCTATCTATCTATCTACCTACCTACCTATCTGTATTTATCTATCTACCTACCTACCTATCTGTATCTATCTATCTACATACATACCTATCTGTATCTATCAATCTATCTACCTACCTATCTCTATCTATCTATCTACCTACCTACCTATCTCTATCTATCTATCTACCTACCTACCTATCTGTATCTATCTATCTACCTACCTACCTACCTATCTGTATCTATCAATCTACCTACCTACCTATCTGTATTTATCAATCTACTTACCTACCTATCTGTAACTATCATTATACATACCTACCTATCTCTATCTATCTATCTACCTACCTACCTATCTGTATTTATCTATCTACCTACCTACCTATCTGTATCTATCAATCTACCTACCTACCTATCTCTATCTATCTATCTACCTACCTACCTATCTCTATCTATCTACCTACCTACCTACCTATCTGTATTTATCTATCTATCTACCTACCTATCTGTATCTACCTACCTACCTACCTATCTCTATCTATCTATCTACCTACCTACCTATCTGTATCTATCTATCTACCTACCTATCTATCTGTATCTGTCAATCTACCTACCTACCTATCTCTATCTATCAATCTACTTACCTACCTATCTGTATCTATCATTCTACATACCTACCTATCTCTATCTATCTACCTACCTACCTACCTATCTGTATTTATCTATCTACCTACCTACCTATCTGTATCTATCTATCTACCTACCTACCTATCTGTATCTATCAATCTACCTACCTACCTATCTGTATCTATCAATCTACCTACCTACCTATCTGTATCTATCTATCTACCTACATACCTATCTGTATCTATCAATCTACATACCTACCTATCTCTATCTATCTATCTACCTACCTACCTATCTGTATTTATCTATCTACCTACCTACCTATCTCTATATATCTATCTACCTACCTACCTATCTGTATCTATCTATCTACCTACCTACCTATCTGTATCTATCAATCTACCTACCTACCTATCTGTAGCTATCTACCTACCTACCTATCTGTATCTATCAATCTACCTACCTACCTATCTGTATCTGTCAATCTACTTACCTACCTATCTGTATCTATCATTCTACATACCTACCTATCTCTATCTATCTATCTACCTACCTACCTATCTGTATTTATCTATCTACCTACCTACCTATCTGTATCTATCTATCTACCTACCTACCTATCTGTATCCAGCAATCTACCTACCTACCTATCTCTATCTATCTATCTACCTACCTACCTATCTCTATCTATCTACCTACCTACCTACCTACCTATCTTTTTTTTATCTATCTATCTACCTACCTATCTGTATCTATCTACCTACCTACCTATCTCTATCTATCTATCTATCTACCTACCTACCTATCTGTATCTATCTATCTACCTACCTACCTACCTATCTGTATCTGTCAATCTACCTACCTACCTATCTGTATTTATCAATCTACTTACCTACCTATCTGTAACTATCATTATACATACCTACCTATCTCTATCTATCTATCTATCTATCTACCTACCTACCTATCTGTATTTATCTATCTACCTACCTACCTATCTGTATCTATCTATCTACCTACCTACCTATCTGTATCTATCAATCTACCTACCTACCTATCTCTATCTATCTATCTACCTACCTACCTATCTCTATCTATCTACCTACCTACCTACCTATCTGTATTTATCTATCTATCTACCTACCTATCTGTATCTACCTACCTACCTACCTATCTCTATCTATCTATCTACCTACCTACCTATCTGTATCTATCTATCTACCTACCTATCTATCTGTATCTATCATTCTACATACCTACCTATCTCTATCTATCTACCTACCTACCTACCTATCTGTATTTATCTATCTACCTACCTACCTATCTGTATCTATCTATCTACCTACCTACCTATCTGTATCTATCAATCTACCTACCTACCTTTCTGTATCTATCAATCTACCTACCTACCTATCTGTATCTATCTATCTACCTACCTACCTATCTGTATCTATCAATCTACATACCTACCTATCTCTATCTATCTATCTACCTACCTACCTATCTGTATTTATCTATCTACCTACCTACCTATCTCTATCTATCTATCTATCTACCTACCTACCAATCTGTATCTATCTATCTACCTACCTACCTATCTGTATCTATCAATCTACCTACCTACCTATCTGTAGCTATCTACCTACCTACCTATCTGTATCTATCAATCTACCTACCTACCTATCTGTAAATCTACTTACCTACCTATCTGTATCTATCATTCTACATACCTACCTATCTCTATCTATCTATCTACCTACCTACCTATCTGTATTTATCTATCTACCAACCTACCTATCTGTATCTATCTATCTACCTACCTACCTATCTGTATCTATCAATCTACCTACCTACCTATCTCTATCTATCTATCTACCTACCTACCTATCTCTATCTATCTACCTACCTACCTACCTATCTGTATTTATCTATCTATCTACCTACCTATCTGTATCTATCTACATACCTACCTATCTCTATCTATCTATCTACCTACCTACCTATCTGTATCTATCTACCTACCTACCTACCTATCTGTATCTATCAATCTACCTACCTACCTATCTGTATCTATCAATCTACTTTCCTACCTATCTGTATCTATCATTCTACATACCTACCTATCTCTATCTATCTATCTACCCACCTACCTATCTCTATCTATCTATCTACCCACCTACCTATCTGTATTTATCTATCTACCTACCTACCTATCTGTACCTATCTATCTACCTACCTACCTATCTGTATCTATCAATCTACCTACCTACCTATCTCTATCTATCTATCTACCTACCTACCTATCTCTATCTATCTATCTACCTACCTACCTATCTGTATTTATCTATCTATCTACCTACCTATCTGTATCTATCTACCTACCTACCTATCTGTATCTATCTATCTACCTACCTACCTATCTATATCTATCAATCTACCTACCTACCTATCTGTATCTATCAATCTACTTACCTACCTATCTGTATCTATCATTCTAAATACCTACCTGTCTCTATCTATCTATCTACCTACCTACCTATCTCTATTTATCTATCTACCTACCTACCTATCTGTATCTATCTATCTACCTACCTATCTATCTGTATCTATCAATCTACCTGCCTACCTATCTCTATCTATCTATCTAGCTACCTACCTATCTCTATCTATCTACCTACCTACCTACCTATCTGTATTTATCTATCTATCTACCTACCTATCTGTATCTATCTACCTACCTACCTATCTCTATCTATCTATCCACCTACCTACCTATCTGTATCTATCTATCTACCTACCTACCTATCTGTATCTATCAATCTACCTACCTACCTATCTGTATCTAGCAATCTACTTACCTACCTATCTGTATCTATCATTCTACATACCTTCCTATCTCTATCTATCTATCTATCTACCTACCTATCTGTATTTATCTATCTACCTACCTACCTATCTGTACCTATCTATCTACCTACCTAGCTATATGTATCTATCAATCTACCTACCTACCTATCTCTATCTATCTATCTACCTACCTACCTATCTCTATCTATCTACCTACCTACCTACCTATCTCTATCTATCTATCTACCTACCTACCTATCTCTATCTATCTATCTACCTACCTACCTATCTCTATCTATCTATCTACCTACCTACCTATCTCTATCTATCTACCTACCTACCTTCCTATCTGTATTTATCTATCTACCTACCTATCTGTATCTATCAATCTACCTACCTACCTATCTGTAGCTAGCTACCTACCTACCTATCTGTATCTATCAATCTACCTACCTACCTATCTGTATCTATCAATCTACATACCTACCTATCTGTATCTATCATTCTACATACCTACCTATCTCTATCTATCTATCTACCTACCTACCTATCTGTATTTATCTATCTACCTACCTACCTATCTGTATCTATCTATCTACATACCTACCTATCTGTATCTATCAATCTACCTACCTACCTATCTCTATCTATCTATCTACCTACCTACCTATCTCTATCTATCTACCTACCTACCTACCTATCTGTATTTATCTATCTATCTACCTACCTATCTGTATCTATCTACCTACCTACCTATCTCTATCTATCTATCTACCTGCCTACCTATCTGTATCTATCTATCTACCTACCTACCTACCTATCTGTATCTATCAATCTACCTACCTACCTGTCTGTATTTATCAATCTACTTACCTACCTATCTGTAACTATCATTATACATACCTACCTATCTCTATCTATCTATCTACCTACCTACCTATCTGTATTTATCTATCTACCTACCTACCTATCTGTATCTATCTATCTACCTACCTACCTATCTGTATCTATCAATCTACCTACCTACCTATCTCTATCTATCTATCTACCTACCTACCTATCTCTATCTATCTACCTACCTACCTACCTATCTGTATTTATCTATCTATCTACCTACCTATCTGTATCTACCTACCTACCTACCTATCTCTATCTATCTATCTACCTACCTACCTATCTGTATCTATCTATCTACCTACCTATCTATCTGTATCTGTCAATCTACCTACCTACCTATCTCTATCTATCAATCTACTTACCTACCTATCTGTATCTATCATTCTACATACCTACCTATCTCTATCTATCTACCTACCTACCTACCTATCTGTATTTATCTATCTACCTACCTACCTATCTGTATCTATCTATCTACCTACCTACCTATCTGTATCTATCAATCTACCTACCTACCTATCTGTATCTATCAATCTACCTACCTACCTATCTGTATCTATCTATCTACCTACCTACCTATCTGTATCTATCAATCTACATACCTACCTATCTCTATCTATCTATCTACCTACCTACCTATCTGTATTTATCTATCTACCTACCTACCTATCTCTATCTATCTATCTACCTACCTACCTATCTGTATCTATCTATCTACCTACCTACCTATCTGTATCTATCAATCTACCTACCTACCTATCTGTAGCTATCTACCTACCTACCTATCTGTATCTATCAATCTACCTACCTACCTATCTGTATCTGTCAATCTACTTACCTACCTATCTGTATCTATCATTCTACATACCTACCTATCTCTATCTATCTATCTACCTACCTACCTATCTGTATTTATCTATCTACCAACCTACCTATCTGTATCTATCTATCTACCTACCTACATATCTGTATCTATCAATCTACCTACCTACCTATCTGTATCTATCAATCTACTTTCCTACCTATCTGTATCTATCATTCTACATACCTACCTATCTCTATCTATCTATCTACCCACCTACCTATCTGTATTTATCTATCTACCTACCTACCTATCTGTACCTATCTATCTACCTACCTACCTATCTGTATCTATCAATCTACCTACCTACCTATCTCTATCTATATATCTACCTACCTACCTATCTCTATCTATCTATCTACCTACCTACCTATCTGTATTTATCTATCTATCTACCTACCTATCTGTATCTATCTACCTACCTACCTATCTCTATCTATCTATCTACCTACCTACCTATCTGTATCTATCTATCTACCTACCTACCTATCTCTATTTATCTATCTACCTACCTACCTATCTGTATCTATCTATCTACCTACCTACCTATCTGTATCTATCAATCTACCTACCTACCTATCTCTATCTATCTATCTAGCTACCTACCTATCTCTATCTATCTACCTACCTACCTACCCATCTGTATTTATCTATCTATCTACCTACCTATCTGTATCTATCTACCTACCTACCTATCTCTATCTATCTATCCACCTACCTACCTATCTGTATCTATCTATCTACCTACCTACCTATCTGTATCTATCAATCTACCTACCTACCTATCTGTATCTATCAATCTACTTACCTACCTATCTGTATCTATCATTCTACATACCTACCTATCTCTATCTATCTATCTATCTACCTACCTACCTATCTGTATTTATCTACCTACCTACCTATCTGTACCTATCTATCTACCTACCTAGCTATATGTATCTATCAATCTACCTACCTACCTATCTCTATCTATCTATCTACCTACCTACCTATCTCTATCTATCTATCTACCTACCTACCTATCTCTATCTATCTATCTACCTACCTACCTATCTCTATCTATCTACCTACCTACCTACCTATCTGTATTTATCTATCAATCTACCTACCTATCTGTATCTATCTACCTACCTACCTATCTGTATCTATCTATCTACCTACCTACCTATCTGTATCTATCAATCTACCTACCTACCTATCTGTATCTATCAATCTACTTACCTACCTATCTGTATCTATCATTCTACATACCTACCTATCTCTATCTATCTACCTACCTACCTATCTCTATTTATCTATCTACCTACCTACCTATCTGTATCTATCTATCTACCTACCTACCTATCTGTATCTATCAATCTACCTACCTACCTATCTCTATCTATCTATCTAGCTACCTACCTATCTCTATCTATCTACCTACATACCTACCTATCTGTATTTATCTATCTACCTACCTACCTATCTCTATCAATCTACCTACCTACCTACCTATCTGTATCTATCAATCTACCTACCTACCTATCTGTATCTATCAATCTACTTACCTACCTATCTGTAACTATCATTCTACATACCTACCTATCTCTATCTATCTATCTACCTACCTACCTATCTGTATTTATCTATCTACCTACCTACCTATCTGTATCTATCTATCTACCTACCTACCTATCTATATCTATCAATCTACCTACCTACCTATCTGTATCTATCAATCTACTTACCTACCTATCTGTAACTATCATTCTACATACCTACCTATCTCTATCTATCTATCTACCTACCTACCTATCTGTATTTATCTATCTACCTACCTACCTATCTGTATCTATCTATCTACCTACCTACCTATCTATATCTATCAATCTACCTACCTACCTATCTGTATCTATCAATCTACTTACCTACCTATCTGTATCTATCATTCTAAATACCTACCTATCTCTATCTATCTATCTACCTACCTACCTATCTCTATTTATCTATCTACCTACCTACCTATCTGTATCTATCTATCTACCTACCTACCTATCTGTATCTATCAATCTACCTACCTACCTATCTCTATCTATCTACCTACCTACCTACCTATCTGTATTTATCTATCTATCTACCTACCTATCTGTATCTATCTACCTACCTACCTATCTCTATCTATCTATCCACCTACCTACCTATCTGTATCTATCTATCTACCTACCTACCTATCTGTATCTATCAATCTACCTACCTACCTATCTGTATCTATCAATCTACTTACCTAGCTATATGTATCTATCAATCTACCTACCTACCTATCTGTATCTATCTATCTACCTACCTACCTATCTGTATCTATCAATCTACTTACCTACCTATCTGTATCTATCATTCTACATACCTACCTATCTCTATCTATCTATCTACCTACCTACCTATCTGTATTTATCTATCTACCTACCTACCTATCTGTATCTATCTATCTACCTACCTACCTATCTGTATCTATCAATCTACCTACCTACCTATCTCTATCTATCTACCTACCTACCTACCTATCTGTATTTATCTATCTACCTACCTACCTTTCTCTATCTATCTATCTACCTACCTACCTATCTGTATCTATCTACCTACCTACCTATCTCTATCTATCTATCTACCTACCTACCTATCTCTATCTATCTACCTACCTACCTATCTGTATTTATCTATCTAGCTACCTACCTTTCTCTATCTATCTATCTACCTACCTACCTATCTGTATCTATCTATCTACCTACCTACCTATCTGTATCTATCAATCTACCTACCTACCTATGTCTATCTATCTACCTACCTACCTATCTCTATCTATCTATCTACCTACCTACCTATCTGTATCTATCAACCTACATACCTACGTATCTCTATCTATCTATCTACCTACCTACCTATCTGTATTTATCTATCTACCTACCTACCTATCTGTATCTATCTATCTACCTACCTACCTATCTGTATCTATCAATCTACCTACCTACCTATCTCTATCTATATATCTACCTACCTACCTATCTCTATCTATCTACCTACCTACCTACCTATCTGTATTGATCTATCTATCTACATACCTATCTGTATCTATCTACCTACCTATCTCTATCTATCTACCTACCTACCTACCTATCTCTATCTATCTACCTACCTACCTATCTGTATTTATCTATCTACCTACCTACCTTTCTCTATCTATCTATCTACCTACCTACCTATCTGTATCTATCTATCTACCTACCTACCTATCTGTATCTATCAATCTACCTACCTAACTATGTCTATCTATCTACCTACCTACCTATCTCTATCTATCTATCTACCTACCTACCTATCTGTATCTATCAATCTACATACCTACCTATCTCTATCTATCTATCTATCTACTACCTACCTATCTGTATTTATCTATCTACCTACCTACCTATCTGTATCTATCTAGCTACCTACCTACCTATCTGTATCTATCAATCTACCTACCTACCTATCTCTATCTATCTATCTACCTACCTACCTATCTCTATCTATCTACCTACCTACCTACCTATCTGTATTTATCTATCTACCTACCTACCTATCTGTATCTATCTATCTATCTACCTACCTACCTATCTGTATCTATCAATCTACCTACCTACCTATCTGTATCTATCAATCTACCTACCTACGTATCTGTATCTATCAATCTACTTACCTACCTATCTGTATCTATCATTCTACACACCTACCTATCTCTATCTATCTATCTACCTACCTACCTGTCTCTATCTATCTATCTACCTACCTACCTATCTCTATCTATCTATCTACCTACCTACCTATCTCTATCTATCTACGTACCTACCTACCTATCTGTATTTATCTATCTATCTACCTACCTATCTGTATCTATCTACCTACCTACCTATCTGTATCTATCTATCTACCTACCTACCTATCTGTATCTATCTATCTACCTACCTACCTATCTGTATCTATCAATCTACCTACCTACGTATCTGTATCTATCAATCTACTTACCTACCTATCTGTATCTATCATTCTACACACCTACCTATCTCTATCTATCTATCTACCTACCTACCTGTCTCTATCTATCTATCTACCTACCTACCTATCTCTATCTATCTACCTACCTACCTACCTATCTGTATTTATCTATCTATCTACCTACCTATCTGTATCTATCTACCTACCTACCTATCTCTATCTATCTATCTACCTACCTACCTATCTGTATCTATCTATCTACCTACCTACCTATCTGTATCTATCAATCTACCTACCTACCTATCTGTATCTATCAATCTACTTACCTACCTATCTGTATCTATCATTCTACATACCTACCTATCTCTATCTATCTATCTACCTACCTACCTATCTCTATTTATCTATCTACCTACCTACCTATCTGTATCTATCAATCTACCTACCTACCTATCTCTATCTATCTATCTACCTACCTACCTATCTCTATCTATCTACCAACCTACCTACCTCTCTGTATTTATCTATCTATCTACCTACCTATCTGTATCTATCTACCTACCTACCTATCTCTATCTATCTATCTACCTGCCTACCTATCTGTATCTATCTATCTACCTACCTACCTATCTGTATGAATCAATCTACCTACCTACCTATCTGTATCTATCAATCTACTTACCTACCTATCTGTATCTATCATTCTACATACCTACCTATCTCTATCTATCTATCTACCTACCTACCTATCTCTATCTACCTACCTACCTACCTACCTATCTGTATTTATCTATCTATCTACCTACCTATCTGTATCTATCTACCTACCTACCTATCTCTATCTATCTATCTACCTACCTACCTATCTGTATCTATCTACCTACCTACCTACCTATCTGTATCTATCAATCTACCTACCTACCTATCTGTATCTATCAATCTACTTACCTACCTATCTGTATCTATCATTCTACATACCTACCTATCTCTATCTATCTGTCTACCTACCTACCTATCTGTATTTATCTATCTACCTACCTACCTATCTGTATCTATCTATCTACCTACCTACCTATGTGTATCTATCAATCTACCTACCTACCTATCTGTATCTATCTATCTACCTACCTACCTATCTCTATCTATCAATCTACCTACCTAACTATGTCTATCTATCTACCTACCTACCTATCTCTATCTATCTATCTACCTACCTACCTATCTGTATCTATCAATCTACATACCTACCTATCTCTATCTATCTATCTATCTACTACCTACCTATCTGTATTTATCTATCTACCTACCTACCTATCTGTATCTATCTAGCTACCTACCTACCTATCTGTATCTATCAATCTACATACCTACCTATCTCTATCTATCTATCTATCTACCTACCTATCTGTATTTATCTATCTACCTACCTACCTATCTCTATCTATCTACGTACCTACCTACCTATCTGTATTTATCTATCTATCTACCTACCTATCTGTATCTATCTACCTACCTACCTATCTGTATGAATCAATCTACCTACCTACCTATCTGTATCTATCAATCTACTTACCTACCTGTATCTGTATCTATCAATCTACTTACCTACCTGTATCTGTATCTATCAATCTACTTACCTACCTATCTGTATCTATCATTCTACACACCTACCTATCTCTATCTATCTATCTACCTACCTACCTGTCTCTATCTATCTATCTACCTACCTACCTATCTCTATCTATCTACCTACCTACCTACCTATCTGTATTTATCTATCTATCTACCTACCTATCTGTATCTATCTACCTACCTACATATCTGTATCTATCAATCTACTTACCTACCTATCTGTATCTATCATTCTACATACCTACCTATCTCTATCTATCTATCTACCTACCTACCTATCTCTATTTATCTATCTACCTACCTACCTATCTGTATCTATCTATCTACCTACCTACCTATCTGTATCTATCATTCTACATACCTACCTATCTCTATCTATCTATCTATCTACCTACCTATCTGTATTTATCTACCTACCTACCTACCTATCTGTATCTATCTAGCTACCTACCTACCTATCTGTATCTATCAATCTACCTACCTACCTATCTCTATCTATCTATCTACCTACCTACCTATCTCTATCTATCTACCTACCTACCTACCTATCTGTATTTATCTATCTACCTACCTACCTGTCTCTATCTATCTATCTACCTACCTACCTATCTCTATCTATCTACCTACCTACCTACCTATCTGTATTTATCTATCTATCTACCTACCTATCTGTATCTATCTACCTACCTACATATCTGTATCTATCAATCTACTTACCTACCTATCTGTATCTATCATTCTACATACCTACCTATCTCTATCTATCTATCTACCTACCTACCTATCTCTATTTATCTATCTACCTACCTACCTATCTGTATCTATCTATCTACCTACCTACCTATCTGTATCTATCAATCTACCTACCTACCTATCTCTATCTATCTATCTACCTACCTACCTATCTCTATCTATCTACCAACCTACCTACCTATCTGTATTTATCTATCTATCTACCTACCTATCTGTATCTATCTACCTACCTACCTATCTCTATCTATCTATCTACCTGCCTACCTATCTGTATCTATCTATCTACCTACCTACCTATCTGTATGAATCAATCTACCTACCTACCTATCTGTATCTATCAATCTACTTACCTACCTATCTGTATCTATCATTCTACATACCTACCTATCTCTATCTATCTATCTACCTACCTACCTATCTCTATCTACCTACCTACCTACCTACCTATCTGTATTTATCTATCTATCTACCTACCTATCTGTATCTATCTACCTACCTACCTATCTCTATCTATCTATCTACCTACCTACCTATCTGTATCTATCTACCTACCTACCTATCTGTATCTATCAATCTACCTACCTACCTATCTGTATCTATCAATCTACTTACCTACCTATCTGTATCTATCATTCTACATACCTACCTATCTCTATCTATCTATCTACCTACCTACCTATCTGTATTTATCTATCTACCTACCTACCTATCTGTATCTATCTATCTACCTACCTACCTATGTGTATCTATCAATCTACCTACCTACCTATCTGTATCTATCTATCTACCTACCTACCTATCTCTATCTATCTATCTACCTACCTACCTACCTATCTGTATTTATCTATCTATCTACCTACCTATCTGTATCTATCTACCTACCTACCTATCTCTATCTATCTATCTACCTACCTCCCTATCTCTATCTATCTATCTGCCTACCTACCTATCTGTATTTATCTATCTACCTTCCTACCTTTCTCTATCTATCTATCTACCTACCTAACTATCTGTATTCATCTATCTACCTACCTACCTATCTGTATCTATCTATCTACCTACCTACCTATCTGTATCTATCAATCTACCTACCTACCTATCTCTATCTATCTATCTACCTACCTACCTATCTCTATCTATCTACCTACCTACCTACCTATCTGTATTTATCTATCTATCTACCTACCTATCTGTATCTATCTACCTACCTACCTATCTTTATCTATCTATCTACTTACCTACCTATCTGTATCTATCTATCTACCTACCTACCTATCTGTATCTATCAATCTACCTACCTACCTATCTGTATCTATCAATCTACTTACCTACCTATCTGTATCTATCATTCTACATACCTACCTATCTCTATCTATCTATCTACCTACCTACCTATCTGTATTTCTCTATCTACCTACCTACCTATCTGTATCTATCTATCTACCTACCTACCTATCTGTATCTATCAATCTACCTACCTACCTATCTCTATCTATCTATCTACCTACCTACCTATCTCTATCTATCTACTTACCTACCTACCTATCTGTATTTATCTATCTATCTACCTACCTATCTGTATCTATCTACCTACCTACCTATCTCTATCTATCTATCTACCTACCTACCTATCTCTATCTATCTATCTGCCTACCTACCTATCTGTATCTATCATTCTACATACCTACCTATCTCTATCTATCTACCTACCTACCTACCTATCTCTATCTATCTATCTACCTACCTACCTATCTGTATTTATCTATCTACCTACCTACCTATCTCTATCTATCTATCTACCTACCTACCTATCTGTATCTATCTATCTACCTACCTACCTATCTGTATCTATCAATCTACCTACCTACCTATCTGTAGCTATCTACCTACCTACCTATCTGTATCTATCAATCTACCTACCTACCTATCTGTATCTGTCAATCTACTTACCTACCTATCTGTATCTATCATTCTACATACCTACCTATCTCTATCTATCTACCTACCTACCTATCTGTATTTATCTATCTACCAACCTACCTATTTGTATCTATCAATCTACCTACCTACCTATCTCTATCTATCTATCTACCTACCTACCTATCTCTATCTATCTACCTACCTACCTACCTATCTGTATTTATCTATCTACCTACCTATCTGTATCTATCTACCTACCTACCTATCTCTACCTATCTATCTACCTACCTACCTATCTGTATTTATCTACCTACCTACCTACCTATCTGTATCTATCAATCTACCTACCTACCTATCTGTATCTATCAATCAACTTTCCTACCTATCTGTATCTATCATTCTACATACCTACCTATCTCTATCTATCTATCTACCCACCTACCTATCTGTATTTATCTATCTACCTACCTACCTATCTGTACCTATCTATCTACCTACCTACCTATCTGTATCTATCAATCTACCTACCTACCTATCTCTATCTATCTATCTACCTACCTACCTATCTCTATCTATCTATCTACCTACCTACCTATCTCTATCTATCTACCTACCTACCTATCTGTATTTATCTATCTATCTACCTACCTATCTGTATCTATCTACCTACCTACCTATCTCTATCTATCTATCTACCTACCTACCTATCTGTATCTATCTATCTACCTACCTACCTATCTGTATCTATCAATCTACCTACCTACGTATCTGTATCTATCAATCTACTTACCTACCTATCTGTATCTATCATTCTACATACCTACCTATCTCTATCTATCTATCTATCTACCTACCTACCTATCTCTATTTATCTATCTACCTACCTACCTATCTGTTTCTATCTATCTACCTACCTACCTATCTGTATCTATCAATCTACCTACCTATCTCTATCTATCTATCTACCTACCTACCTATCTCTATCTATCTACCTACCTACCTACCTATCTGTATTTATCTATCTATCTACCTACCTATCTGTATCTATCTACCTACCTACCTATCTGTATCTATCTATCTACCTACCTACCTATCTGTATCTATCTATCTACCTACCTACCTATCTGTATCTATCAATCTACCTACCTACCTATCTCTATCTATCTATCTACCTACCTACCTATCTCTATCTATCTATCTACCTACCTACCTATCTGTATTTATCTATCTATCTACCTACCTATCTGTATCTATCTACCTACCTACCTACCTATCTCTATCTATCTATCTACCTACCTACCTATCTGTATCTATCTATCTACCTACCTACCTATCTATATCTATCAATCTACCTACCTACCTATCTGTATCTATCAATCTACTTACCTACCTATCTCTATCTATCATTCTAAATACCTACCTATCTCTATCTATCTATCTACCTACCTACCTATCTCTATTTATCTATCTACCTACCTACCTATCTGTATCTATCTATCTACCTACCTACCTATCTGTATCTATCAATCTACCTACCTACCTATCTCTATCTATCTAGCTACCTACCTATCTCTATCTATCTACCTACCTACCTACCTATCTGTATTTATCTATCTATCTACCTACCTATCTGTATCTATCTACCTACCTACCTATCTCTATCTATCTATCTACCTACCTACCTATCTGTATCTATCTATCTACCTACCTACCTATCTCTATCTATCAATCTACCTACCTACCTATCTGTATCTATCAATCTACTTACCTACCTATCTGTATCTATCATTCTACATACCTACCTATCTCTATCTATCTATCTATCTACCTACCTATCTGTATTTATCTATCTACCTACCTACCTATCTGTACCTATCTATCTACCTACCTAGCTATAAGTATCTATCAATCTACCTACCTACCTATCTCTATCTATCTATCTACCCACCTACCTATCTGTATTTATCTATCTACCTACCTACCTATCTGTACCTATCTATCTACCTACCTACCTATCTGTATCTATCAATCAACCTACCTACCTATCTCTATCTATCTATCTACCTACCTACCTATCTCTATCTATCTATCTACCTACCTACCTATCTGTATTTATCTATCTATCTACCTACCTATCTGTATCTATCTACCTACCTACCTATCTCTATCTATCTATCTACCTACCTACCTATCTCTATCTATCTATCTACCTACCTACCTATCTGTGTCTATCTATCTACCTACCTACCTATCTGTATCTATCAATCTACCTACCTACCTATCTGTATCTATCAATCTACTTACCTACCTATCTGTATCTATCATTCTACATACCTACCTATCTCTATCTATCTATCTATCTACCTACCTATCTGTATTTATCTATCTACCTACCTACCTATCTGTACCTATCTATCTACCTACCTAGCAATATGTATCTATCAATCAACCTACCTACCTATCTCTATCTATCTATCTACCTACCTACCTATCTCTTTCTATCTACCTACCTACCTATCTGTATTTATCTATCTATCTACCTACCTATCTGTATCTATCTACCTACCTACCTATCTCTATCTATCTATCTACCTACCTACCTATCTGTATCTATCTATCTACCTACCTACCTATCTGTATCTATCAATCTACCTACCTACGTATCTGTATCTATCAATCTACTTACCTACCTATCTGTATCTATCATTCTACATACCTACCTATCTCTATCTATCTATCTATCTACCTACCTACCTATCTCTATTTATCTATCTACCTACCTACCTATCTGTTTCTATCTATCTACCTACCTACCTATCTGTATCTATCAATCTACCTACCTATCTCTATCTATCTATCTACCTACCTACCTATCTCTATCTATCTACCTACCTACCTACCTATCTGTATTTATCTATCTATCTACCTACCTATCTGTATCTATCTACCTACCTACCTATCTCTATCTATCTATCTACCTACCTACCTATCTGTATCTATCTATCTACCTACCTACCTATCTGTATCTATCAATCTACCTACCTACCTATCTGTATCTATCAATCTACTTACCTACCTATCTGTATCTATCATTCTACATACCTACCTATCTCTATCTATCTATCTACCTACCTACCTATATCTATTTATCTATCTACCTACCTACCTATCTGTATCTATCTATCTACCTACCTACCTATCTGTATCTATCAATCTACCTACCTACCTATCTCTATCTATCTATCTACCTACCTACCTATCTCTATCTATCTATCTACCTGCCTACCTATCTGTATCTATCTATCTACCTACCTACCTATCTGTATCTATCTATCTACCTACCTACCTATCTGTATCTATCAATCTACATACCTACCTATCTCTATCTATCTATCTACCTACCTACCTATCTGTATTTATCTATCTACCTACCTACCTATCTCTATCTATCTATCTACCTACCTACCTATCTGTATCTATCTATCTACATACCTACCTATCTGTATCTATCAATCTACCTACCTACCTATCTGTAGCTATCTACCTACCTACCTATCTGTATCTATCAATCTACCTACCTGCCTATCTGTATCTGTCAATCTACTTACCTACCTATCTGTATCTATCATTCTACATACCTACCTATCTCTATCTATCTACCTACCTACCTACCTATCTGTATTTATCTATCTACCTACCTACCTATCTGTATCTATCTATCTACCTACCTACCTATCTGTATCTATCAATCTACCTACCTACCTATCTGTATCTATCTATCTACCTACCTACCTATCTGTATCTATCAATCTACATACCTACCTATCTCTATCTATCTATCTATCTACCTACCTACCTATCTGTATTTATCTATCTACCTACCTACCTATCTCTATCTATCTATCTACCTACCTACCTATCTGTATCTATCTACCTACCTACCTACCTATCTGTATCTATCAATCTACCTACCTACCTATCTGTAGCTATCTACCTACCTACCTATCTGTATCTATCAATCTACCTACCTACCTATCTCTATCTGTCAATCTACTTACCTACCTATCTGTATCTATCATTCTACATACCTACCTATCTCTATCTATCTACCTACCTACCTATCTGTATTTATCTATCTACCAACCTACCTATCTGTATCTATCTATCTACCTACCTACCTATCTGTATCTATCAATCTACCTACCTACCTATCTCTATCTATCTATCTACCTACCTACCTATCTCTATCTATCTACCTACCTACCTACCTATCTGTATTTATCTATCTACCTATCTATCTGTATCTATCTACCTACCTACCTATCTCTACCTATCTATCTACCTACCTACCTATCTGTATCTATCTACCTACCTACCTACCTATCTGTATCTATCAATCTACCTACCTACCTATCTGTATCTATCAATCAACTTTCCTACCTATCTGTATCTATCATTCTACATACCTACCTATCTCTATTTATCTATCTACCCACCTACCTATCTGTATTTATCTATCTACCTACCTACCTATCTGTACCTATCTATCTACCTACCTACCTATCTCTATCTATCTACCTACCTACCTACCTATCTGTATTTATCTATCTATCTACCTACCTATCTGTATCTATCTACCTACCTACCTATCTCTATCTATCTATCTACCTACCTACCTATCTCTATCTATCTATCTGCCTACCTACCTATCTGTATCTATCATTCTACATACCTACCTATCTCTATCTATCTACCTACCTACCTACCTATCTGTATTTATCTATCTACCTACCTACCTATCTGTATCTATCTATCTACCTACCTACCTATCTGTATCTATCAATCTACCACCCTACCTATCTGTATCTATCTATCTACCTACCTACCTATCTGTATCTATCAATCTACATACCTACCTATCTCTATCTATCTATCTACCTACCTACCTATCTGTATTTATCTATCTACCTACCTACCTATCTCTATCTATCTATCTACCTACCTACCTATCTGTATCTATCTATCTACCTACCTACCTATCTGTATCTATCAATCTACCTACCTACCTATCTGTAGCTATCTACCTACCTACCTATCTGTATCTATCAATCTACCTACCTACCTATCTGTATCTTTCAATCTACTTACCTACCTATCTGTATCTATCATTCTACATACCTACCTATCTCTATCTATCTACCTACCTACCTATCTGTATTTATCTATCTACCAACCTACCTATCTGTATCTATCTATCTACCTACCTACCTATCTGTATCTATCAATCTACCTACCTACCTATCTCTATCTATCTATCTACCTACCTACCTATCTCTATCTATCTACCTACCTACCTACCTATCTGTATTTATCTATCTACCTACCTATCTGTATCTATCTACCTACCTACCTATCTCTACCTATCTATCTACCTACCTACCTATCTGTATCTATCTACCTACCTACCTACCTATCTGTATCTATCAATCTACCTACCTACCTATCTGTATCTATGAATCAACTTTCCTACCTATCTGTATCTATCATTCTACATACCTACCTATCTCTATCTATATATCTATCTACCCACCTACCTATCTGTATTTATCTATCTACCTACCTACCTATCTGTACCTATCTATCTACCTACCTACCTATCTGTATCTATCAATCTACCTACCTACCTATCTCTATCTATCTATCTACCTTCCTACATATCTCTATCTATCTATCTACCCACCTACCTATCTGTATTTATCTATCTACCTACCTACCTATCTGTACCTATCTATCTACCTACCTACCTATCTCTATCTATCTACCTACCTACCTACCTATCTGTATTTATCTATCTATCTACCTACCTATCTGTATCTATCTACCTACCTACCTATCTCTATCTATCTATCTACCTACCTACCTATCTCTATCTATCTATCTGCCTACCTACCTATCTGTATCTATCATTCTACATACCTACCTATCTCTATCTATCTATCTACCTACCTACCTATCTGTATTTATCTATCTACCTACCTACCTATCTGTATCTATCTATCTACATACCTACCTATCTGTATCTATCAATCTACCTACCTACCTATCTGTATCTATCTATCTACCTACCTACCTATCTGTATCTATCAATCTACATACCTACCTATCTCTATCTATCTATCTATCTACCTACCTACCTATCTGTATTTATCTATCTACCTACCTACCTATCTCTATCTATCTATCTACCTACCTACCTATCTGTATCTATCTATCTACCTACCAACCTATCTGTATCTATCAATCTACCTACCTACCTATCTGTAGCTATCTACCTACCTACCTATCTGTATCTATCAATCTACCTACCTACCTATCTGTATCTGTCAATCTACTTACCTACCTATCTGTATCTATCATTCTACATACCTACCTATCTCTATCTATCTACCTACCTACCTATCTGTATTTATCTATCTACCAACCTACCTATCTGTATCTATCTATCTACCTACCTACCTATCTGTAGCTCTCAATCTACCTACCTACCTATCTCTATCTATCTATCTACCTACCTACCTATCTCTATCTATCTACCTACCTACCTACCTATCTGTATTTATCTATCTACCTACCTATCTGGATCTATCTACCTACCTATCTCTACCTATCTATCTACCTACCTACCTATCTGTATCTATCTACCTACCTACCTACCTATCTGTATCTATCTATCTACCTACCTACCTATCTGTGTCTATATAACTACCTACCTACCTATCTGTATCTATCAATCTACCTACCTACCTATCTGTATCTATCAATCTACTTACCTACCTATCTGTATCTATCATTCTACATACCTACCTATCTCTATCTATCTATCTACCTACCTACCTATCTCTCCCTATCTATCTACCTACCTACCTATCTGTATCTATCTACCTACCTACCTACCTATCTGTATCTATCAATCAACTTTCCTACCTATCTGTATCTATCATTCTACATACCTACCTATCTCTATCTATCTACCTACCTACCTACCTATCTGTATTTATCTATCTATCTACCTACCTATCTGTATCTATCTACCTACCTACCTATCTCTATCTATCTATCTACCTACCTACCTATCTGTATCTATCTATCTACCTACCTACCTATCTGTATCTATCAATCTACCTACCTACGTATCTGTATCTATCAATCTACTTACCTACCTATCTGTATCTATCATTCTACATACCTACCTATCTCTATCTATCTATCTATCTATCTATCTATCTATCTATCTATCTATCTATCTACCTACCTACCTATCTCTATTTATCTATCTACCTACCTACATATCTGTTTCTATCTATCTACCTACCTACCTATCTGTATCTATCAATCTACCTACCTACCTATCTCTATCTATCTATCTACCTACCTACCTATCTCTATCTATCTACCAACCTACCTACCTATCTGTATTTATCTATCTACCTACCTATCTGTATCTATCTACCTACCTACCTATCTCTATCTATCTATCTACCTGCCTACCTATCTGTATCTATCTATCTACCTACCTACCTATCTGTATCTATCTATCTACCTACCTACCTATCTGTATCTATCAATCTACATACCTACCTATCTCTATCTATCTATCTACCTACCTACCTATCTGTATTTATCTATCTACCTACCTACCTATCTCTATCTATCTATCTACCTACCTACCTATCTGTATCTATCTATCTACCTACCTACCTATCTGTATCTATCAATCTACCTACCTACCTATCTGTAGCTATCTACCTACCTACCTAAATGTATCTATCAATCTACCTACCTACCTATCTGTATCTGTCAATCTACTTACCTACCTATCTGTATCTATCATTCTACATACCTACCTATCTCTATCTATCTACCTAACTACCTACCTATCTGTATTTATCTATCTACCTACCTACCTATCTGTATCTATCTATCTACCTACCTACCTATCTGTATCTATCAATCTACCTACCTACCTATCTGTATCTATCTATCTACCTACCTACCTATCTGTATCTATCAATCTACATACCTACCTATCTCTATCTATCTATCTACCTACCTACCTATCTGTATTTATCTATCTACCTACCTACCTATCTCTATCAATCTATCTACCTACCTACCTATCTGTATCTATCAATCTACCTACCTACCTATCTGTAGCTATCTACCTACCTACCTATCTGTATCTATCAATCTACCTACCTACCCATCTGTATCTGTCAATCTACTTACCTACCTATCTGTATCTATCATTCTACATACCTACCTATCTCTATCTATCTACCTACCTACCTATCTGTATTTATCTATCTACCAACCTACCTATCTGTATCTATCTATCTACCTACCTACCTATCTGTATCTATCAATCTACCTACCTACCTATCTCTATCTATCTATCTACCTACCTACCTATCTCTATCTATCTACCTACCTACCTACCTATCTGTATTTATCTATCTACCTACCTATCTGTATCTATCTACCTACCTACCTATCTCTACCTATCTATCTACCTACCTACCTATCTGTATCTATCTACCTACCTACCTACCTATCTGTATCTATCAATCTACCTACCTACCTATCTGTATCTATCAATCAACTTTCCTACCTATCTGTATCTATCATTCTACATACCTAACTATCTCTATCTATCTATCTACCCACCTACCTATCTGTATTTATCTATCTACCTACCTACCTATCTGTACCTATCTATCTACCTACCTACCTATCTCTATCTATCTACCTACCTACCTACCTATCTGTATTTATCTATCTATCTATCTACCTACCTATCTGTATCTATCTACCTACCTACCTATCTCTATCTATCTATCTACCTACCTACCTATCTCTATCTATCTATCTGCCTACCTACCTATCTGTATCTATCATTCTACATACCTACCTATCTCTATCTATCTACCTACCTACCTACCTATCTGTATTTATCTATCTACCTACCTACCTATCTGTATCTATCTATCTACCTACCTACCTATCTGTATCTATCAATCTACCTACCTACCTATCTGTATCTATCTATCTACCTACCTACCTATCTGTATCTATCAATCTACATACCTACCTATCTCTATCTATCTATCTACCTACCTACCTATCTGTATTTATCTATCTACCTACCTACCTATCTCTATCTATCTATCTACCTACCTACCTATCTGTATCTATCTATCTACCTACCTACCTATCTGTATCTATCAATCTACCTACCTACCTATCTGTAGCTATCTACCTACCTACCTATCTGTATCTATCAATCTACCTACCTACCTATCTGTATCTGTCAATCTACTTACCTACCTATCTGTATCTATCATTCTACATACCTACCTATCTCTATCTATCTACCTACCTACCTATCTCTATCTATCTACCTACCTACCTACCTATCTGTATTTATCTATCTATCTACCTACCTATCTGTATCTATCTACCTACCTACCTATCTCTCCCTATCTATCTACCTACCTACCTATCTGTATCTATCTACCTACCTACCTACCTATCTGTATCTATCAATCAACTTTCCTACCTATCTGTATCTATCATTCTACATACCTACCTATCTCTATCTATCTATCTACCCACCTACCTATCTGTATTTATCTATCTACCTACCTACCTATCTGTACCTATCTATCTACCTACCTACCTATCTGTATCTATCAATCTACCTACCTACCTATCTCTATCTATCTATCTACCTACCTACCTATCTCTATCTATCTATCTACCCACCTACCTATCTGTATTTATCTATCTACCTACCTACCTATCTGTACCTATCTATCTACCTACCTACCTATCTCTATCTATCTACCTACCTACCTATCTGTATTTATCTATCTATCTTCCTACCTATCTGTATCTATCTACCTACCTACCTATCTCTATCTATCTATCTACCTACCTACCTATCTCTATCTATCTGCCTACCTACCTATCTGTATCTATCATTCTACATACCTACCTATCTCTATCTATCTACCTACCTACCTACCTATCTGTATTTATCTATCTACCTACCTACCTATCTGTATCTATCTATCTACATACCTACCTATCTGTATCTATCAATCTACCTACCTACCTATCTGTATCTATCTATCTACCTACCTACCTATCTGTATCTATCAATCTACATACCTACCTATCTCTATCTATCTATCTACCTACCTACCTATATGTATTTATCTATCTACCTACCTACCTATCTCTATCTATCTATCTACCTACCTACCTATCTGTATCTATCTATCTACCTACCTACCTATCTGTATCTATCAATCTACCTACCTACCTATCTGTAGCTATCTACATACCTACCTATCTGTATCTATCAATCTACTTACCTACCTATCTGTATCTATCTACCTACCTACCTATCTCTACCTATCTATCTACCTACCTACCTATCTGTATCTATCTACCTACCTACCTACCTATCTGTATCTATCAATCTACCTACCTACCTATCTGTATCTATCAATCAACTTTCCTACCTATCTGTATCTATCATTCTACATACCTACCTATCTCTATCTATCTATCTACCCACCTACCTATCTGTATTTATCTATCTACCTACCTACCTATCTGTACCTATCTATCTACCTACCTACCTATCTGTATCTATCAATCTACCTACCTACCTATCTCTATCTATCTATCTACCTACCTACCTATCTCTATCTATCTATCTACCTACCTACCTATCTGTATTTATCTATCTATCTACCTACCTATCTGTATCTATCTACCTACCTACCTATCTCTATCTATCTATCTACCTACCTACCTATCTGTATCTATCTATCTACCTACCTACCTATCTGTATCTATCAATCTACCTACCTACCTATCTCTATCTATCTAGCTACCTACCTATCTCTATCTATCTACCTACCTACCTACCTATCTGTATTTATCTATCTATCTACCTACCTATCTGTATCTATCTACCTACCTACCTATCTCTATCTATCTATCTACCTACCTACCTATCTGTATCTATCTATCTACCTACCTACCTATCTGTATCTATCAATCTACCTACCTACGTATCTGTATCTATCAATCTACTTACCTACCTATCTGTATCTATCATTCTACATACCTACCTATCTCTATCTATCTATCTACCTACCTACCTATCTCTATTTATCTATCTACCTACCTACCTATCTGTTTTTATCTATCTACCTACCTACCTATCTGTATCTATCAATCTACCTACCTACCTATCTCTATCTATCTACCTACCTACCTACCTATCTGTATTTATCTATCTATCTACCTACCTATGTGTATCTATCTACCTACCTACCTATCTCTATCTATCTATCTACTTACCTACCTATCTGTATCTATCATTCTACATACCTACCTATCTCTATCTATCTATCTACCTACCTACCTATCTCTATTTATCTATCTACCTACCTACCTATCTGTATCTATCTATCTACCTACCTACCTATCTGTATCTATCAATCTACCTACCTACCTATCTCTATCTATCTATCTACCTACCTACCTATCTCTATCTATCTACCAACCTACCTACCTATCTGTATTTATCTATCTACCTACCTATCTGTATCTATCTACCTACCTACCTATCTCTATCTATCTATCTACCTGCCTACGTATCTGTATCTATCTATCTACCTACCTACCTATCTGTATCTATCTATCTACCTACCTACCTATCTGTATTTATCTATCTACCTACCTACCTATCTGTATCTATCTATCTACCTACCTACCTATCTGTATCTATCAATCTACCTACCTACTTATCTGTAGCTATCTACCTACCTACCTATCTGTATCTATCAATCTACCTACCAACCTATCTGTATCTGTCAATCTACTTACCTACCTATCTGTATCTATCATTCTACATACCTACCTATCTCTATCTATCTACCTACCTACCTACCTATCTGTATTTATCTATCTACCTACCTACCTATCTGTATCTTTCTATCTACCTACCTACCTATCTGTATCTATCAATCTACCTACCTACCTATCTGTATCTATCTATCTACCTACCTACCTATCTGTATCTATCAATCTACATACCTACCTATCTCTATCTATCTATCTACCTACCTACCTATCTGTATTTATCTATCTACGTACCTACCTATCTCTATCTATCTATCTACCTACCTACCTATCTGTATCTATCTATCTACCTACCTATCTATCTGTATCTATCAATCTACCTACCTACCTATCTGTAGCTATCTACCTACCTAACTATCTGTATCTATCAATCTACCTACCTTCCTATCTGTATCTGTCAATCTACTTACCTACCTATCTGTATCTATCATTCTACATACCTACCTATCTCTATCTATCTACCTACCTACCTATCTGTATTTATCTATCTACCAACCTACCTATCTGTATCTATCTATCTACCTACCTACCTATCTTTATCTATCAATCTACCTACCTACCTATCTCTATCTATCTATCTACCTACCTACCTATCTCTATCTATCTACCTACCTACCTACCTATCTGTATTTATCTATCTACCTACCTATCTGTATCTATCTACCTACCTACCTATCTCTACCTATCTATCTACCTACCTACCTATCTGTATCTATCTACCTACCTACCTACCTATCTGTATCTATCAATTTACCTACCTACCTATCTGTATCTATCAATCAACTTTCCTACCTATCTGTATCTATCATTCTACATACCTACCTATCTCTATCTATCTATCTACCCACCTACCTATCTGTATTTATCTATCTACCTACCTACCTATCTGTACCTATCTATCTACCTACCTACCTACCTATCTCTATCTATCTACCTACCTACCTATCTCTATCTATCTGCCTACCTATCTATCTGTATCTATCATTCTACATACCTACCTATCTCTATCTATCTACCTACCTACCTTCCTATCTGTATTTATCTATCTACCTACCTACCTATCTGTATCTATCTATCTACCTACCTACCTATCTGTATCTATCAATCTACCTACCTACCTATCTGTATCTATCTATCTACCTACCTACCTATCTGTATCTATCAATCTACATACCTACCTATCTCTATCTATCTATCTACCTACCTACCTATCTGTATTTATCTATCTACCTACCTACCTATCTCTATCTATCTATCTACCTACCTACCTATCTGTATCTATCTATCTACCTACCTACCTATCTGTATCTATCAATCTACCTACCTACCTATCTGTAGCTATCTACCTACCTACCTATCTGTATCTATCAATCTACCTACCTACCTATCTGTATCTATCTATCTACCTACCTACCTATCTGTATCTATCAATCTACATACCTACCTATCTCTATCTATCTATCTACCTACCTACCTATCTGTATTTATCTATCTACCTACCTACCTATCTCTATCTATCTATCTACCTACCTACCTATCTGTATCTATCTATCTACCTACCTATCTATCTGTATCTATCAATCTACCTACCTACCTATCTGTAGCTATCTACCTACCTACCTATCTGTATCTATCAATCTACCTACCTTCCTATCTGTATCTGTCAATCTACTTACCTACCTATCTGTATCTATCATTCTACATACCTACCTATCTCTATCTATCTACCTACCTACCTATCTGTATTTATCTATCTACCAACCTACCTATCTGTATCTATCTATCTACCTACCTACCTATCTGTATCTATCAATCTACCTACCTACCTATCTCTATCTATCTATCTACCTACCTACCTATCTCTATCTATCTACCTACCTACCTACCTATCTGTATTTATCTATCTACCTACCTATCTGTATCTATCTACCTACCTACCTATCTCTACCTATCTATCTACCTACCTACCTATCTGTATCTATCTACCTACCTACCTACCTATCTGTATCTATCAATTTACCTACCTACCTATCTGTATCTATCAATCACCTTTCCTACCTATCTGTATCTATCATTCTACATACCTACCTATCTCTATCTATCTATCTACCCACCTACCTATCTGTATTTATCTATCTACCTACCTACCTATCTGTACCTATCTATCTACCTACCTACCTACCTATCTCTATCTATCTACCTACCTACCTATCTCTATCTATCTGCCTACCTACCTATCTGTATCTATCATTCTACATACCTACCTATCTCTATCTATCTACCTACCTACCTTCCTATCTGTATTTATCTATCTACCTACCTACCTATCTGTATCTATCTATCTACCTACCTACCTATCTGTATCTATCAATCTACCTACCTACCTATCTGTATCTATCTATCTACCTACCTACCTATCTGTATCTATCAATCTACATACCTACCTATCTCTATCTATCTATCTACCTACCTACCTATCTGTATTTATCTATCTACCTACCTACCTATCTCTATCTATCTATCTACCTACCTACCTATCTGTCTCTATCTATCTACCTACCTACCTATCTCTATCTATCTATCTACCTACCTATCTATCTCTATCTATCTACCTACCTACCTAACTATCTGTATTTATCTATCTACCTACCTATCTGTATCTATCTACCTACCTACCTATCTCTACCTATCTATCTACCTACCTACCTATCTGTATCTATCTACCTACCTACCTATCTGTATCTATCTAGCTACCTACCTACCTATCTGTATCTATCAATCTACCTACCTATCTATCTCTATCTATCTATCTACCTACCTACCTATCTCTATCTATCTACCTACCTACCTACCTATCTGTATTTATCTATCTACCTACCTACCTATCTGTATCTATCTATCTACCTACCTACCTATCTGTATCTGTCAATCTACTTACCTACCTATCTGTATCTATCATTCTACATACCTACCTATCTCTATCTATCTACCTACCTACCTATCTGTATTTATCTATCTACCAACCTACCTATCTGTATCTATCTATCTACCTACCTACCTATCTGTATCTATCAATCTACCTACCTACCTATCTCTATCTATCTATCTACCTACCTATCTATCTCTATCTATCTACCTACCTACCTAACTATCTGTATTTATCTATCTACCTACCTATCTGTATCTATCTACCTACCTACCTATCTCTACCTATCTATCTACCTACCTACCTATCTGTATCTATCTACCTACCTACCTACCTATCTGTATCTATCAATTTACCTACCTACCTAGCTGTATCTATCAATCAACTTTCCTACCTATCTGTATCTATCATTCTACATACCTACCTATCTCTATCTATCTATCTACCCACCTACCTATCTGTATTTATCTATCTACCTACCTACCTATCTGTACCTATCTATCTACCTACCTACCTACCTATCTCTATCTATCTACCTACCTACCTATCTCTATCTATCTGCCTACCTACCTATCTGTATCTATCATTCTACATACCTACCTATCTCTATCTATCTACCTACCTACCTACCTATCTGTATTTATCTATCTACCTACCTACCTATCTGTATCTATCTATCTACCTACCTACCTATCTGTATCTATCAATCTACCTACCTACCTATCTGTATCTATCTATCTACCTACCTACCTATCTGTATCTATCAATCTACATACCTACCTATCTCTATCTATCTATCTACCTACCTACCTATCTGTATTTATCTATCTACCTACCTACCTATCTCTATCTATCTATCTACCTACCTACCTATCTGTATCTATCTATCTACCTACCTACCTATCTGTATCTATCAATCTACCTACCTACCTATCTGTAGCTATCTACCTACCTACCTATCTGTATCTATCAATCTACCTACCTACCTATCTGTATCTATCTATCTACCTACCTACCTATCTGTATCTATCAATCTACCTACCTAACTATCTGTAGATATCTACCTACCTACCTATCTGTATCTATCTAGCTACCTACCTACCTATCTGTATCTATCAATCTATCTACCTAACTATCTGTAGATATCTACCTACCTACCTATCTGTATCTATCTAGCTACCTACCTACCTATCTGTATCTATCAATCTACCTACCTACCTATCTCTATCTATCTATCTACCTACCTACCTATCTCTATCTATCTACCTACCTACCTACCTATCTGTATTTATCTATCTACCTACCTACCTATCTGTATCTATCTATCTACCTACCTACCCATCTGTATCTATCAATCTACCTACCTACCTATCTGTAGCTATCTACCTACCTACCTATCTGTATCTATCAATCTACCTACCTACCTATCTGTATCTATCAATCTACCTACCTACCTATCTGTATCTATCAATCTACTTACCTACCTATCTGTATCTATCATTCTACATACCTACCTATCTCTATCTATCTATCTACCTACCTACCTATCTCTATCTATCTACCTACCTACCTACCTATCTGTATTTATCTATCTATCTACCTACCTATCTGTATCTATCTACCTACCTATCTCTACCTATCTATCTACCTACCTACCTATCTGTATCTATCTATCTACCTACCACCTATCTGTATCTATCAATCTACCCACCTACGTATCTGTATCTATCAATCTACTTACCTACCTATCTCTATCTATCATTCTACACACCTACCTATCTCTATCTATCTATCTATCTACCTACCTACCTATCTCTATTTATCTATCTACCTACCTACCTATCTGTATCTATCTATCTACCTACCTACCTATCTGTATCTATCAATCTACCTACCTACCTATCTGTATCTATCAATCTACTTACCTACCTATCTGTATCTATCATTCTACATACCTACTTATCTCTATCTATCTATCTACCTACCTACCTATCTGTATTTATCTATCTACCTACCTACCAATCTGTATCTATCTATCTACCTACCTACCTATCTCTATCTATCTATCTACCTACCTACCTATCTGTATTTATCTATCTACCTACCTACCTATCTGTATCTATCTATCTACCTACCTACCTATCTCTATCTATCTATCTACCTACCTACCTATCTGTATTTATCTATCTACCTACCTACCTATCTGTACCTATCTATCTACCTACCTAGCTATATGTATCTATCAATCTACCTACCTACCTATCTCTATCTATCTATCTACCTAACTACCTATCTCTATCTATCTATCTACCTACCTACCTATCTGTATTTATCTATCTATCTACCTACCTATCTGTATCTATCTACCTACCTACCTATCTCTATCTATCTATCTACCTACCTACCTATCTGTATCTATCTATCTACCTACCTACCTATCTGTATCTATCAATCTACCCACCTACGTATCTGTATCTATCAATCTACTTACCTACCTATCTCTATCTATCATTCTACACACCTACCTATCTCTATCTATCTATCTACCTACCTACCTATCTCTATTTATCTATCTACCTACCTACCTATCTGTATCTATCTATCTACCTACCTACCTATCTGTATCTATCAATCTACCTACCTACCTATCTGTATCTATCAATCTACTTACCTACCTATCTGTATCTATCATTCTACATACCTACCTATCTCTATCTATCTATCTACCTACCTACCTATCTGTATTTATCTATCTACCTACCTACCTATCTGTATCTATCTATCTACCTACCTACCTATCTCTATCTATCTATCTACCTACCTACCTATCTGTATTTATCTAACTACCTACCTACCTATCTGTATCTATCTATCTACCTACCTACCTATCTCTATCTATCTATCTACCTACCTACCTATCTGTATTTATCTATCTACCTACCTACCTATCTGTATCTATCAATCTACCTACCTACCTATCTGTATCTATCAATCTACCTACCTACCTATCTGTAGCTATCTACCTACCTACCTATCTGTATCTATCAATCTACCTACCTACCTATCTGTATCTGTCAATCTACTTACCTACCTATCTGTATCTATCATTCTACATACCTACCTATCTCTATCTATCTACCTACCTACCTATCTCTATCTATCTACCTACCTACCTACCTATCTGTATTTATCTATCTACCTACCTATCTGTATCTATCTACCTACCTACCTATCTCTCCCTATCTATCTACCTACCTACCTATCTGTATCTATCTACCTACCTACCTACCTATCTGTATCTATCAATCTACCTACCTACCTATCTGTATCTATCAATCAACTTTCCTACCTATCTGTATCTATCATTCTACATACCTACCTATCTCTATCTATCTATCTACCCACCTACCTATCTGTATTTATCTATCTACCTACCTACCTATCTGTACCTATCTATCTACCTACCTACCTATCTGTATCTATCAATCTACCTACCTACCTATCTCTATCTATCTATCTACCTATCTACCTATCTCTATCTATCTATCTACCCACCTACCTATCTGTATTTATCTATCTACCTACCTACCTATCTGTACCTATCTATCTACCTACCTACCTATCTCTATCTATCAACCTACCTACCTATCTGTATTTATCTATCTATCTTCCTACCTATCTGTATCTATCTACCTACCTACCTATCTCTATCTATCTATCTACCTACCTACCTATCTCTATCTATCTATCTGCCTACCTACCTATCTGTATCTATCATTCTACATACCTACCTATCTCTATCTATCTACCTACCTACCTACCTATCTGTATTTATCTATCTACCTACCTACCTATCTGTATCTATCTATCTACATACCTACCTATCTGTATCTATCAATCTACCTACCTACCTATCTGTATCTATCTATCTACCTACCTACCTATCTGTATCTATCAATCTACATACCTACCTATCTCTATCTATCTATCTACCTACCTACCTATCTGTATTTATCTATCTACCTACCTACCTATCTCTATCTATCTATCTACCTACCTACCTATCTGTATCTATCTATCTACCTACCTACCTATCTGTATCTATCAATCTACCTACCTACCTATCTGTAGCTATCTACCTACCTACCTATCTGTATCTATCAATCTACTTACCTACCTATCTGTATCTATCTACCTACCTACCTATCTCTACCTATCTATCTACCTACCTACCTATCTGTATCTATCTACCTACCTACCTACCTATCTGTATCTATCAATCTACCTACCTACCTATCTGTATCTATCAATCAACTTTCCTACCTATCTGTATCTATCATTCTACATACCTACCTATCTCTATCTATCTATCTACCCACCTACCTATCTGTATTTATCTATCTACCTACCTACCTATCTGTACCTATCTATCTACCTACCTACCTATCTGTATCTATCAATCTACCTACCTACCTATCTCTATCTATCTATCTACCTACCTACCTATCTCTATCTATCTATCTACCTACCTACCTATCTCTATCTATCTATCTATCTACCTACCTACCTATCTCTATTTATCTATCTACCTACCTACCTATCTGTTTCTATCTATCTACCTACCTACCTATCTGTATCTATCAATCTACCTACCTACCTATCTCTATATATCTACCTACCTACCTACCTATCTGTATTTATCTATCTATCTACCTACCTATGTGTATCTATCTACCTACCTACCTATCTCTATCTATCTATCTACCTACCTACCTATCTGTATCTATCTATCTACCTACCTACCTATCTGTATCTATCAATCTACCTACCTACCTATCTGTATCTATCAATCTACTTACCTACCTATCTGTATCTATCATTCTACATACCTACCTATCTCTATCTATCTATCTACCTACCTACCTATCTCTATTTATCTATCTACCTACCTACCTATCTGTATCTATCTATCTACCTACCTACCTATCTGTATCTATCAATCTACCTACCTACCTATCTCTATCTATCTATCTACCTACCTACCTATCTCTATCTATCTACCAACCTACCTACCTATCTGTATTTATCTATCTACCTACCTATCTGTATCTATCTACCTACCTACCTATCTCTATCTATCTATCTACCTGCCTACCTATCTCTATCTATCTATCTACCTACCTACCTATCTGTATCTATCTATCTACCTACCTAACTATCTGTATTTATCTATCTACCTACCTACCTATCTGTATCTATCTATCTACCTACCTACCTATCTGTATCTATCAATCTACCTACCTACCTATCTGTAGCTATCTACCTACCTACCTATCTGTATCTATCAATCTACCTACCTACCTATCTGTATCTGTCAATCTACTTACCTACCTATCTGTATCTATCATTCTACATACCTACCTATCTCTATCTATCTACCTACCTACCTACCTATCTGTATTTATCTATCTACCTACCTACCTATCTGTATCTTTCTATCTACCTACCTACCTATCTGTATCTATCAATCTACCTACCTACCTATCTGTATCTATCTATCTACCTACCTACCTATCTGTATCTATCAATCTACATACCTACCTATCTCTATCTATCTATCTACCTACCTACCTATCTGTATTTATCTATCTACCTACCTACCTATCTCTATCTATCTATCTACCTACCTACCTATCTGTATCTATCTATCTACCTACCTATCTATCTGTATCTATCAATCTACCTACCTACCTATCTGTAGCTATCTCCCTACCTACCTATCTGTATCTATCAATCTACCTACCTTCCTATCTGTATCTGTCAATCTACTTACCTACCTATCTGTATCTATCATTCTACATACCTACCTATCTCTATCTATCTACCTACCTACCTATCTGTATTTATCTATCTACCAACCTACCTATCTGTATCTATCTATCTACCTACCTACCTATCTGTATCTATCAATCTACCTACCTACCTATCTCTATCTATCTATCTACCTACCTACCTATCTCTATCTATCTACCTACCTACCTACCTATCTGTATTTATCTATCTACCTACCTATCTGTATCTATCTACCTACCTACCTATCTCTACCTATCTATCTACCTACCTACCTATCTGTATCTATCTACCTACCTACCTACCTATCTGTATCTATCAATCAACTTTCCTACCTATCTGTATCTATCATTCTACATACCTACCTATCTCTATCTATCTATCTACCCACCTACCTATCTGTATTTATCTATCTACCTACCTACCTATCTGTACCTATCTATCTACCTACCTACCTACCTATCTCTATCTATCTACCTACCTACCTATCTCTATCTGCCTACCTACCTATCTGTATCTATCATTCTACATACCTACCTGTCTCTATCTATCTACCTACCTACCTACCTATCTGTATTTATCTATCTACCTACCTACCTATCTGTATCTATCTATCTACCTACCTACCTATCTGTATCTATCAATCTACCTACCTACCTATCTGTATCTATCTATCTACCTACCTACCTATCTGTATCTATCAATCTACATACCTACCTATCTCTATCTATCTATCTACCTACCTACCTATCTGTATTTATCTATCTACCTACCTACCTATCTCTATCTATCTATCTACCTACCTACCTATCTGTATCTATCTATCTACCTACCTACCTATCTGTATCTATCAATCTACCTACCTACCTATCTGTAGCTATCTACCTACCTACCTATCTGTATCTATCAATCTACCTACCTACCTATCTGTATCTATCTATCTACCTACCTACCTATCTGTATCTATCAATCTACCTACCTAACTATCTGTAGATATCTACCTACCTACCTATCTGTATCTATCTAGCTACCTACCTACCTATCTGTATCTATCAATCTACCTACCTACCTATCTCTATCTATCTATCTACCTACCTACCTATCTCTATCTATCTACCTACCTACCTACCTATCTGTATTTATCTATCTACCTACCTACCTATCTGTATCTATCTATCTACCTACCTACCTATCTGTATCTATCAATCTACCTACCTACCTATCTGTAGCTATCTACCTACCTACCTATCTGTATCTATCAATCTACCTACCTACCTATCTGTATCTATCAATCTACCTACCTACCTATCTGTATCTATCAATCTACTTACCTACCTATCTGTATCTATCATTCTACATACCTACCTATCTCTATCTATCTATCTACCTACCTATCTGTATTTATCTATCTACCTACCTACCTATCTGTACCTATCTATCTACCTACCTAGCTATATGTATCTATCAATCTACCTACCTACCTATCTCTATCTATCTATCTACCTACCTACCTATCTCTATCTATCTACCTACCTACCTACCTATCTGTATTTATCTATCTATCTACTTACCTATCTGTATCTATCTACCTACCTACCTATCTCTATCTATCTATCTACCTACCTACCTATCTGTATCTATCTATCTACCTACCTACCTATCTGTATCTATCAATCTACCCACCTACGTATCTGTATCTATCAATCTACTTACCTACCTATCTCTATCTATCATTCTACACACCTACCTATCTCTATCTATCTATCTACCTACCTACCTATCTCTATTTATCTATCTACCTACCTACCTATCTGTATCTATCTATCTACCTACCTACCTATCTGTATCTATCAATCTACCTACCTACCTATCTGTATCTATCAATCTACTTACCTACCTATCTGTATCTATCATTCTACATACCTACCTATCTCTATCTATCTATCTACCTACCTACCTATCTGTATTTATCTATCTACCTACCTACCTATCTGTATCTATCTATCTACCTACCTACCTATCTCTATCTATCTATCTACCTACCTACCTATCTGTATTTATCTATCTACCTACCTACCTATCTGTATCTATCTATCTACCTACCTACCTATCTCTATCTATCTATCTACCTACCTACCTATCTGTATTTATCTATCTACCTACCTACCTATCTGTATCTATCAATCTACCTACCTACCTATCTGTATCTATCAATCTACTTACCTACCTATCTGTATCTATCATTCTACACACCTACCTATCTCTATCTATCTATCTACCTACCTACCTATCTCTATTTATCTATCTACCTACCTACCTATCTGTATCTATCTATCTACCTACCTACCTATCTGTATCTATCAATCTACCTACCTACCTATCTGTATCTATCAATCTACTTACCTACCTATCTGTATCTATCATTCTACATACCTACCTATCTCTATCTATCTATCTACCTACCTACCTATCTGTATTTATCTATCTACCTACCTACCTATCTGTATCTATCTATCTACCTACCTACCTATCTCTATCTATCTATCTACCTACCTACCTATCTGTATTTATCTATCTACCTACCTACCTATCTGTATCTATCTATCTACCTACCTACCTATCTCTATCTATCTATCTACCTACCTACCTATCTGTATTTATCTATCTACCTACCTACCTATCTGTATCTATCAATCTACCTACCTACCTATCTGTATCTATCAATCTACTTACCTACCTATCTGTATCTATCATTCTACATACCTACCTATCTCTATCTATCTATCTACCTACCTACCTATCTCTATCTATCTATCTACCTACCTACCTATCTCTATCTATCTATCTACCTACCTACCTATCTCTATCTATCTATCTACCTACCTACCTATCTGTATTTATCTATCTACCTACCTACCTTTCTCTATCTATCAATCTACCTACCTACCTATCTGTATCTATCAATCTACCTACCTACCTATCTGTATCTATCAATCAACCTACCTACCTATCTCTATCTATCTATCTACCTACCTACCTATCTCTATCTATCTATCTACCTACCTACCTATCTGTATTTATCTATCTATCTACCTACCTATCTGTATCTATCTACCTACCTACCTATCTCTATCTATCTATCTACCTACCTACCTATCTGTATCTATCTATCTACCTACCTACCTATCTGTGTCTCTCTATCTACCTACCTACCTATCTGTATCTATCAATCTACCTACCTACCTATCTGTATCTATCAATCTACTTACCTACCTATCTGTATCTATCATTCTACATACCTACCTATCTCTATCTATCTATCTATCTACCTACCTATCTGTATTTATCTATCTACCTACCTACCTACCTGTACCTATCTATCTACCTACCTAGCAATATGTATCTATCAATCAACCTACCTACCTATCTCTATCTATCTATCTACCTACCTACCTATCTCTATCTATCTACCTACCTACCTACCTATCTGTATTTATCTATCTATCTACCTACCTATCTGTATCTATCTACCTACCTACCTATCTCTATCTATCTATCTACCTACCTACCTATCTATATCTATCTATCTACCTACCTACCTATCTGTATCTATCAATCTACCTACCTACGTATCTGTATCTATCAATCTACTTACCTACCTATCTGTATCTATCATTCTACATACCTACCTATCTCTATCTATCTATTTATCTACCTACCTACCTACCTATCTCTATTTATCTATCTACCTACCTACCTATCTGTTTCTATCTATCTACCTACCTACCTATCTGTATCTATCTACCTACCTACCTATCTCTATCTATCTATCTACCTACCTACCTATCTGTATCTATCTATCTACCTACCTACCTATCTGTGTCTATCTATCTATCTACCTACCTATCTGTATCTATCAATCTACCTACCTACCTATCTGTATCTATCAATCTACTTACCTACCTATCTGTATCTATCATTCTACATACCTACCTATCTCTATCTATCTATCTATCTATCTACCTACCTATCTGTATTTATCTATCTACCTACCTACCTATCTGTACCTATCTATCTACCTACCTAGCAATATGTATCTATCAATCAACCTACCTACCTATCTCTATCTATCTATCTACCTACCTACCTATCTCTATCTATCTACCTACCTACCTACCTATCTGTATTTATCTATCTATCTACCTACCTATCTGTATCTATCTACCTACCTACCTATCTCTATCTATCTATCTACCTACCTACCTATCTGTATCTATCTATCTACCTACCTACCTATCTGTATCTATCAATCTACCTACCTACGTATCTGTATCTATCAATCTACTTACCTACCTATCTGTATCTATCATTCTACATACCTACCTATCTCTATCTATCTATTTATCTATCTACCTACCTATCTCTATTTATCTATCTACCTACCTACCTATCTGTTTCTATCTATCTACCTACCTACCTATCTGTATCTATCAATCTACCTACCTACCTATCTCTATCTATCTATCTACCTACCTACCTATCTCTATCTATCTACCTACCTACCTACCTACCTATCTCTATCTATCTATCTACCTACCTATCTGTATCTATCTACCTACCTACCTATCTGTATCTATCTATCTACCTACCTACCTATCTGTATCTATCTATCTATCTACCTACCTGTCTGTATCTATCAATCTACCTACCTACCTATCTGTATCTATCAATCTACTTACCTACCTATCTGTATCTATCATTCTACATACCTACCTATCTCTATCTATCTATCTACCTACCTACCTATCTGTATTTATCTATCTACCTACCTACCTATCTGTATCTATCTATCTACCTACCTACCTATATGTATCTATCAATCTACCTACCTACCTATCTCTATCTATCTATCTACCTACCTACCTATCTCTATCTATCTACCTACCTACCTACCTATCTGTATTTATCTATCTATCTACCTACCTATCTGTATCTATCTACCTACCTACCTATCTCTATCTATCTATCTACTTACCTACCTATCTGTATCTATCTATCTACCTACCTACCTATCTGTATCTATCAATCTACCTACCTACCTATCTGTATCTATCAATCTACTTACCTACCTATCTGTATCTATCATTCTACATACCTACCTATCTCTATCTATCTATCTACCTACCTATCTATCTGTATTTATCTATCTACCTACCTACCTATCTGTATCTATCTATCTACCTACCTACCTATCTGTATCTATCAATCTACCTACCTACCTATCTCTATCTATCTATCTACCTACCTACCTATCTCTATCTATCTATCTACCTACCTACCTATCTGTATTTATCTATCTATCTACCTACCTATCTGTATCTATCTACCTACCTACCTATCTCTATCTATCTATCTACCTACCTACCTATCTGTATCTATCTATCTACCTACCTACCTATCTGTATCTATCAATCTACCTACCTACGTATCTATATCTATCAATCTACTTACCTACCTATCTGTATCTATCATTCTACATACCTACCTATCTCTATCTATCTATTTATCTACCTACCTACCTACCTATCTCTATTTATCTATCTACCTACCTACCTATCTGTTTCTATCTATCTACCTACCTACCTATCTGTATCTATCAATCTACCTACCTACCTATCTCTATCTATCTATCTACCTACCTACCTATCTCTATCTATCTACCTACCTACCTACCTATCTGTATTTATCTATCTATCTACCTACCTATCTGTATCTATCTACCTACCTACCTATCTCTATCTATCTATCTACCTACCTACCTATCTGTATCTATCTATCTACCTACCTACCTATCTGTGTCTATCTATCTATCTACCTACCTATCTGTATCTATCAATCTACCTACCTACCTATCTGTATCTATCAATCTACTTACCTACCTATCTGTATCTATCATTCTACATACCTACCTATCTCTATCTATCTATCTATCTATCTATCTACCTACCTATCTGTATTTATCTATCTACCTACCTACCTATCTGTACCTATCTATCTACCTACCTAGCAATATGTATCTATCAATCAACCTACCTACCTATCTCTATCTATCTATCTACCTACCTACCTATCTCTATCTATCTACCTACCTACCTACCTATCTGTATTTATCTATCTATCTACCTACCTATCTGTATCTACCTACCTACCTACCTATCTCTATCTATCTATCTACCTACCTACCTATCTGTATCTATCTATCTACCTACCTACCTATCTGTATCTATCAATCTACCTACCTACGTATCTGTATCTATCAATCTACTTACCTACCTATCTGTATCTATCATTCTACATACCTACCTATCTCTATCTATCTATTTATCTACCTACCTACCTATCTCTATTTATCTATCTACCTACCTACCTATCTGTTTCTATCTATCTACCTACCTACCTATCTGTATCTATCAATCTACCTACCTACCTATCTCTATCTATCTATCTACCTACCTACCTATCTCTATCTATCTACCTACCTACCTACCTATCTGTATTTATCTATCTATCTACCTACCTATCTGTATCTATCTACCTACCTACCTATCTGTATCTATCTATCTACCTACCTACCTGTCTGTATCTATCAATCTACCTACCTACCTATCTGTATCTATCAATCTACTTACCTACCTATCTGTATCTATCATTCTACATACCTACCTATCTCTATCTATCTATCTACCTACCTACCTATCTGTATTTATCTATCTACCTACCTACCTATCTGTATCTATCTATCTACCTACCTACCTATCTGTATCTATCAATCTACCTACCTACCTATCTCTATCTATCTATCTACCTACCTACCTATCTCTATCTATCTACCTACCTACCTACCTATCTGTATTTATCTATCTATCTACCTACCTATCTGTATCTATCTACCTACCTACCTATCTCTATCTATCTATCTACTTACCTACCTATCTGTATCTATCTATCTACCTACCTACCTATCTGTATCTATCAATCTACCTACCTACCTATCTGTATCTATCAATCTACTTACCTACCTATCTGTATCTATCATTCTACATACCTACCTATCTCTATCTATCTATCTACCTACCTACCTATCTGTATTTATCTATCTACCTACCTACCTATCTGTATCTATCTATCTACCTACCTACCTATCTGTATCTATCAATCTACCTACCTACCTATCTCTATCTATCTATCTATCTACCTACCTATCTCTATCTACCTACCTACCTACCTACCTATATGTATTTATCTATCTATCTACCTACCTATCTGTATCTATCTACCTACCTACCTATCTCTATCTATCTATCTACCTACCTACCTATCTGTATCTATCTATCTACCTTCCTAGCTATCTGTATCTATCAATCTACCTACCTACCTATCTGTATCTATCAATCTAATTACCTACCTGTCTGTATCTATCATTCTACATACCTACCTATCTCTATCTATCTATCTATCTACCTACCTATCTGTATTTATCTATCTACCTACCTACCTATCTGTACCTATCTATCTACCTACCTAGCTATATGTATCTATCAATCTACCTACCTACCTATCTGTATTTATCTATCTATCTACCTACCTATCTGTATCTATCTACCTACCTACCTATCTCTATCTATCTATCTACCTACCTACCTATCTCTATCTATCTATCTACCTACCTACCTATCTCTATCTATCTATCTACCTACCTACCTATCTGTATTTATCTATCTACCTACCTACCTTTCTCTATCTATCTATCTATCTACCTACCTATCTGTATCTATCAATCTACCTACCTACCTATCTGTATCTATCAATCAACCTACCTACCTATCTCTATCTATCTATCTACCTACCTACCTATCTCTATCTATCTATCTACCTACCTACCTATCTGTATTTATCTATCTATCTACCTACCTATCTGTATCTATCTACCTACCTACCTATCTCTATCTATCTATCTACCTACCTACCTATCTCTATCTATCTATCTACCTACCTACCTATCTGTATTTATCTATCTATCTACCTACCTATCTGTATCTATCTACCTACCTACCTATCTCTATCTATCTATCTACCTACCTACCTATCTGTATCTATCTATCTACCTACCTACCTATCTGTGTCTCTCTATCTACCTACCTACCTATCTGTATCTATCAATCTACCTACCTACCTATCTGTATCTATCAATCTACTTACCTACCTATCTGTATCTATCATTCTACATACCTACCTATCTCTATCTATCTATCTATCTATCTACCTACCTATCTGTATTTATCTATCTACCTACCTACCTATCTGTACCTATCTATCTACCTACCTAGCAATATGTATCTATCAATCAACCTACCTACCTATCTCTATCTATCTATCTACCTACCTACCTATCTCTATCTATCTACCTACCTACCTACCTATCTGTATTTATCTATCTATCTACCTACCTATCTGTATCTATCTACCTACCTACCTATCTCTATCTATCTATCTACCTACCTACCTATCTGTATCTATCTATCTACCTACCTACCTATCTGTATCTATCAATCTACCTACCTACGTATCTGTATCTATCAATCTACTTACCTACCTATCTGTATCTATCATTCTACATACCTACCTATCTCTATCTATCTATTTATCTACCAACCTACCTATCTCTATTTATCTATCTACCTACCTACCTATCTGTTTCTATCTATCTACCTACCTACCTATCTGTATCTATCAATCTACCTACCTACCTATCTCTATCTATCTATCTACCTACCTACCTATCTCTATCTATCTACCTACCTACCTACCTATCTGTATTTATCTATCTATCTACCTACCTACCTGTATCTATCTACCTACCTACCTATCTCTATCTATCTATCTACCTACCTACCTATCTGTATCTATCTATCTACCTACCTACCTATCTGTGTCTATCTATCTATCTACCTACCTATCTGTATCTATCAATCTACCTACCTACCTATCTGTATCTATCAATCTACTTACCTACCTATCTGTATCTATCATTCTACATACCTACCTATCTCTATCTATCTATCTATCTATCTACCTACCTATCTGTATTTATCTATCTACCTACCTACCTATCTGTACCTATCTATCTACCTACCTAGCAATATGTATCTATCAATCAACCTACCTACCTATCTCTATCTATCTATCTACCTACCTACCTATCTCTATCTATCTACCTACCTACCTACCTATCTGTATTTATCTATCTATCTACCTACCTATCTGTATCTATCTACCTACCTACCTATCTCTATCTATCTATCTACCTACCTACCTATCTGTATCTATCTATCTACCTACCTACCTTTCTGTATCTATCAATCTACCTACCTACCTATCTGTATCTATCAATCTACTTACCTACCTATCTGTATCTATCATTCTACATACCTACCTATCTCTATCTATCTACCTACCTACCTACCTATCTGTATTTATCTATCTACCTACCTACCTATCTGTATCTATCTATCTACCTACCTACCTATCTGTATCTATCAATCTACCTACCTACCTATCTCTATCTATCTATCTACCTACCTACCTATCTCTATCTATCTACCTACCTACCTACCTATCTGTATTTATCTATCTATCTACCTACCTATCTGTATCTATCTACCTACCTACCTATCTGTATCTATCTATCTACCTACCTACCTGTCTGTATCTATCAATCTACCTACCTACCTATCTGTATCTATCAATCTACTTACCTACCTATCTGTATCTATCATTCTACATACCTACCTATCTCTATCTATCTATCTACCTACCTACCTATCTGTATTTATCTATCTACCTACCTACCTATCTGTATCTATCTATCTACCTACCTACCTATCTGTATCTATCAATCTACCTACCTACCTATCTCTATCTATCTATCTACCTACCTACCTATCTCTATCTATCTACCTACCTACCTACCTATCTGTATTTATCTATCTATCTACCTACCTATCTGTATCTATCTACCTACCTACCTATCTCTATCTATCTACTTACCTACCTATCTGTATCTATCTATCTACCTACCTACCTATCTGTATCTATCAATCTACCTACCTACCTATCTGTATCTATCAATCTACTTACCTACCTATCTGTATCTATCATTCTACATACCTACCTATCTCTATCTATCTATCTACCTACCTACCTATCTGTATTTATCTATCTACCTACCTACCTATCTGTATCTATCTATCTACCTACCTACCTATCTGTATCTATCAATCTACCTACCTACCTATCTCTATCTATCTATCTATCTACCTACCTATCTCTATCTACCTACCTACCTACCTACCTATATGTATTTATCTATCTATCTACCTACCTATCTGTATCTATCTACCTACCTACCTATCTCTATCTATCTATCTACCTACCTACCTATCTGTATCTATCTATCTACCTTCCTAGCTATCTGTATCTATCAATCTACCTACCTACCTATCTGTATCTATCAATCTAATTACCTACCTGTCTGTATCTATCATTCTACATACCTACCTATCTCTATCTATCTATCTATCTACCTACCTATCTGTATTTATCTATCTACCTACCTACCTATCTGTACCTATCTATCTACCTACCTAGCTATATGTATCTATCAATCTACCTACCTACCTATCTGTATTTATCTATCTATCTACCTACCTATCTGTATCTATCTACCTACCTACCTATCTCTATCTATCTATCTACCTACCTACCTATCTCTATCTATCTATCTACCTACCTACCTATCTCTATCTATCTATCTACCTACCTACCTATCAGTATTTATCTATCTACCTACCTACCTTTCTCTATCTATCTATCTACCTACCTATCTGTATCTATCAATCTACCTACCTACCTATCTGTATCTATCAATCAACCTACCTACCTATCTCTATCTATCTATCTACCTACCTACCTATCTCTATCTATCTATCTACCTACCTACCTATCTGTATTTATCTATCTATCTACCTACCTATCTGTATCTATCTACCTACCTACCTATCTCTATCTATCTATCTACCTACCTACCTATCTCTATCTATCTATCTACCTACCTACCTATCTGTATTTATCTATCTATCTACCTACCTATCTGTATCTATCTACCTACCTACCTATCTCTATCTATCTATCTACCTACCTACCTATCTGTATCTATCTATCTACCTACCTACCTATCTGTGTCTCTCTATCTACCTACCTACCTATCTGTATCTATCAATCTACCTACCTACCTATCTGTATCTATCAATCTACTTACCTACCTATCTGTATCTATCATTCTACATACCTACCTATCTCTATCTATCTATCTATCTATCTACCTACCTATCTGTATTTATCTATCTACCTACCTACCTATCTGTACCTATCTATCTACCTACCTAGCAATATGTATCTATCAATCAACCTACCTACCTATCTCTATCTATCTATCTACCTACCTACCTATCTCTATCTATCTACCTACCTACCTACCTATCTGTATTTATCTATCTATCTACCTACCTATCTGTATCTATCTACCTACCTACCTATCTCTATCTATCTATCTACCTACCTACCTATCTGTATCTATCTATCTACCTACCTACCTATCTGTATCTATCAATCTACCTACCTACGTATCTGTATCTATCAATCTACTTACCTACCTATCTGTATCTATCATTCTACATACCTACCTATCTCTATCTATCTATTTATCTACCTACCTACCTATCTCTATTTATCTATCTACCTACCTACCTATCTGTTTCTATCTATCTACCTACCTACCTATCTGTATCTATCAATCTACCTACCTACCTATCTCTATCTATCTATCTACCTACCTACCTATCTCTATCTATCTACCTACCTACCTACCTATCTGTATTTATCTATCTATCTACCTACCTATCTGTATCTATCTACCTACCTACCTATCTCTATCTATCTATCTACCTACCTACCTATCTGTATCTATCTATCTACCTACCTACCTATCTGTGTCTATCTATCTATCTACCTACCTATCTGTATCTATCAATCTACCTACCTACCTATCTGTATCTATCAATCTACTTACCTACCTATCTGTATCTATCATTCTACATACCTACCTATCTCTATCTATCTATCTATCTACCTACCTATCTGTATTTATCTATCTACCTACCTACCTATCTGTACCTATCTATCTACCTACCTAGCAATATGTATCTATCAATCAACCTACCTACCTATCTCTATCTATCTACCTACCTACCTATCTCTATCTATCTACCTACCTACCTACCTATCTGTATTTATCTGTCTATCTACCTACCTATCTGTATCTATCTACCTACCTACCTATCTCTATCTATCTATCTACCTACCTACCTATCTGTATCTATCTATCTACCTACCTACCTTTCTGTATCTATCAATCTACCTACCTACCTATCTGTATCTATCAATCTACTTACCTACCTATCTGTATCTATCATTCTACATACCTACCTATCTCTATCTATCTATCTACCTACCTACCTATCTGTATTTATCTATCTACCTACCTACCTATCTGTATCTATCTATCTACCTACCTACCTATCTGTATCTATCAATCTACCTACCTACCTATCTCTATCTATCTATCTACCTACCTACCTATCTCTATCTATCTACCTACCTACCTACCTATCTGTATTTATCTATCTATCTACCTACCTATCTGTATCTATCTACCTACCTACCTATCTCTATCTATCTATCTACTTACCTACCTATCTGTATCTATCTATCTACCTACCTACCTATCTGTATCTATCAATCTACCTACCTACCTATCTGTATCTATCAATCTACTTACCTACCTATCTGTATCTATCATTCTACATACCTACCTATCTCTATCTATCTATCTACCTACCTACCTATCTGTATTTATCTATCTACCTACCTACCTATCTGTATCTATCTATCTACCTACCTACCTATCTGTATCTATCAATCTACCTACCTACCTATCTCTATCTATCTATCTATCTACCTACCTATCTCTATCTATCTACCTACCTACCTACCTATATGTATTTATCTATCTATCTACCTACCTATCTGTATCTATCTACCTACCTACCTATCTCTATCTATCTATCTACCTACCTACCTATCTGTATCTATCTATCTACCTTCCTAGCTATCTGTATCTATCAATCTACCTACCTACCTATCTGTATCTATCAATCTAATTACCTACCTGTCTGTATCTATCATTCTACATACCTACCTATCTCTATCTATCTATCTACCTACCTATCTGTATTTATCTATCTACCTACCTACCTATCTGTACCTATCTATCTACCTACCTAGCTATATGTATCTATCAATCTACCTACCTACCTATCTCTATCTATCTATCTACCTACCTACCTATCTCTATCTATCTACCTACCTACCTACCTATCTGTATTTATCTATCTATCTACCTACCTATCTGTATCTATCTACCTACCTACCTATCTCTATCTATCTATCTACCTACCTACCTATCTGTATCTATCTATCTACCTACCTACCTATCTGTATCTATCAATCTACCTACCTACGTATCTGTATCTATCAATCTACTTACCTACCTATCTCTATCTATCATTCTACACACCTACCTATCTCTATCTATCTATCTACCTACCTACCTATCTCTATTTATCTATCTACCTACCTACCTATCTGTATCTATCTATCTAACTACCTACCTATCTGTATCTATCAATCTACCTACCTACCTATCTGTATCTATCAATCTACTTACCTACCTATCTGTATCTATCATTCTACATACCTACCTATCTCTATCTATCTATCTATCTACCTACCTACCTATCTGTATTTATCTATCTACCTACCTACCTATCTGTATCTATCTATCTACCTACCTACCTATCTCTATCTATCAATCTACCTACCTACCTATCTCTATCTATCTACCTACCTACCTACCTATCTGTATTTATCTATCTATCTACCTACCTATCTGTATCTATCTACCTACCTACCTATCTCTATCTATCTATCTACCTACCTACCTATCTCTATCTATCTATCTACCTACCTACCTATCTCTATCTATCTATCTACCTACCTACCTTTCTCTATCTATCTATCTATCTATCTACCTACCTATCTGTATCTATCAATCTACCTACCTACCTATCTGTATCTATCAATCAACCTACCTACCTATCTCTATCTATCTATCTACCTACCTACCTATCTCTATCTATCTATCTACCTACCTACCTATCTGTATTTATCTATCTACCTACCTATCTGTATCTATCAATCTACCTACCTACCTATCTGTAGCTATCTACCTACCTACCTACCTATCTGTATCTATCAATCTACCTACCTACCTATCTCTATCTATCTATCTACCTACCTACCTATCTCTATCTATCTACCTACCTACCTACCTATCTGTATTTATCTATCTATCTACCTACCTATCTGTATCTATCTACCTACCTACCTATCTCTATCTATCTATCTACTTACCTACCTATCTGTATCTATCTATCTACCTACCTACCTATCTGTATCTATCAATCTACCTACCTACCTATCTGTATCTATCAATCTACTTACCTACCTATCTGTATCTATCATTCTACATACCTACCTATCTCTATCTATCTATCTACCTACCTACCTATCTGTATTTATCTATCTACCTACCTACCTATCTGTATCTATCTATCTACCTACCTACCTATCTGTATCTATCAATCTACCTACCTACCTATCTCTATCTATCTATCTATCTACCTACCTATCTCTATCTATCTACCTACCTACCTACCTATATGTATTTATCTATCTATCTACCTACCTATCTGTATCTATCTACCTACCTACCTATCTCTATCTATCTATCTACCTACCTACCTATCTGTATCTATCTATCTACCTTCCTAGCTATCTGTATCTATCAATCTACCTACCTACCTATCTGTATCTATCAATCTAATTACCTACCTGTCTGTATCTATCATTCTACATACCTACCTATCTCTATCTATCTATCTACCTACCTATCTGTATTTATCTATCTACCTACCTACCTATCTGTACCTATCTATCTACCTACCTAGCTATATGTATCTATCAATCTACCTACCTACCTATCTCTATCTATCTATCTACCTACCTACCTATCTCTATCTATCTACCTACCTACCTACCTATCTGTATTTATCTATCTATCTACCTACCTATCTGTATCTATCTACCTACCTACCTATCTCTATCTATCTACCTACCTACCTATCTGTATCTATCTATCTACCTACCTACCTATCTGTATCTATCAATCTACCTACCTACGTATCTGTATCTATCAATCTACTTACCTACCTATCTCTATCTATCATTCTACACACCTACCTATCTCTATCTATCTATCTACCTACCTACCTATCTCTATTTATCTATCTACCTACCTACCTATCTGTATCTATCTATCTAACTACCTACCTATCTGTATCTATCAATCTACCTACCTACCTATCTGTATCTATCAATCTACTTACCTACCTATCTGTATCTATCATTCTACATACCTACCTATCTCTATCTATCTATCTACCTACCTACCTATCTGTATTTATCTATCTACCTACCTACCTATCTGTATCTATCTATCTACCTACCTACCTATCTCTATCTATCAATCTACCTACCTACCTATCTCTATCTATCTACCTACCTACCTACCTATCTGTATTTATCTATCTATCTACCTACCTATCTGTATCTATCTACCTACCTACCTATCTCTATCTATCTATCTACCTACCTACCTATCTCTATCTATCTATCTACCTACCTACCTATCTCTATCTATCTATCTACCTACCTACCTTTCTCTATCTATCTATCTATCTATCTACCTACCTATCTGTATCTATCAATCTACCTACCTACCTATCTGTATCTATCAATCAACCTACCTACCTATCTCTATCTATCTATCTACCTACCTACCTATCTCTATCTATCTATCTACCTACCTACCTATCTGTATTTATCTATCTATCTACCTACCTATCTGTATCTATCTACCTACCTACCTATCTCTATCTATCTATCTACCTACCTACCTATCTGTATCTATCTATCTACCTACCTACCTATCTGTGTCTATCTATCTACCTACCTACCTATCTGTATCTATCTATCTACCTACCTACCTATCTGTATCTATCAATCTACTTACCTACCTATCTGTATCTATCATTCTACATACCTACCTATCTCTATCTATCTATCTATCTACCTACCTATCTGTATTTATCTATCTACCTACCTACCTATCTCTATCTATCTATCTACCTACCTACCTATCTCTATCTATCTACCTACCTACCTACCTATCTCTATTTATCTATCTACCTACCTACCTATCTGTTTCTATCTATCTACCTACCTACCTATCTGTATCTATCAATCTACCTACCTACCTATCTCTATCTATCTATCTACCTACCTACCTATCTCTATCTATCTACCTACCTACCTACCTATCTGTATTTATCTATCTATCTACCTACCTATCTGTATCTATCTACCTACCTACCTATCTCTATCTATCTATCTACCTACCTACCTATCTGTATCTATCAATCTACCTACCTACCTATCTGTATCTATCAATCTACCTACCTACCTATCTGTATCTATCAATCTACTTACCTAACTATCTGTATCTATCATTCTACATACCTACCTATCTCTATCTATCTAACTACCTACCTACCTATCTGTATTTATCTATCTACCTACCTACCTATCTGTATCTATCTATCTACCTACCTACCTATCTGTATCTATCAATCTACCTACCTACCTATCTCTATCTATCTATCTACCTACCTACCTAACTCTATCTATCTACCTACCTACCTATCTGTATTTATCTATCTATCTACCTACCTATCTGTATCTATCTACCTACCTACCTATCTCTATCTATCTATCTACTTACCTACCTATCTGTATCTATCTATCTACCTACCTACCTATCTGTATCTATCAATCTACCTACCTACCTATCTGTATCTATCAATCTACTTACCTACCTATCTGTATCTATCATTCTACATACCTACCTATCTCTATCTATCTATCTACCTACCTACCTATCTCTATTTATCTATCTACCTACCTACCTATCTGTATCTATCTATCTACCTACCTACCTATCTGTATCTATCAATCTACCTACCTACCTATCTCTATCTATCTACCTACCTACCTATCTCTATCTATCTACCTACCTACCTACCTATATGTATTTATCTATCTATCTACCTACCTATCTGTATCTATCTACCTACCTACCTATCTCTATCTATCTATCTACCTACCTACCTATCTGTATCTATCTATCTACTTTCCTAGCTATCTGTATCTATCAATCTACCTACCTACCTATCTGTATCTATCAATCTAATTACCTACCTGTCTGTATCTATCATTCTACATACCTACCTATCTCTATCTATCTATCTACCTACCTACCTATCTGTATTTATCTACCTACCTACCTACCTATCTGTATCTATCTATCTACCTACCTACCTATCTGTATCTATCAATCTACCTACCTACCTATCTCTATCTATCTATCTACCTACCTACCTATCTCTATCTATCTACCTACCTACCGACCTATCTGTATTTATCTATCTATCTACCTACCTATCTGTATCTATCTACCTACCTACCTATCTCTATCTATCTATCTACCTACCTACCTATCTGTATCTATCTATCTACCTACCTACCTATCTCTATCTATCTATCTACCTACCTACCTATCTGTATTTATCTATCTACCTACCTACCTATCTGTATCTATCTATCTACCTACCTACCTATCTGTATCTATCAATCTACCTACCTACCTATCTCTATCTATCTACCTACCTACCTACCTATCTGTATTTATCTATCTATCTACCTACCTATCTGTATCTATCTACCTACCTACCTATCTCTATCTATCTATCTACCTACCTACCTATCTCTATCTATCTATCTATCTACCTACCTACCTTTCTCTATCTATCTATCTACCTACCTACCTATCTGTATCTATCTATCTACCTACCTACCTATCTGTATCTATCAATCTACCTACCTACCTATGTCTATCTATCTACCTACCTACCTATCTCTATCTATCTATCTACCTACCTATCTGTATCTATCAATCTACATACCTACCTATCTCTATCTATCTATCTACCTACCTACCTATCTGTATTTATCTATCTACCTACCTACCTATCTGTATCTATCTATCTACCTACCTACCTATCTGTATCTATCAATCTACCTACCTACCTATCTCTATCTATATATCTACTTACCTACCTATCTCTATCTACCTACCTACCTACCTACCTATCTGTATTTATCTATCTATCTACCTACCTATCTGTATCTATCTACCTACCTACCTATCTCTATCTATCTACCTACCTACCTACCTATCTCTATCTATCTACCTACCTACCTATCTGTATTTATCTATCTACCTACCTACCTTTCTCTATCTATCTATCTACCTACCTACCTATCTGTATCTATCTATCTACCTACCTACCTATCTGTATCTATCAATCTACCTACCTAACTATGTCTATCTATCTACCTACCTACCTATCTCTATCTATCTATCTACCTACCTACCTATCTGTATCTATCAATCTACATACCTACCTATCTCTATCTATCTATCTATCTATCTATCTATCTATCTATCTATCTATCTATCTATCTATCTACTACCTACCTATCTGTATTTATCTATCTACCTACCTACCTATCTGTATCTATCTATCTACCTACCTAGCCATCTGTATCTATCTATCTACCTACCTACCTATATCTATCTATCTACCTACCTACCTACCTATCTGTATTTATCTATCTACCTACCTACCTATCTGTATCTATCTATCTATCTACCTACCTATCTGTATCTATCTATCTACCTACCTACCTATCTGTATCTATCAATCTACCTACCTAACTATCTGTAGATATCTACCTACCTACCTATCTGTATCTATCTAGCTACCTACCTACCTATCTGTATCTATCAATCTACCTACCTACCTATCTCTATCTATCTATCTACCTACCTACCTATCTCTATCTATCTACCTACCTACCTACCTACCTATCTGTATTTATCTATCTACCTACCTACCTATCTGTATCTATCTATCTACCTACCTACCTATCTGTATCTATCAATCTACCTACCTACCTATCTGTATCTATCAATCTACTTACCTACCTATCTGTATCTATCATTCTACATACCTACCTATCTCTATCTATCTATCTACCTACCTACCTATCTGTATTTATCTATCTACCTACCTACCTATCTGTATCTATCTATCTACCTACCTACCTATCTCTATCTATCAATCTACCTACCTACCTATCTCTATCTATCTACCTACCTACCTACCTATCTGTATTTATCTATCTATCTACCTACCTATCTGTATCTATCTACCTACCTACCTATCTCTATCTATCTATCTACCTACCTACCTATCTCTATCTATCTATCTACCTACCTACCTATCTCTATCTATCTATCTACCTACCTACCTTTCTCTATCTATCTATCTATCTATCTACCTACCTATCTGTATCTATCAATCTACCTACCTACCTATCTGTATCTATCAATCAACCTACCTACCTATCTCTATCTATCTATCTACCTACCTACCTATCTCTATCTATCTATCTACCTACCTACCTATCTGTATTTATCTATCTACCTACCTATCTGTATCTATCAATCTACCTACCTACCTATCTGTAGCTATCTACCTACCTACCTACCTATCTGTATCTATCAATCTACCTACCTACCTATCTCTATCTATCTATCTACCTACCTACCTATCTCTATCTATCTACCTACCTACCTACCTATCTGTATTTATCTATCTATCTACCTACCTATCTGTATCTATCTACCTACCTACCTATCTCTATCTATCTATCTACTTACCTACCTATCTGTATCTATCTATCTACCTACCTACCTATCTGTATCTATCAATCTACCTACCTACCTATCTGTATCTATCAATCTACTTACCTACCTATCTGTATCTATCATTCTACATACCTACCTATCTCTATCTATCTATCTACCTACCTACCTATCTGTATTTATCTATCTACCTACCTACCTATCTGTATCTATCTATCTACCTACCTACCTATCTGTATCTATCAATCTACCTACCTACCTATCTCTATCTATCTATCTATCTACCTACCTATATGTATTTATCTATCTATCTACCTACCTATCTGTATCTACCTACCTACCTATCTGTATTTATCTATCTACCTACCTACCTATCTGTATCTATCTATCTACCTACCTACCTATCTGTATCTATCAATCTACCTACCTACCTATCTCTATCTATCTACCTACCTACCTACCTATATGTATTTATCTATCTATCTACCTACCTATCTGTATCTATCTACCTACCTACCTATCTCTATCTATCTATCTACCTACCTACCTATCTGTATCTATCTATCTACCTTCCTAGCTATCTGTATCTATCAATCTACCTACCTACCTATCTGTATCTATCAATCTAATTACCTACCTGTCTGTATCTATCATTCTACATACCTACCTATCTCTATCTATCTATCTACCTACCTATCTGTATTTATCTATCTACCTACCTACCTATCTGTACCTATCTATCTACCTACCTAGCTATATGTATCTATCAATCTACCTACCTACCTATCTCTATCTATCTATCTACCTACCTACCTATCTCTATCTATCTACCTACCTACCTACCTATCTGTATTTATCTATCTATCTACCTACCTATCTGTATCTATCTACCTACCTACCTATCTCTATCTATCTATCTACCTACCTACCTATCTGTATCTATCTATCTACCTACCTACCTATCTGTATCTATCAATCTACCTACCTACGTATCTGTATCTATCAATCTACTTACCTACCTATCTCTATCTATCATTCTACACACCTACATATCTCTATCTATCTATCTACCTACCTACCTATCTCTATTTATCTATCTACCTACCTACCTATCTGTATCTATCTATCTAACTACCTACCTATCTGTATCTATCAATCTACCTACCTACCTATCTGTATCTATCAATCTACTTACCTACCTATCTGTATCTATCATTCTACATACCTACCTATCTCTATCTATCTATCTACCTACCTACCTATCTGTATTTATCTATCTACCTACCTACCTATCTGTATCTATCTATCTACCTACCTACCTATCTCTATCTATCAATCTACCTACCTACCTATCTCTATCTATCTACCTACCTACCTACCTATCTGTATTTATCTATCTATCTACCTACCTATCTGTATCTATCTACCTACCTACCTATCTCTATCTATCTATCTACCTACCTACCTATCTCTATCTATCTATCTACCTACCTACCTATCTCTATCTATCTATCTACCTACCTACCTTTCTCTATCTATCTATCTATCTATCTACCTACCTATCTGTATCTATCAATCTACCTACCTACCTATCTGTATCTATCAATCAACCTACCTACCTATCTCTATCTATCTATCTACCTACCTACCTATCTCTATCTATCTATCTACCTACCTACCTATCTGTATTTATCTATCTATCTACCTACCTATCTGTATCTATCTACCTACCTACCTATCTCTATCTATCTATCTACCTACCTACCTATCTGTATCTATCTATCTACCTACCTACCTATCTGTGTCTATCTATCTACCTACCTACCTATCTCTATCTATCTATCTACCTACCTACCTATCTCTATCTATCTACCTACCTACCTACCTACCTATCTGTATTTATCTATCTATCTACCTACCTATCTGTATCTATCTACCTACCTACCTATCTCTATCTATCTATCTACCTACCTACCTATCTGTATTTATCTATCTACCTACCTACCTATCTCTATCTATCTACCTACCTACCTACCTATCTCTATTTATCTATCTACCTACCTACCTATCTGTTTCTATCTATCTACCTACCTACCTATCTGTATCTATCAATCTACCTACCTACCTACCTATCTCTATCTATCTATCTACCTACCTACCTATCTCTATCTATCTACCTACCTACCTACCTATCTGTATTTATCTATCTATCTACCTACCTATCTGTATCTATCTACCTACCTACCTATCTCTATCTATCTATCTACCTACCTACCTATCTGTATCTATCAATCTACCTACCTACCTATCTGTATCTATCAATCTACCTACCTACCTATCTGTATCTATCAATCTACTTACCTAACTATCTGTATCTATCATTCTACATACCTACCTATCTCTATCTATCTAACTACCTACCTACCTATCTGTATTTATCTATCTACCTACCTACCTATCTGTATCTATCTATCTACCTACCTACCTATCTGTATCTATCAATCTACCTACCTACCTATCTCTATCTATCTATCTACCTACCTACCTAACTCTATCTATCTACCTACCTACCTATCTGTATTTATCTATCTATCTACCTACCTATCTGTATCTATCTACCTACCTACCTATCTCTATCTATCTATCTACTTACCTACCTATCTGTATCTATCTATCTACCTACCTACCTATCTGTATCTATCAATCTACCTACCTACCTATCTGTATCTATCAATCTACTTACCTACCTATCTGTATCTATCATTCTACATACCTACCTATCTCTATCTATCTATCTACCTACCTACGTATCTCTATTTATCTATCTACCTACCTACCTATCTGTATCTATCTATCTACCTACCTACCTATCTGTATCTATCAATCTACCTACCTACCTATCTCTATCTATCTACCTACCTACCTATCTCTATCTATCTACCTACCTACCTACCTATATGTATTTATCTATCTATCTACCTACCTATCTGTATCTATCTACCTACCTACCTATCTCTATCTATCTATCTACCTACCTACCTATCTGTATCTATCTATCTACTTTCCTAGCTATCTGTATCTATCAATCTACCTACCTACCTATCTGTATCTATCAATCTAATTACCTACCTGTCTGTATCTATCATTCTACATACCTACCTATCTCTATCTATCTATCTACCTACCTACCTATCTGTATTTATCTACCTACCTACCTACCTATCTGTATCTATCTATCTACCTACCTACCTATCTGTATCTATCAATCTACCTACCTACCTATCTCTATCTATCTATCTACCTACCTACCTATCTCTATCTATCTACCTACCTACCGACCTATCTGTATTTATCTATCTATCTACCTACCTATCTGTATCTATCTACCTACCTACCTATCTCTATCTATCTATCTACCTACCTACCTATCTGTATCTATCTATCTACCTACCTACCTATCTCTATCTATCTATCTACCTACCTACCTATCTGTATTTATCTATCTACCTACCTACCTATCTGTATCTATCTATCTACCTACCTACCTATCTGTATCTATCAATCTACCTACCTACCTATCTCTATCTATCTACCTACCTACCTACCTATCTGTATTTATCTATCTATCTACCTACCTATCTGTATCTATCTACCTACCTACCTATCTCTATCTATCTATCTACCTACCTACCTATCTCTATCTATCTATCTATCTACCTACCTACCTATCTCTATCTATCTATCTACCTACCTACCTATCTGTATTTATCTATCTACCTACCTACCTTTCTCTATCTATCTATCTACCTACCTACCTATCTGTATCTATCTATCTACCTACCTACCTATCTGTATCTATCAATCTACCTACCTACCTATGTCTATCTATCTACCTACCTACCTATCTCTATCTATCTATCTACCTACCTATCTGTATCTATCAATCTACATACCTACCTATCTCTATCTATCTATCTACCTACCTACCTATCTGTATTTATCTATCTACCTACCTACCTATCTGTATCTATCTATCTACCTACCTACCTATCTGTATCTATCAATCTACCTACCTATCTCTATCTATCTACCTACCTACCTATCTGTATTTATCTATCTACCTACCTACCTTTCTCTATCTATCTATCTACCTACCTACCTATCTGTATCTATCTATCTACCTACCTACCTATCTGTATCTATCAATCTACCTACCTAACTATGTCTATCTATCTACCTACCTACCTATCTCTATCTATATATCTACTTACCTACCTATCTCTATCTACCTACCTACCTACCTACCTATCTGTATTTATCTATCTATCTACCTACCTATCTGTATCTATCTACCTACCTACCTATCTCTATCTATCTACCTACCTACCTACCTATCTCTATCTATCTACCTACCTACCTATCTGTATTTATCTATCTACCTACCTACCTTTCTCTATCTATCTATCTACCTACCTACCTATCTGTATCTATCTATCTACCTACCTACCTATCTGTATCTATCAATCTACCTACCTAACTATGTCTATCTATCTACCTACCTACCTATCTCTATCTATCTATCTACCTACCTACCTATCTGTATCTATCAATCTACATACCTACCTATCTCTATCTATCTATCTATCTATCTATCTATCTATCTATCTATCTATCTATCTATCTATCTACTACCTACCTATCTGTATTTATCTATCTACCTACCTACCTATCTGTATCTATCTATCTACCTACCTACCCATCTGTATCTATCTATCTACCTACCTACCTATATCTATCTATCTACCTACCTACCTACCTATCTGTATTTATCTATCTACCTACCTACCTATCTGTATCTATCTATCTATCTACCTACCTATCTGTATCTATCTATCTACCTACCTACCTATCTGTATCTATCAATCTACCTACCTAACTATCTGTAGATATCTACCTACCTACCTATCTGTATCTATCTAGCTACCTACCTACCTATCTGTATCTATCAATCTACCTACCTACCTATCTCTATCTATCTATCTACCTACCTACCTATCTCTATCTATCTACCTACCTACCTACCTACCTATCTGTATTTATCTATCTACCTACCTACCTATCTGTATCTATCTATCTACCTACCTACCTATCTGTATCTATCAATCTACCTACCTACCTATCTGTAGCTATCTACCTACCTACCTATCTGTATCTATCAATCTACCTACCTACCTATCTGTATCTATCAATCTACCTACCTACCTATCTGTATCTATCAATCTACTTACCTACCTATCTGTATCTATCATTCTACATACCTACCTATCTCTATCTACCTATCTACCTACCTATCTGTATTTATCTATCTACCTACCTACCTATCTGTACCTATCTATCTACCTACCTAGCTATATGTATCTATCAATCTACCTACCTACCTATCTCTATCTATCTATCTACCTACCTACCTATCTCTATCTATCTACCTACCTACCTACCTATCTGTATTTATCTATCTATCTACCTACCTATCTGTATCTATCTACCTACCTACCTATCTCTATCTATCTATCTACCTACCTACCTATCTGTATCTATCTATCTACCTACCTACCTATCTGTAAATATCAATCTACCTACCTACGTATCTGTATCTATCAATCTACTTACCTACCTATCTGTATCTATCATTCTACACACCTACCTATCTCTATCTATCTATCTATCTACCTACCTACCTACCTATCTCTATTTATCTATCTACCTACCTACCTATCTGTTTCTATCTATCTACCTACCTACCTATCTGTATCTATCAATCTACCTACCTACCTATCTCTATCTATCTATCTACCTACCTACCTATCTCTATCTATCTACCTACCTACCTACCTATCTGTATTTATCTATCTATCTACCTACCTATCTGTATCTATCTACCTATCTACCTATCTCTATCTATCTATCTACCTACCTACCTATCTGTATCTATCTATCTACCTACCTACCTATCTGTATCTATCAATCTACCTACCTACCTATCTGTATCTATCAATCTACTTACCTACCTATCTGTATCTATCATTCTACATACCTACCTATCTCCATCTATCTATCTACCTACCTACCTATCTGTATTTATCTATCTATCTACCTACCTATCTGTATCTATCTACCTACCTACCTATCTCTATCTATCTATCTACTTACCTACCTCTCTGTATCTATCTATCTACCTACCTACCTATCTGTATCTATCAATCTACCTACCTACCTATCTGTATCTATCAATCTACTTACCTACCTCTCTGTATCTATCTATCTATCTACCTACCTATCTGTATCTATCTACCTATCTACCTATCTCTATCTATCTATCTACCTACCTACCTATCTGTATCTATCTATCTACCTACCTACCTATCTGTATCTATCAATCTACCTACCTACCTATCTGTATCTATCAATCTACCTACCTACCTATCTCTATCTATCTATCTACCTACCTACCTATCTCTATCTATCTACCTACCTACCTACCTATCTGTATTTATCTATCTATCTACCTACCTATCTGTATCTATCTACCTACCTACCTATCTCTATCTATCTATCTACCTACCTACCTATCTGTATCTATCTATCTACCTACCTACCTATCTTTATCTATCAATCTACCTACCTACGTATCTGTATCTATCAATCTACTTACCTACCTATCTGTATCTATCATTCTACACACCTACCTATCTCTATCTATCTATCTATCTATCTATCTATCTATCTATCTATCTACCTACCTACCTATCTCTATTTATCTATCTACCTACCTACCTATCTGTTTCTATCTATCTACCTACCTACCTATCTGTATCTATCAATCTACCTACCTACCTATCTCTATCTATCTATCTACCTACCTACCTATCTCTATCTATCTACCTACCTACCTACCTATCTGTATTTATCTATCTATCTACCTACCTATCTGTATCTATCTACCTATCTACCTATCTCTATCTATCTATCTACCTACCTACCTATCTGTATCTATCTATCTACCTACCTACCTATCTGTATCTATCAATCTACCTACCTACCTATCTGTATCTATCAATCTACTTACCTACCTATCTGTATCTATCATTCTACATACCTACCTATCTCCATCTATCTATCTACCTACCTACCTATCTCTATTTATCTATCTACCTACCTACCTATCTGTATCTATCTATCTACCTACCTACCTATCTGTATCTATCAATCTACCTACCTACCTATCTCTATCTATCTATCTACCTACCTACCTATCTCTATCTATCTATCTACCTACCTACCTATCTGTATTTATCTATCTATCTACCTACCTATCTGTATCTATCTACCTACCTACCTATCTCTATCTATCTATCTACTTACCTACCTCTCTGTATCTATCTATCTACCTACCTACCTATCTGTATCTATCAATCTACCTACCTACCTATCTGTATCTATCAATCTACTTACCTACCTCTCTGTATCTATCTATCTACCTACCTACCTATCTGTATCTATCAATCTACCTACCTACCTATCTGTATCTATCAATCTACTTACCTACCTATCTGTATCTATCATTCTACCTACCTACCTATCTGTATCTATCTATCTAACTACCTACCTATCTGTATCTATCAATCTACCTACCTACCTATCTCTATCTATGTATCTACTTACCTACCTATCTCTATCTATCTACCTACCTACCTACCTATCTGTATTTATCTATCTATCTACCTACCTATCTGTATCTATCTACCTACCTACCTATCTCTATCTATCTATCTACCTACCTACCTACCTATCTCTATCTATCTATCTGCCTACCTACCTATCTGTATTTATCTATCTACCTACCTACCTTTCTCTATCTATCTATTTACCTACCTACCTATCTGTATTTACCTATATACCTACCTACCTATCTGTATCTATCTATCTACCTACCTACCTACCTATCTGTATCTATCAATCTACCTACCTACCTATCTCTATCTATCTATCTACCTACCTACCTATCTCTATCTATCTACCTACCTACCTACCTATCTGTATTTATCTATCTATCTACCTACCTATCTGTATCTATCTACCTACCTACCTATCTCTATCTATCTATCTACTTACCTACCTATCTGTATCTATCTATCTACCTACCTACCTATCTGTATCTATCAATCTACCTACCTACCTATCTGTATCTATCAATCTACTTACCTACCTATCTGTATCTATCATTCTACATACCTACCTATCTCTATCTATCTATCTACCTACCTACCTATCTGTATTTATCTATCTACCTACCTACCTATCTGTATCTATCTATCTACCTACCTACCTATCTGTATCTATCAATCTACCTACCTACCTATCTCTATCTATCTATCTACCTACCTACCTATCTCTATCTATCTACCTACCTACCGACCTATCTGTATTTATCTATCTATCTACCTACCTATCTGTATCTATCTACCTACCTACCTATCTCTATCTATCTATCTACCTACCTACCTATCTGTATCTATCAATCTACCTACCTACCTATCTGTATCTATCAATCTACCTACCTACCTATCTGTATCTATCAATCTACTTACCTACCTATCTGTATCTATCATTCTACATACCTACCTATCTGTATCTATCTATCTACCTACCTACCTATCTGTATTTATCTATCTACCTAGCTACCTATCTGTATCTATCTATCTACCTACCTACCTATCTGTATCTATCAATCTACCTACCTAACTATCTCTATCTATCTACCTACCTACCTACCTATTTGTATTTATCTATCTATCTACCTACCTATCTGTATCTATCTACCTACCTACCTATCTCTATCTATCTATCTACCTACCTACCTATCTCTATCTATCTATCTACCTACCTACCTATCTCTATCTATCTATCTACCTACCTACCTTTTTCTATCTATCTATCTACCTACCTACCTATCTGTATCTATCTATCTACCTACCTACCTATCTGTATCTATCAATCTACCTACCTACCTATGTCTATCTATCTATCTACCTACCTATCTTTCTGTATTTATCTATCTACCTACCTACCTATCTGTATCTATCTATCTACCTACCTACCTATCTGTATCTATCAATCTACCTACCTACCTATCTCTATCTATATATCTACCTACCTACCTATATCTATCTATCTACCTACCTACCTACCTATCTGTATTTATCTATCTATCTACCTACATATCTGTATCTATCTACCTACCTACCTATCTCTATCTATCTACCTACCTACCTACCTATCTCTATCTATCTACCTACCTACCTATCTGTATTTATCTATCTACCTACCTACCTTTCTCTATCTATCTATCTACCTTCCTACCTATCTGTATCTATCAATCTACCTACCTAACTATGTCTATCTATCTACTTACCTACCTATCTCTATCTAACTATCTTCCTACCTACCTATCTGTATCTATCAATCTACATACCTACCTATCTCTATCTATCTATCTATCTATCTACTACCTACCTATCTGTATTTATCTATCTACCTACCTACCTATCTGTATCTATCTATCTACCTACCTACCTATCTGTATCTATCAATCTACCTACCTACCTATCTCTATCTATCTACCTACCTACCTACCTATCTGTATTTATCTATCTACCTACCTACCTATCTGTATCTATCTATCTATCTACCTACCTATCTGTATCTATCAATCTACCTACCTACCTATCTGTAGCTATCTACCTACCTACCTATCTGTATCTATCAATCTACCTACCTACCTATCTGTATCTATCAATCTACTTACCTACCTATCTGAATCTATCATTCTACATACCTACCTATCTGTATCTATCTATCTACCTACCTACCTATCTGTATTTATCTATCTACCTACCTACCTATCTGTATCTATCTATCTACCTACCTACCTATCTGTATCTATCAATCTACCTACCTACCTATCTCTATCTATATATCTACCTACCTACCTATCTCTATCTATCTACCTACCTACCTACCTATCTGTATTTATCTATCTATCTACCTACGTATCTGTATCTATCTACCTGCCTACCTATCTCTATCTATCTACCTACCTACCTACCTATCTCTATCTATCTACCTACCTACCTATCTGTATCTATCAATCTACCTACCTAACTATCTGTAGATATCTACCTACCTACCTATCTGTATCTATCTAGCTACCTACCTACCTATCTGTATCTATCTATCTACCTACCTACCTATCTCTATCTATCTATCTACCTACCTACCTATCTCTATCTATCTACCTACCTACCTACCTATCTGTATTTATCTATCTACCTACCTACCTATCTGTATCTATCTATCTACCTACCTACCTATCTGTATCTATCAATCTACCTACCTACCTATCTGTAGCTATCTACCTACCTACCTATCTGTATCTATCAATCTACCTACCTACCTATCTGTATCTATCAATCTACCTACCTACCTATCTGTATCTATCAATCTACTTACCTACCTATCTGTATCTATCATTCTACATACCTACCTATCTCTATCTATCTATCTACCTACCTATCTGTATTTATCTATCTACCTACCTACCTATCTGTACCTATCTATCTACCTACCTAGCTATATGTATCTATTAATCTACCTACCTACCTATCTCTATCTATCTATCTACCTACCTACCTATCTCTATCTATCTACCTACCTACCTACCTATCTGTATTTATCTATCTATCTACCTACCTATCTGTATCTATCTACCTACCTACCTATCTCTATCTATCTATCTACCTACCTACCTATCTGTATCTATCTATCTACCTACCTACCTATCTGTATCTATCAATCTACCTACCTACGTATCTGTATCTATCAATCTACTTACCTACCTATCTGTATCTATCATTCTACACACCTACCTATCTCTATCTATCTATCTATCTACCTACCTACCTATCTCTATTTATCTATCTACCTACCTACCTATCTGTTTCTATCTATCTACCTACCTACCTATCTGTATCTATCAATCTACCTACCTACCTATCTCTATCTATCTATCTACCTACCTACCTATCTCTATCTATCTACCTACCTACCTACCTATCTGTATTTATCTATCTATCTACCTACCTATCTGTATCTATCTACCTACCTACCTATCTCTATCTATCTATCTACCTACCTACCTATCTGTATCTATCTATCTACCTACCTACCTATCTGTATCTATCAATCTACCTACCTACCTATCTGTATCTATCAATCTACTTACCTACCTATCTGTATCTATCATTCTACATACCTACCTATCTCTATCTATCTATCTACCTACCTACCTATCTCTATTTATCTATCTACCTACCTACCTATCTGTATCTATCTACCTACCTACCTATCTGTATCTATCAATCTACCTACCTACCTATCTGTATCTATCTATCTACCTACCTACCTATCTGTATCTATCTATCTACCTACCTACCTATCTGTATCTATCAATCTACCTACCTACCTATCTCTATCTATATATCTACCTACCTACCTATCTCTATCTATCTACCTACCTACCTACCTATCTGTATTTATCTATCTATCTACCTACCTATCTGTATCTATCTACCTGCCTACCTATCTCTATCTATCTACCTACCTACCTACCTATCTCTATCTATCTACCTACCTACCTATCTGTATCTATCAATCTACCTACCTAACTATCTGTAGATATCTACCTACCTACCTATCTGTATCTATCTAGCTACCTACCTACCTATCTGTATCTATCTATCTACCTACCTACCTATCTCTATCTATCTATCTACCTACCTACCTATCTCTATCTATCTACCTACCTACCTACCTATCTGTATTTATCTATCTACCTACCTACCTATCTGTATCTATCTATCTACCTACCTACCTATCTGTATCTATCAATCTACCTACCTACCTATCTGTAGCTATCTACCTACCTACCTATCTGTATCTATCAATCTACCTACCTACCTATCTGTATCTATCAATCTACCTACCTACCTATCTGTATCTATCAATCTACTTACCTACCTATCTGTATCTATCATTCTACATACCTACCTATCTCTATCTATCTATCTACCTACCTATCTGTATTTATCTATCTACCTACCTACCTATCTGTACCTATCTATCTACCTACCTAGCTATATGTATCTATCAATCTACCTACCTACCTATCTCTATCTATCTATCTACCTACCTACCTATCTCTATCTATCTACCTACCTACCTACCTATCTGTATTTATCTATCTATCTACCTACCTATCTGTATCTATCTACCTACCTACCTATCTCTATCTATCTATCTACCTACCTACCTATCTGTATCTATCTATCTACCTACCTACCTATCTGTATCTATCAATCTACCTACCTACGTATCTGTATCTATCAATCTACTTACCTACCTATCTGTATCTATCATTCTACACACCTACCTATCTCTATCTATCTATCTATCTACCTACCTACCTATCTCTATTTATCTATCTACCTACCTACCTATCTGTTTCTATCTATCTACCTACCTACCTATCTGTATCTATCAATCTACCTACCTACCTATCTCTATCTATCTATCTACCTACCTACCTATCTCTATCTATCTACCTACCTACCTACCTATCTGTATTTATCTATCTATCTACCTACCTATCTGTATCTATCTACCTACCTACCTATCTCTATCTATCTATCTACCTACCTACCTATCTGTATCTATCTATCTACCTACCTACCTATCTGTATCTATCAATCTACCTACCTACCTATCTGTATCTATCAATGTACTTACCTACCTATCTGTATCTATCATTCTACATACCTACCTATCTCTATCTATCTATCTACCTACCTACCTATCTCTATTTATCTATCTACCTACCTACCTATCTCTATCTATCTACCTACCTACCTACCTATCTCTATCTATCTACCTACCTACCTATCTGTATTTATCTATCTACCTACCTACCTTTCTCTATCTATCTATCTACCTTCCTACCTATCTGTATCTATCAATCTACCTACCTAACTATGTCTATCTATCTACTTACCTACCTATCTCTATCTAACTATCTTCCTACCTACCTATCTGTATCTATCAATCTACATACCTACCTATCTCTATCTATCTATCTATCTATCTACTACCTACCTATCTGTATTTATCTATCTACCTACCTACCTATCTGTATCTATCTATCTACCTACCTACCTATCTGTATCTATCAATCTACCTACCTACCTATCTCTATCTATCTACCTACCTACCTACCTATCTGTATTTATCTATCTACCTACCTACCTATCTGTATCTATCTATCTATCTACCTACCTATCTGTATCTATCAATCTACCTACCTACCTATCTGTAGCTATCTACCTACCTACCTATCTGTATCTATCAATCTACCTACCTACCTATCTGTATCTATCAATCTACTTACCTACCTATCTGAATCTATCATTCTACATACCTACCTATCTGTATCTATCTATCTACCTACCTACCTATCTGTATTTATCTATCTACCTACCTACCTATCTGTATCTATCTATCTACCTACCTACCTATCTGTATCTATCAATCTACCTACCTACCTATCTCTATCTATATATCTACCTACCTACCTATCTCTATCTATCTACCTACCTACCTACCTATCTGTATTTATCTATCTATCTACCTACGTATCTGTATCTATCTACCTGCCTACCTATCTCTATCTATCTACCTACCTACCTACCTATCTCTATCTATCTACCTACCTACCTGTCTGTATCTATCAATCTACCTACCTAACTATCTGTAGATATCTACCTACCTACCTATCTGTATCTATCTAGCTACCTACCTACCTATCTGTATCTATCTATCTACCTACCTACCTATCTCTATCTATCTATCTACCTACCTACCTATCTCTATCTATCTACCTACCTACCTACCTATCTGTATTTATCTATCTACCTACCTACCTATCTGTATCTATCTATCTACCTACCTACCTATCTGTATCTATCAATCTACCTACCTACCTATCTGTAGCTATCTACCTACCTACCTATCTGTATCTATCAATCTACCTACCTACCTATCTGTATCTATCAATCTACCTACCTACCTATCTGTATCTATCAATCTACTTACCTACCTATCTGTATCTATCATTCTACATACCTACCTATCTCTATCTATCTATCTACCTACCTATCTGTATTTATCTATCTACCTACCTACCTATCTGTACCTATCTATCTACCTACCTAGCTATATGTATCTATTAATCTACCTACCTACCTATCTCTATCTATCTATCTACCTACCTACCTATCTCTATCTATCTACCTACCTACCTACCTATCTGTATTTATCTATCTATCTACCTACCTATCTGTATCTATCTACCTACCTACCTATCTCTATCTATCTATCTACCTACCTACCTATCTGTATCTATCTATCTACCTACCTACCTATCTGTATCTATCAATCTACCTACCTACGTATCTGTATCTATCAATCTACTTACCTACCTATCTGTATCTATCATTCTACACACCTACCTATCTCTATCTATCTATCTATCTACCTACCTACCTATCTCTATTTATCTATCTACCTACCTACCTATCTGTTTCTATCTATCTACCTACCTACCTATCTGTATCTATCAATCTACCTACCTACCTATCTCTATCTATCTATCTACCTACCTACCTATCTCTATCTATCTACCTACCTACCTACCTATCTGTATTTATCTATCTATCTACCTACCTATCTGTATCTATCTACCTACCTACCTATCTCTATCTATCTATCTACCTACCTACCTATCTGTATCTATCTATCTACCTACCTACCTATCTGTATCTATCAATCTACCTACCTACCTATCTGTATCTATCAATCTACTTACCTACCTATCTGTATCTATCATTCTACATACCTACCTATCTCTATCTATCTATCTACCTACCTACCTATCTCTATTTATCTATCTACCTACCTACCTATCTGTATCTATCTACCTACCTACCTATCTGTATCTATCAATCTACCTACCTACCTATCTGTATCTATCTATCTACCTACCTACCTATCTGTATCTATCTATCTACCTACCTACCTATCTGTATCTATCAATCTACCTACCTACCTATCTCTATCTATATATCTACCTACCTACCTATCTCTATCTATCTACCTACCTACCTACCTATCTGTATTTATCTATCTATCTACCTACCTATCTGTATCTATCTACCTGCCTACCTATCTCTATCTATCTACCTACCTACCTACCTATCTCTATCTATCTACCTACCTACCTATCTGTATCTATCAATCTACCTACCTAACTATCTGTAGATATCTACCTACCTACCTATCTGTATCTATCTAGCTACCTACCTACCTATCTGTATCTATCTATCTACCTACCTACCTATCTCTATCTATCTATCTACCTACCTACCTATCTCTATCTATCTACCTACCTACCTACCTATCTGTATTTATCTATCTACCTACCTACCTATCTGTATCTATCTATCTACCTACCTACCTATCTGTATCTATCAATCTACCTACCTACCTATCTGTAGCTATCTACCTACCTACCTATCTGTATCTATCAATCTACCTACCTACCTATCTGTATCTATCAATCTACCTACCTACCTATCTGTATCTATCAATCTACTTACCTACCTATCTGTATCTATCATTCTACATACCTACCTATCTCTATCTATCTATCTACCTACCTATCTGTATTTATCTATCTACCTACCTACCTATCTGTACCTATCTATCTACCTACCTAGCTATATGTATCTATCAATCTACCTACCTACCTATCTCTATCTATCTATCTACCTACCTACCTATCTCTATCTATCTACCTACCTACCTACCTATCTGTATTTATCTATCTATCTACCTACCTATCTGTATCTATCTACCTACCTACCTATCTCTATCTATCTATCTACCTACCTACCTATCTGTATCTATCTATCTACCTACCTACCTATCTGTATCTATCAATCTACCTACCTACGTATCTGTATCTATCAATCTACTTACCTACCTATCTGTATCTATCATTCTACACACCTACCTATCTCTATCTATCTATCTATCTACCTACCTACCTATCTCTATTTATCTATCTACCTACCTACCTATCTGTTTCTATCTATCTACCTACCTACCTATCTGTATCTATCAATCTACCTACCTACCTATCTCTATCTATCTATCTACCTACCTACCTATCTCTATCTATCTACCTACCTACCTACCTATCTGTATTTATCTATCTATCTACCTACCTATCTGTATCTATCTACCTACCTACCTATCTCTATCTATCTATCTACCTACCTACCTATCTGTATCTATCTATCTACCTACCTACCTATCTGTATCTATCAATCTACCTACCTACCTATCTGTATCTATCAATGTACTTACCTACCTATCTGTATCTATCATTCTACATACCTACCTATCTCTATCTATCTATCTACCTACCTACCTATCTCTATTTATCTATCTACCTACCTACCTATCTGTATCTATCTACCTACCTACCTATCTGTATCTATCAATCTACCTACCTACCTATCTCTAACTATCTATCTACCTACCTACCTATCTCTATCTATCTACCAACCTACCTACCTATCTTTATTTATCTATCTATCTACCTACCTATCTGTATCTATCTACCTACCTACCTATCTCTATCTATCTATCTACCTACCTACCTATCTGTATCTATCTATCTACCTACCTACCTATCTGTATCTATCAATCTACCTACCTACCTATCTGTATCTATCAATCTACTTACCTACCTATCTGTATCTATCATTCTACATACCTACCTATCTCTATCTATCTACCTACCTACCTATGTGTATCTATCAATCTACCTACCTACCTATCTCTATCTATCTATCTACCTACCTACCTATCTCTATCTATCTACCTACCTACCTACCTATCTGTATTTATCTATCTATCTACCTACCTATCTGTATCTATCTACCTACCTACCTATCTCTATCTATCTACCTACCTACCTATCTCTATCTATCTATCTGCCTACCTACCTATCTGTATTTATCTGTCTACCTATCTACCTTTCTCTATCTATCTATCTACCTACCTACCTATCTGTATTTATCTATCTACCTACCTACCTATCTGTATCTATCTATCTACCTACCTACCTATCTGTATCTATCAATCTACCTACCTACCTATCTCTATCTATCTATCTACCTACCTACCTATCTCTATCTATCTACCTACCTACCTACCTATCTGTATTTATCTATCTATCTACCTACCTATCTGTATCTATCTACCTACCTACCTATCTCTATCTATCTATCTACTTACCTACCTCTCTGTATCTATCTATCTACCTACCTACCTATCTGTATCTATCAATCTACCTACCTACCTATCTGTATCTATCAATCTACTTAACTACCTATCTGTATCTATCATTCTACATACCTACCTATCTCTATCTATCTATCTACCTACCTACCTATCTGTATTTATCTATCTACCTACCTACCTATCTGTATCTATCTATCTACCTACCTACCTATCTGTATCTATCAATCTACCTACCTACCTATCTCTATCTATCTATCTACCTACCTACCTATCTCTATCTATCTACCTACCTACCTATCTGTATTTATCTATCTATCTACCTACCTATCTGTATCTATCTACCTACCTACCTATCTCTATCTATCTATCTACCTACCTACCTACCTATCTCTATCTATCTATCTGCCTACCTACCTATCTGTATTTATCTATCTACCTACCTACCTTTCTCTATCTATCTATTTACCTACCTACCTATCTGTATTTATCTATATACCTACCTACCTATCTATATCTATCTATCTACCTACCTACCTACCTATCTGTATCTATCAATCTACCTACCTACCTATCTCTATCTATCTATCTACCAACCTATCTCTATCTATCTACCTACCTACCTACCTATCTGTATTTATCTATCTATCTACCTACCTATCTGTATCTATCTACCTACCTACCTATCTCTATCTATCTATCTACTTACCTACCTATCTGTATCTATCTATCTACCTACCTACCTATCTGTATCTATCAATCTACCTACCTACCTATCTGTACCTATCTATCTACCTACCTAGCTATATGTATCTATCAATCTACCTACCTACCTATCTCTATCTATCTATCTACCTACCTACCTATCTCTATCTATCTACCTACCTACCTACCTATCTGTATTTATCTATCTATCTACCTACCTATCTGTATCTATCTACCTACCTACCTATCTCTATCTATCTATCTACCTACCTACCTATCTGTATCTATCTATCTACCTACCTACCTATCTGTATCTATCAATCTACCTACCTACGTATCTGTATCTATCAATCTACTTACCTACCTATCTGTATCTATCATTCTACACACCTACCTATCTCTATCTATCTATCTATCTATCTACCTACCTACCTATCTCTATTTATCTATCTACCTACCTACCTATCTGTTTCTATCTATCTACCTACCTACCTATCTGTATCTATCAATCTACCTACCTACCTATCTCTATCTATCTATCTACCTACCTACCTATCTCTATCTATCTACCTACCTACCTACCTATCTGTATTTATCTATCTATCTACCTACCTATCTGTATCTATCTACCTACCTACCTATCTCTATCTATCTATCTACCTACCTACCTATCTGTATCTATCTATCTACCTACCTACCTATCTGTATCTATCAATCTACCTACCTACCTATCTGTATCTATCAATGTACTTACCTACCTATCTGTATCTATCATTCTACATACCTACCTATCTCTATCTATCTATCTACCTACCTACCTATCTCTATTTATCTATCTACCTACCTACCTATCTGTATCTATCTACCTACCTACCTATCTGTATCTATCAATCTACCTACCTACCTATCTCTAACTATCTATCTACCTACCTACCTATCTCTATCTATCTACCAACCTACCTACCTATCTTTATTTATCTATCTATCTACCTACCTATCTGTATCTATCTACCTACCTACCTATCTCTATCTATCTATCTACCTACCTACCTATCTGTATCTATCTATCTACCTACCTACCTATCTGTATCTATCAATCTACTTACCTACCTATCTCTATCTATCATTCTACACACCTACCTATCTCTATCTATCTATCTACCTACCTACCTATCTCTATTTATCTATCTACCTACCTACCTATCTGTATCTATCTATCTAACTACCTACCTATCTGTATCTATCAATCTACCTACCTACCTATCTGTATCTATCAATCTACTTACCTACCTATCTGTATCTATCATTCTACATACCTACCTATCTCTATCTATCTATCTACCTACCTACCTATCTGTATTTATCTATCTACCTACCTACCTATCTGTATCTATCTATCTACCTACCTACCTATCTCTATCTATCAATCTACCTACCTACCTATCTCTATCTATCTACCTACCTACCTACCTATCTGTATTTATCTATCTATCTACCTACCTATCTGTATCTATCTACCTACCTACCTATCTCTATCTATCTATCTACCTACCTACCTATCTCTATCTATCTATCTACCTACCTACCTATCTCTATCTATCTATCTACCTACCTACCTTTCTCTATCTATCTATCTATCTATCTACCTACCTATCTGTATCTATCAATCTACCTACCTACCTATCTGTATCTATCAATCAACCTACCTACCTATCTCTATCTATCTATCTACCTACCTACCTATCTCTATCTATCTATCTACCTACCTACCTATCTGTATTTATCTATCTACCTACCTATCTGTATCTATCAATCTACCTACCTACCTATCTGTAGCTATCTACCTACCTACCTACCTATCTGTATCTATCAATCTACCTACCTACCTATCTCTATCTATCTATCTACCTACCTACCTATCTCTATCTATCTACCTACCTACCTACCTATCTGTATTTATCTATCTATCTACCTACCTATCTGTATCTATCTACCTACCTACCTATCTCTATCTATCTATCTACTTACCTACCTATCTGTATCTATCTATCTACCTACCTACCTATCTGTATCTATCAATCTACCTACCTACCTATCTGTATCTATCAATCTACTTACCTACCTATCTGTATCTATCATTCTACATACCTACCTATCTCTATCTATCTATCTACCTACCTACCTATCTGTATTTATCTATCTACCTACCTACCTATCTGTATCTATCTATCTACCTACCTACCTATCTGTATCTATCAATCTACCTACCTACCTATCTCTATCTATCTATCTATCTACCTACCTATCTCTATCTATCTACCTACCTACCTACCTATATGTATTTATCTATCTATCTACCTACCTATCTGTATCTATCTACCTACCTACCTATCTCTATCTATCTATCTACCTACCTACCTATCTGTATCTATCTATCTACCTTCCTAGCTATCTGTATCTATCAATCTACCTACCTACCTATCTGTATCTATCAATCTAATTACCTACCTGTCTGTATCTATCATTCTACATACCTACCTATCTCTATCTATCTATCTACCTACCTATCTGTATTTATCTATCTACCTACCTACCTATCTGTACCTATCTATCTACCTACCTAGCTATATGTATCTATCAATCTACCTACCTACCTATCTCTATCTATCTATCTACCTACCTACCTATCTCTATCTATCTACCTACCTACCTACCTATCTGTATTTATCTATCTATCTACCTACCTATCTGTATCTATCTACCTACCTACCTATCTCTATCTATCTATCTACCTACCTACCTATCTGTATCTATCTATCTACCTACCTACCTATCTGTATCTATCAATCTACCTACCTACGTATCTGTATCTATCAATCTACTTACCTACCTATCTCTATCTATCATTCTACACACCTACCTATCTCTATCTATCTATCTACCTACCTACCTATCTCTATTTATCTATCTACCTACCTACCTATCTGTATCTATCTATCTAACTACCTACCTATCTGTATCTATCAATCTACCTACCTACCTATCTGTATCTATCAATCTACTTACCTACCTATCTGTATCTATCATTCTACATACCTACCTATCTCTATCTATCTATCTACCTACCTACCTATCTGTATTTATCTATCTACCTACCTACCTATCTGTATCTATCTATCTACCTACCTACCTATCTCTATCTATCAATCTACCTACCTACCTATCTCTATCTATCTACCTACCTACCTACCTATCTGTATTTATCTATCTATCTACCTACCTATCTGTATCTATCTACCTACCTACCTATCTCTATCTATCTATCTACCTACCTACCTATCTCTATCTATCTATCTACCTACCTACCTATCTCTATCTATCTATCTACCTACCTACCTTTCTCTATCTATCTATCTATCTATCTACCTACCTATCTGTATCTATCAATCTACCTACCTACCTATCTGTATCTATCAATCAACCTACCTACCTATCTCTATCTATCTATCTACCTACCTACCTATCTCTATCTATCTATCTACCTACCTACCTATCTGTATTTATCTATCTATCTACCTACCTATCTGTATCTATCTACCTACCTACCTATCTCTATCTATCTATCTACCTACCTACCTATCTGTATCTATCTATCTACCTACCTACCTATCTGTGTCTATCTATCTACCTACCTACCTATCTGTATCTATCTATCTACCTACCTACCTATCTGTATCTATCAATCTACTTACCTACCTATCTGTATCTATCATTCTACATACCTACCTATCTCTATCTATCTATCTATCTACCTACCTATCTGTATTTATCTATCTACCTACCTACCTATCTCTATCTATCTATCTACCTACCTACCTATCTCTATCTATCTACCTACCTACCTACCTATCTCTATTTATCTATCTACCTACCTACCTATCTGTTTCTATCTATCTACCTACCTACCTATCTGTATCTATCAATCTACCTACCTACCTATCTCTATCTATCTATCTACCTACCTACCTATCTCTATCTATCTACCTACCTACCTACCTATCTGTATTTATCTATCTATCTACCTACCTATCTGTATCTATCTACCTACCTACCTATCTCTATCTATCTATCTACCTACCTACCTATCTGTATCTATCAATCTACCTACCTACCTATCTGTATCTATCAATCTACCTACCTACCTATCTGTATCTATCAATCTACTTACCTAACTATCTGTATCTATCATTCTACATACCTACCTATCTCTATCTATCTAACTACCTACCTACCTATCTGTATTTATCTATCTACCTACCTACCTATCTGTATCTATCTATCTACCTACCTACCTATCTGTATCTATCAATCTACCTACCTACCTATCTCTATCTATCTATCTACCTACCTACCTAACTCTATCTATCTACCTACCTACCTATCTGTATTTATCTATCTATCTACCTACCTATCTGTATCTATCTACCTACCTACCTATCTCTATCTATCTATCTACTTACCTACCTATCTGTATCTATCTATCTACCTACCTACCTATCTGTATCTATCAATCTACCTACCTACCTATCTGTATCTATCAATCTACTTACCTACCTATCTGTATCTATCATTCTACATACCTACCTATCTCTATCTATCTATCTACCTACCTACCTATCTCTATTTATCTATCTACCTACCTACCTATCTGTATCTATCTATCTACCTACCTACCTATCTGTATCTATCAATCTACCTACCTACCTATCTCTATCTATCTACCTACCTACCTATCTCTATCTATCTACCTACCTACCTACCTATATGTATTTATCTATCTATCTACCTACCTATCTGTATCTATCTACCTACCTACCTATCTCTATCTATCTATCTACCTACCTACCTATCTGTATCTATCTATCTACTTTCCTAGCTATCTGTATCTATCAATCTACCTACCTACCTATCTGTATCTATCAATCTAATTACCTACCTGTCTGTATCTATCATTCTACATACCTACCTATCTCTATCTATCTATCTACCTACCTACCTATCTGTATTTATCTACCTACCTACCTACCTATCTGTATCTATCTATCTACCTACCTACCTATCTGTATCTATCAATCTACCTACCTACCTATCTCTATCTATCTATCTACCTACCTACCTATCTCTATCTATCTACCTACCTACCGACCTATCTGTATTTATCTATCTATCTACCTACCTATCTGTATCTATCAATCTACCTACCTACCTATCTCTATCTATCTATCTACCAACCTATCTCTATCTATCTACCTACCTACCTACCTATCTGTATTTATCTATCTATCTACCTACCTATCTGTATCTATCTACCTACCTACCTATCTCTATCTATCTATCTACTTACCTACCTATCTGTATCTATCTATCTACCTACCTACCTATCTGTATCTATCAATCTACCTACCTACCTATCTGTACCTATCTATCTACCTACCTAGCTATATGTATCTATCAATCTACCTACCTACCTATCTCTATCTATCTATCTACCTACCTACCTATCTCTATCTATCTACCTACCTACCTACCTATCTGTATTTATCTATCTATCTACCTACCTATCTGTATCTATCTACCTACCTACCTATCTCTATCTATCTATCTACCTACCTACCTATCTGTATCTATCTATCTACCTACCTACCTATCTGTATCTATCAATCTACCTACCTACGTATCTGTATCTATCAATCTACTTACCTACCTATCTGTATCTATCATTCTACACACCTACCTATCTCTATCTATCTATCTATCTATCTACCTACCTACCTATCTCTATTTATCTATCTACCTACCTACCTATCTGTTTCTATCTATCTACCTACCTACCTATCTGTATCTATCAATCTACCTACCTACCTATCTCTATCTATCTATCTACCTACCTACCTATCTCTATCTATCTACCTACCTACCTACCTATCTGTATTTATCTATCTATCTACCTACCTATCTGTATCTATCTACCTACCTACCTATCTCTATCTATCTATCTACCTACCTACCTATCTGTATCTATCTATCTACCTACCTACCTATCTGTATCTATCAATCTACCTACCTACCTATCTGTATCTATCAATGTACTTACCTACCTATCTGTATCTATCATTCTACATACCTACCTATCTCTATCTATCTATCTACCTACCTACCTATCTCTATTTATCTATCTACCTACCTACCTATCTGTATCTATCTACCTACCTACCTATCTGTATCTATCAATCTACCTACCTACCTATCTCTAACTATCTATCTACCTACCTACCTATCTCTATCTATCTACCAACCTACCTACCTATCTTTATTTATCTATCTATCTACCTACCTATCTGTATCTATCTACCTACCTACCTATCTCTATCTATCTATCTACCTACCTACCTATCTGTATCTATCTATCTACCTACCTACCTATCTGTATCTATCAATCTACTTACCTACCTATCTCTATCTATCATTCTACACACCTACCTATCTCTATCTATCTATCTACCTACCTACCTATCTCTATTTATCTATCTACCTACCTACCTATCTGTATCTATCTATCTAACTACCTACCTATCTGTATCTATCAATCTACCTACCTACCTATCTGTATCTATCAATCTACTTACCTACCTATCTGTATCTATCATTCTACATACCTACCTATCTCTATCTATCTATCTACCTACCTACCTATCTGTATTTATCTATCTACCTACCTACCTATCTGTATCTATCTATCTACCTACCTACCTATCTCTATCTATCAATCTACCTACCTACCTATCTCTATCTATCTACCTACCTACCTACCTATCTGTATTTATCTATCTATCTACCTACCTATCTGTATCTATCTACCTACCTACCTATCTCTATCTATCTATCTACCTACCTACCTATCTCTATCTATCTATCTACCTACCTACCTATCTCTATCTATCTATCTACCTACCTACCTTTCTCTATCTATCTATCTATCTATCTACCTACCTATCTGTATCTATCAATCTACCTACCTACCTATCTGTATCTATCAATCAACCTACCTACCTATCTCTATCTATCTATCTACCTACCTACCTATCTCTATCTATCTATCTACCTACCTACCTATCTGTATTTATCTATCTACCTACCTATCTGTATCTATCAATCTACCTACCTACCTATCTGTAGCTATCTACCTACCTACCTACCTATCTGTATCTATCAATCTACCTACCTACCTATCTCTATCTATCTATCTACCTACCTACCTATCTCTATCTATCTACCTACCTACCTACCTATCTGTATTTATCTATCTATCTACCTACCTATCTGTATCTATCTACCTACCTACCTATCTCTATCTATCTATCTACTTACCTACCTATCTGTATCTATCTATCTACCTACCTACCTATCTGTATCTATCAATCTACCTACCTACCTATCTGTATCTATCAATCTACTTACCTACCTATCTGTATCTATCATTCTACATACCTACCTATCTCTATCTATCTATCTACCTACCTACCTATCTGTATTTATCTATCTACCTACCTACCTATCTGTATCTATCTATCTACCTACCTACCTATCTGTATCTATCAATCTACCTACCTACCTATCTCTATCTATCTATCTATCTACCTACCTATCTCTATCTATCTACCTACCTACCTACCTATATGTATTTATCTATCTATCTACCTACCTATCTGTATCTATCTACCTACCTACCTATCTCTATCTATCTATCTACCTACCTACCTATCTGTATCTATCTATCTACCTTCCTAGCTATCTGTATCTATCAATCTACCTACCTACCTATCTGTATCTATCAATCTAATTACCTACCTGTCTGTATCTATCATTCTACATACCTACCTATCTCTATCTATCTATCTACCTACCTATCTGTATTTATCTATCTACCTACCTACCTATCTGTACCTATCTATCTACCTACCTAGCTATATGTATCTATCAATCTACCTACCTACCTATCTCTATCTATCTATCTACCTACCTACCTATCTCTATCTATCTACCTACCTACCTACCTATCTGTATTTATCTATCTATCTACCTACCTATCTGTATCTATCTACCTACCTACCTATCTCTATCTATCTATCTACCTACCTACCTATCTGTATCTATCTATCTACCTACCTACCTATCTGTATCTATCAATCTACCTACCTACGTATCTGTATCTATCAATCTACTTACCTACCTATCTCTATCTATCATTCTACACACCTACCTATCTCTATCTATCTATCTACCTACCTACCTATCTCTATTTATCTATCTACCTACCTACCTATCTGTATCTATCTATCTAACTACCTACCTATCTGTATCTATCAATCTACCTACCTACCTATCTGTATCTATCAATCTACTTACCTACCTATCTGTATCTATCATTCTACATACCTACCTATCTCTATCTATCTATCTACCTACCTACCTATCTGTATTTATCTATCTACCTACCTACCTATCTGTATCTATCTATCTACCTACCTACCTATCTCTATCTATCAATCTACCTACCTACCTATCTCTATCTATCTACCTACCTACCTACCTATCTGTATTTATCTATCTATCTACCTACCTATCTGTATCTATCTACCTACCTACCTATCTCTATCTATCTATCTACCTACCTACCTATCTCTATCTATCTATCTACCTACCTACCTATCTCTATCTATCTATCTACCTACCTACCTTTCTCTATCTATCTATCTATCTATCTACCTACCTATCTGTATCTATCAATCTACCTACCTACCTATCTGTATCTATCAATCAACCTACCTACCTATCTCTATCTATCTATCTATCTACCTACCTACCTATCTCTATCTATCTATCTACCTACCTACCTATCTGTATTTATCTATCTATCTACCTACCTATCTGTATCTATCTACCTACCTACCTATCTCTATCTATCTATCTACCTACCTACCTATCTGTATCTATCTATCTACCTACCTACCTATCTGTGTCTATCTATCTACCTACCTACCTATCTGTATCTATCTATCTACCTACCTACCTATCTGTATCTATCAATCTACTTACCTACCTATCTGTATCTATCATTCTACATACCTACCTATCTCTATCTATCTATCTATCTACCTACCTATCTGTATTTATCTATCTACCTACCTACCTATCTCTATCTATCTATCTACCTACCTACCTATCTCTATCTATCTACCTACCTACCTACCTATCTCTATTTATCTATCTACCTACCTACCTATCTGTTTCTATCTATCTACCTACCTACCTATCTGTATCTATCAATCTACCTACCTACCTATCTCTATCTATCTATCTACCTACCTACCTATCTCTATCTATCTACCTACCTACCTACCTATCTGTATTTATCTATCTATCTACCTACCTATCTGTATCTATCTACCTACCTACCTATCTCTATCTATCTATCTACCTACCTACCTATCTGTATCTATCTATCTACCTACCTACCTATCTGTATCTATCAATCTACCTACCTACCTATCTCTATCTATCTATCTATCTACCTACCTATCTCTATCTATCTACCTACCTACCTACCTATATGTATTTATCTATCTATCTACCTACCTATCTGTATCTATCTACCTACCTACCTATCTCTATCTATCTATCTACCTACCTACCTATCTGTATCTATCTATCTACCTTCCTAGCTATCTGTATCTATCAATCTACCTACCTACCTATCTGTATCTATCAATCTAATTACCTACCTGTCTGTATCTATCATTCTACATACCTACCTATCTCTATCTATCTATCTACCTACCTATCTGTATTTATCTATCTACCTACCTACCTATCTGTACCTATCTATCTACCTACCTAGCTATATGTATCTATCAATCTACCTACCTACCTATCTCTATCTATCTATCTACCTACCTACCTATCTCTATCTATCTACCTACCTACCTACCTATCTGTATTTATCTATCTATCTACCTACCTATCTGTATCTATCTACCTACCTACCTATCTCTATCTATCTATCTACCTACCTACCTATCTGTATCTATCTATCTACCTACCTACCTATCTGTATCTATCAATCTACCTACCTACGTATCTGTATCTATCAATCTACTTACCTACCTATCTCTATCTATCATTCTACACACCTACATATCTCTATCTATCTATCTACCTACCTACCTATCTCTATTTATCTATCTACCTACCTACCTATCTGTATCTATCTATCTAACTACCTACCTATCTGTATCTATCAATCTACCTACCTACCTATCTGTATCTATCAATCTACTTACCTACCTATCTGTATCTATCATTCTACATACCTACCTATCTCTATCTATCTATCTACCTACCTACCTATCTGTATTTATCTATCTACCTACCTACCTATCTGTATCTATCTATCTACCTACCTACCTATCTCTATCTATCAATCTACCTACCTACCTATCTCTATCTATCTACCTACCTACCTACCTATCTGTATTTATCTATCTATCTACCTACCTATCTGTATCTATCTACCTACCTACCTATCTCTATCTATCTATCTACCTACCTACCTATCTCTATCTATCTATCTACCTACCTACCTATCTCTATCTATCTATCTACCTACCTACCTTTCTCTATCTATCTATCTATCTATCTACCTACCTATCTGTATCTATCAATCTACCTACCTACCTATCTGTATCTATCAATCAACCTACCTACCTATCTCTATCTATCTATCTACCTACCTACCTATCTCTATCTATCTATCTACCTACCTACCTATCTGTATTTATCTATCTATCTACCTACCTATCTGTATCTATCTACCTACCTACCTATCTCTATCTATCTATCTACCTACCTACCTATCTGTATCTATCTATCTACCTACCTACCTATCTGTGTCTATCTATCTACCTACCTACCTATCTGTATCTATCTATCTACCTACCTACCTATCTGTATCTATCAATCTACTTACCTACCTATCTGTATCTATCATTCTACATACCTACCTATCTCTATCTATCTATCTATCTACCTACCTATCTGTATTTATCTATCTACCTACCTACCTATCTCTATCTATCTATCTACCTACCTACCTATCTCTATCTATCTACCTACCTACCTACCTATCTCTATTTATCTATCTACCTACCTACCTATCTGTTTCTATCTATCTACCTACCTACCTATCTGTATCTATCAATCTACCTACCTACCTACCTATCTCTATCTATCTATCTACCTACCTACCTATCTCTATCTATCTACCTACCTACCTACCTATCTGTATTTATCTATCTATCTACCTACCTATCTGTATCTATCTACCTACCTACCTATCTCTATCTATCTATCTACCTACCTACCTATCTGTATCTATCAATCTACCTACCTACCTATCTGTATCTATCAATCTACCTACCTACCTATCTGTATCTATCAATCTACTTACCTAACTATCTGTATCTATCATTCTACATACCTACCTATCTCTATCTATCTAACTACCTACCTACCTATCTGTATTTATCTATCTACCTACCTACCTATCTGTATCTATCTATCTACCTACCTACCTATCTGTATCTATCAATCTACCTACCTACCTATCTCTATCTATCTATCTACCTACCTACCTAACTCTATCTATCTACCTACCTACCTATCTGTATTTATCTATCTATCTACCTACCTATCTGTATCTATCTACCTACCTACCTATCTCTATCTATCTATCTACTTACCTACCTATCTGTATCTATCTATCTACCTACCTACCTATCTGTATCTATCAATCTACCTACCTACCTATCTGTATCTATCAATCTACTTACCTACCTATCTGTATCTATCATTCTACATACCTACCTATCTCTATCTATCTATCTACCTACCTACCTATCTCTATTTATCTATCTACCTACCTACCTATCTGTATCTATCTATCTACCTACCTACCTATCTGTATCTATCAATCTACCTACCTACCTATCTCTATCTATCTACCTACCTACCTATCTCTATCTATCTACCTACCTACCTACCTATATGTATTTATCTATCTATCTACCTACCTATCTGTATCTATCTACCTACCTACCTATCTCTATCTATCTATCTACCTACCTACCTATCTGTATCTATCTATCTACTTTCCTAGCTATCTGTATCTATCAATCTACCTACCTACCTATCTGTATCTATCAATCTAATTACCTACCTGTCTGTATCTATCATTCTACATACCTACCTATCTCTATCTATCTATCTACCTACCTACCTATCTGTATTTATCTACCTACCTACCTACCTATCTGTATCTATCTATCTACCTACCTACCTATCTGTATCTATCAATCTACCTACCTACCTATCTCTATCTATCTATCTACCTACCTACCTATCTCTATCTATCTACCTACCTACCGACCTATCTGTATTTATCTATCTATCTACCTACCTATCTGTATCTATCTACCTACCTACCTATCTCTATCTATCTATCTACCTACCTACCTATCTGTATCTATCTATCTACCTACCTACCTATCTCTATCTATCTATCTACCTACCTACCTATCTGTATTTATCTATCTACCTACCTACCTATCTGTATCTATCTATCTACCTACCTACCTATCTGTATCTATCAATCTACCTACCTACCTATCTCTATCTATCTACCTACCTACCTACCTATCTGTATTTATCTATCTATCTACCTACCTATCTGTATCTATCTACCTACCTACCTATCTCTATCTATCTATCTACCTACCTACCTATCTCTATCTATCTATCTATCTACCTACCTACCTATCTCTATCTATCTATCTACCTACCTACCTATCTGTATTTATCTATCTACCTACCTACCTTTCTCTATCTATCTATCTACCTACCTACCTATCTGTATCTATCTATCTACCTACCTACCTATCTGTATCTATCAATCTACCTACCTACCTATGTCTATCTATCTACCTACCTACCTATCTCTATCTATCTATCTACCTACCTATCTGTATCTATCAATCTACATACCTACCTATCTCTATCTATCTATCTACCTACCTACCTATCTGTATTTATCTATCTACCTACCTACCTATCTGTATCTATCTATCTACCTACCTACCTATCTGTATCTATCAATCTACCTACCTACCTATCTCTATCTATATATCTACTTACCTACCTATCTCTATCTACCTACCTACCTACCTACCTATCTGTATTTATCTATCTATCTACCTACCTATCTGTATCTATCTACCTACCTACCTATCTCTATCTATCTACCTACCTACCTACCTATCTCTATCTATCTACCTACCTACCTATCTGTATTTATCTATCTACCTACCTACCTTTCTCTATCTATCTATCTATCTACCTACCTACCTATCTGTATCTATCTATCTACCTACCTACCTATCTGTATCTATCAATCTACCTACCTAACTATGTCTATCTATCTACCTACCTACCTATCTCTATCTATCTATCTACCTACCTACCTATCTGTATCTATCAATCTACATACCTACCTATCTCTATCTATCTATCTATCTATCTATCTATCTATCTATCTATCTATCTATCTACTACCTACCTATCTGTATTTATCTATCTACCTACCTACCTATCTGTATCTATCTATCTACCTACCTACCCATCTGTATCTATCTATCTACCTACCTACCTATATCTATCTATCTACCTACCTACCTACCTATCTGTATTTATCTATCTACCTACCTACCTATCTGTATCTATCTATCTATCTACCTACCTATCTGTATCTATCTATCTACCTACCTACCTATCTGTATCTATCAATCTACCTACCTAACTATCTGTAGATATCTACCTACCTACCTATCTGTATCTATCTAGCTACCTACCTACCTATCTGTATCTATCAATCTACCTACCTACCTATCTCTATCTATCTATCTACCTACCTACCTATCTCTATCTATCTACCTACCTACCTACCTACCTATCTGTATTTATCTATCTACCTACCTACCTATCTGTATCTATCTATCTACCTACCTACCTATCTGTATCTATCAATCTACCTACCTACCTATCTGTAGCTATCTACCTACCTACCTATCTGTATCTATCAATCTACCTACCTACCTATCTGTATCTATCAATCTACCTACCTACCTATCTGTATCTATCAATCTACTTACCTACCTATCTGTATCTATCATTCTACATACCTACCTATCTCTATCTATCTATCTACCTACCTATCTGTATTTATCTATCTACCTACCTACCTATCTGTACCTATCTATCTACCTACCTAGCTATATGTATCTATCAATCTACCTACCTACCTATCTCTATCTATCTATCTACCTACCTACCTATCTCTATCTATCTACCTACCTACCTACCTATCTGTATTTATCTATCTATCTACCTACCTATCTGTATCTATCTACCTACCTACCTATCTCTATCTATCTATCTACCTACCTACCTATCTGTATCTATCTATCTACCTACCTACCTATCTGTAAATATCAATCTACCTACCTACGTATCTGTATCTATCAATCTACTTACCTACCTATCTGTATCTATCATTCTACACACCTACCTATCTCTATCTATCTATCTATCTACCTACCTACCTACCTATCTCTATTTATCTATCTACCTACCTACCTATCTGTTTCTATCTATCTACCTACCTACCTATCTGTATCTATCAATCTACCTACCTACCTATCTCTATCTATCTATCTACCTACCTACCTATCTCTATCTATCTACCTACCTACCTACCTATCTGTATTTATCTATCTATCTACCTACCTATCTGTATCTATCTACCTATCTACCTATCTCTATCTATCTATCTACCTACCTACCTATCTGTATCTATCTATCTACCTACCTACCTATCTGTATCTATCAATCTACCTACCTACCTATCTGTATCTATCAATCTACTTACCTACCTATCTGTATCTATCATTCTACATACCTACCTATCTCCATCTATCTATCTACCTACCTACCTATCTGTATTTATCTATCTATCTACCTACCTATCTGTATCTATCTACCTACCTACCTATCTCTATCTATCTATCTACTTACCTACCTCTCTGTATCTATCTATCTACCTACCTACCTATCTGTATCTATCAATCTACCTACCTACCTATCTGTATCTATCAATCTACTTACCTACCTCTCTGTATCTATCTATCTATCTACCTACCTATCTGTATCTATCTACCTATCTACCTATCTCTATCTATCTATCTACCTACCTACCTATCTGTATCTATCTATCTACCTACCTACCTATCTGTATCTATCAATCTACCTACCTACCTATCTGTATCTATCAATCTACCTACCTACCTATCTCTATCTATCTACCTACCTACCTATCTCTATCTATCTACCTACCTACCTACCTATCTGTATTTATCTATCTATCTACCTACCTATCTGTATCTATCTACCTACCTACCTATCTCTATCTATCTATCTACCTACCTACCTATCTGTATCTATCTATCTACCTACCTACCTATCTTTATCTATCAATCTACCTACCTACGTATCTGTATCTATCAATCTACTTACCTACCTATCTGTATCTATCATTCTACACACCTACCTATCTCTATCTATCTATCTATCTATCTATCTATCTATCTATCTATCTACCTACCTACCTATCTCTATTTATCTATCTACCTACCTACCTATCTGTTTCTATCTATCTACCTACCTACCTATCTGTATCTATCAATCTACCTACCTACCTATCTCTATCTATCTATCTACCTACCTACCTATCTCTATCTATCTACCTACCTACCTACCTATCTGTATTTATCTATCTATCTACCTACCTATCTGTATCTATCTACCTATCTACCTATCTCTATCTATCTATCTACCTACCTACCTATCTGTATCTATCTATCTACCTACCTACCTATCTGTATCTATCAATCTACCTACCTACCTATCTGTATCTATCAATCTACTTACCTACCTATCTGTATCTATCATTCTACATACCTACCTATCTCCATCTATCTATCTACCTACCTACCTATCTCTATTTATCTATCTACCTACCTACCTATCTGTATCTATCTATCTACCTACCTACCTATCTGTATCTATCAATCTACCTACCTACCTATCTCTATCTATCTATCTACCTACCTACCTATCTCTATCTATCTATCTACCTACCTACCTATCTGTATTTATCTATCTATCTACCTACCTATCTGTATCTATCTACCTACCTACCTATCTCTATCTATCTATCTACTTACCTACCTCTCTGTATCTATCTATCTACCTACCTACCTATCTGTATCTATCAATCTACCTACCTACCTATCTGTATCTATCAATCTACTTACCTACCTCTCTGTATCTATCTATCTACCTACCTACCTATCTGTATCTATCAATCTACCTACCTACCTATCTGTATCTATCAATCTACTTACCTACCTATCTGTATCTATCATTCTACCTACCTACCTATCTGTATCTATCTATCTAACTACCTACCTATCTGTATCTATCAATCTACCTACCTACCTATCTGTATCTATGTATCTACTTACCTACCTATCTCTATCTATCTACCTACCTACCTACCTATCTGTATTTATCTATCTATCTACCTACCTATCTGTATCTATCTACCTACCTACCTATCTCTATCTATCTATCTACCTACCTACCTACCTATCTCTATCTATCTATCTGCCTACCTACCTATCTGTATTTATCTATCTACCTACCTACCTTTCTCTATCTATCTATTTACCTACCTACCTATCTGTATTTACCTATATACCTACCTACCTATCTGTATCTATCTATCTACCTACCTACCTACCTATCTGTATCTATCAATCTACCTACCTACCTATCTCTATCTATCTATCTACCTACCTACCTATCTCTATCTATCTACCTACCTACCTACCTATCTGTATTTATCTATCTATCTACCTACCTATCTGTATCTATCTACCTACCTACCTATCTCTATCTATCTATCTACTTACCTACCTATCTGTATCTATCTATCTACCTACCTACCTATCTGTATCTATCAATCTACCTACCTACCTATCTGTATCTATCAATCTACTTACCTACCTATCTGTATCTATCATTCTACATACCTACCTATCTCTATCTATCTATCTACCTACCTACCTATCTGTATTTATCTATCTATCTACCTACCTATCTGTATCTATCTATCTACCTACCTACCTATCTGTATCTATCAATCTACCTACCTACCTATCTCTATCTATCTATCTACCTACCTACCTATCTCTATCTATCTACCTACCTACCGACCTATCTGTATTTATCTATCTATCTACCTACCTATCTGTATCTATCTACCTACCTACCTATCTCTATCTATCTATCTACCTACCTACCTATCTGTATCTATCAATCTACCTACCTACCTATCTGTATCTATCAATCTACCTACCTACCTATCTGTATCTATCAATCTACTTACCTACCTATCTGTATCTATCATTCTACATACCTACCTATCTGTATCTATCTATCTACCTACCTACCTATCTGTATTTATCTATCTACCTAGCTACCTATCTGTATCTATCTATCTACCTACCTACCTATCTGTATCTATCAATCTACCTACCTAACTATCTCTATCTATCTACCTACCTACCTACCTATCTGTATTTATCTATCTATCTACCTACCTATCTGTATCTATCTACCTACCTACCTATCTCTATCTATCTATCTACCTACCTACCTATCTCTATCTATCTATCTACCTACCTACCTATCTCTATCTATCTATCTACCTACCTACCTTTTTCTATCTATCTATCTACCTACCTACCTATCTGTATCTATCTATCTACCTACCTACCTATCTGTATCTATCAATCTACCTACCTACCTATGTCTATCTATCTATCTACCTACCTATCTTTCTGTATTTATCTATCTACCTACCTACCTATCTGTATCTATCTATCTACCTACCTACCTATCTGTATCTATCAATCTACCTACCTACCTATCTCTATCTATATATCTACCTACCTACCTATATCTATCTATCTACCTACCTACCTACCTATCTGTATTTATCTATCTATCTACCTACATATCTGTATCTATCTACCTACCTACCTATCTCTATCTATCTACCTACCTACCTACCTATCTCTATCTATCTACCTACCTACCTATCTGTATTTATCTATCTACCTACCTACCTTTCTCTATCTATCTATCTACCTTCCTACCTATCTGTATCTATCAATCTACCTACCTAACTATGTCTATCTATCTACTTACCTACCTATCTCTATCTATCTATCTTCCTACCTACCTATCTGTATCTATCAATCTACATACCTACCTATCTCTATCTATCTATCTATCTATCTACTACCTACCTATCTGTATTTATCTATCTACCTACCTACCTATCTGTATCTATCTATCTACCTACCTACCTATCTGTATCTATCAATCTACCTACCTACCTATCTCTATCTATCTACCTACCTACCTACCTATCTGTATTTATCTATCTACCTACCTACCTATCTGTATCTATCTATCTATCTACCTACCTATCTGTATCTATCAATCTACCTACCTACCTATCTGTAGCTATCTACCTACCTACCTATCTGTATCTATCAATCTACCTACCTACCTATCTGTATCTATCAATCTACTTACCTACCTATCTGAATCTATCATTCTACATACCTACCTATCTGTATCTATCTATCTACCTACCTACCTATCTGTATTTATCTATCTACCTACCTACCTATCTGTATCTATCTATCTACCTACCTACCTATCTGTATCTATCAATCTACCTACCTACCTATCTCTATCTATATATCTACCTACCTACCTATCTCTATCTATCTACCTACCTACCTACCTATCTGTATTTATCTATCTATCTACCTACGTATCTGTATCTATCTACCTGCCTACCTATCTCTATCTATCTACCTACCTACCTACCTATCTCTATCTATCTACCTACCTACCTATCTGTATCTATCAATCTACCTACCTAACTATCTGTAGATATCTACCTACCTACCTATCTGTATCTATCTAGCTACCTACCTACCTATCTGTATCTATCTATCTACCTACCTACCTATCTCTATCTATCTATCTACCTACCTACCTATCTCTATCTATCTACCTACCTACCTACCTATCTGTATTTATCTATCTACCTACCTACCTATCTGTATCTATCTATCTACCTACCTACCTATCTGTATCTATCAATCTACCTACCTACCTATCTGTAGCTATCTACCTACCTACCTATCTGTATCTATCAATCTACCTACCTACCTATCTGTATCTATCAATCTACCTACCTACCTATCTGTATCTATCAATCTACTTACCTACCTATCTGTATCTATCATTCTACATACCTACCTATCTCTATCTATCTATCTACCTACCTATCTGTATTTATCTATCTACCTACCTACCTATCTGTACCTATCTATCTACCTACCTAGCTATATGTATCTATTAATCTACCTACCTACCTATCTCTATCTATCTATCTACCTACCTACCTATCTCTATCTATCTACCTACCTACCTACCTATCTGTATTTATCTATCTATCTACCTACCTATCTGTATCTATCTACCTACCTACCTATCTATCTCTATCTATCTATCTACCTACCTACCTATCTGTATCTATCTATCTACCTACCTACCTATCTGTATCTATCAATCTACCTACCTACGTATCTGTATCTATCAATCTACTTACCTACCTATCTGTATCTATCATTCTACACACCTACCTATCTCTATCTATCTATCTATCTACCTACCTACCTATCTCTATTTATCTATCTACCTACCTACCTATCTGTTTCTATCTATCTACCTACCTACCTATCTGTATCTATCAATCTACCTACCTACCTATCTCTATCTATCTATCTACCTACCTACCTATCTCTATCTATCTACCTACCTACCTACCTATCTGTATTTATCTATCTATCTACCTACCTATCTGTATCTATCTACCTACCTACCTATCTCTATCTATCTATCTACCTACCTACCTATCTGTATCTATCTATCTACCTACCTACCTATCTGTATCTATCAATCTACCTACCTACCTATCTGTATCTATCAATCTACTTACCTACCTATCTGTATCTATCATTCTACATACCTACCTATCTCTATCTATCTATCTACCTACCTACCTATCTCTATTTATCTATCTACCTACCTACCTATCTGTATCTATCTACCTACCTACCTATCTGTATCTATCAATCTACCTACCTACCTATCTGTATCTATCTATCTACCTACCTACCTATCTGTATCTATCTATCTACCTACCTACCTATCTGTATCTATCAATCTACCTACCTACCTATCTCTATCTATATATCTACCTACCTACCTATCTCTATCTATCTACCTACCTACCTACCTATCTGTATTTATCTATCTATCTACCTACCTATCTGTATCTATCTACCTGCCTACCTATCTCTATCTATCTACCTACCTACCTACCTATCTCTATCTATCTACCTACCTACCTATCTGTATCTATCAATCTACCTACCTAACTATCTGTAGATATCTACCTACCTACCTATCTGTATCTATCTAGCTACCTACCTACCTATCTGTATCTATCTATCTACCTACCTACCTATCTCTATCTATCTATCTACCTACCTACCTATCTCTATCTATCTACCTACCTACCTACCTATCTGTATTTATCTATCTACCTACCTACCTATCTGTATCTATCTATCTACCTACCTACCTATCTGTATCTATCAATCTACCTACCTACCTATCTGTAGCTATCTACCTACCTACCTATCTGTATCTATCAATCTACCTACCTACCTATCTGTATCTATCAATCTACCTACCTACCTATCTGTATCTATCAATCTACTTACCTACCTATCTGTATCTATCATTCTACATACCTACCTATCTCTATCTATCTATCTACCTACCTATCTGTATTTATCTATCTACCTACCTACCTATCTGTACCTATCTATCTACCTACCTAGCTATATGTATCTATCAATCTACCTACCTACCTATCTCTATCTATCTATCTACCTACCTACCTATCTCTATCTATCTACCTACCTACCTACCTATCTGTATTTATCTATCTATCTACCTACCTATCTGTATCTATCTACCTACCTACCTATCTCTATCTATCTATCTACCTACCTACCTATCTGTATCTATCTATCTACCTACCTACCTATCTGTATCTATCAATCTACCTACCTACGTATCTGTATCTATCAATCTACTTACCTACCTATCTGTATCTATCATTCTACACACCTACCTATCTCTATCTATCTATCTATCTACCTACCTACCTATCTCTATTTATCTATCTACCTACCTACCTATCTGTTTCTATCTATCTACCTACCTACCTATCTGTATCTATCAATCTACCTACCTACCTATCTCTATCTATCTATCTACCTACCTACCTATCTCTATCTATCTACCTACCTACCTACCTATCTGTATTTATCTATCTATCTACCTACCTATCTGTATCTATCTACCTACCTACCTATCTCTATCTATCTATCTACCTACCTACCTATCTGTATCTATCTATCTACCTACCTACCTATCTGTATCTATCAATCTACCTACCTACCTATCTGTATCTATCAATGTACTTACCTACCTATCTGTATCTATCATTCTACATACCTACCTATCTCTATCTATCTATCTACCTACCTACCTATCTCTATTTATCTATCTACCTACCTACCTATCTGTATCTATCTACCTACCTACCTATCTGTATCTATCAATCTACCTACCTACCTATCTCTAACTATCTATCTACCTACCTACCTATCTCTATCTATCTACCAACCTACCTACCTATCTTTATTTATCTATCTATCTACCTACCTATCTGTATCTATCTACCTACCTACCTATCTCTATCTATCTATCTACCTACCTACCTATCTGTATCTATCTATCTACCTACCTACCTATCTGTATCTATCAATCTACCTACCTACCTATCTGTATCTATCAATCTACTTACCTACCTATCTGTATCTATCATTCTACATACCTACCTATCTCTATCTATCTACCTACCTACCTATCTGTATTTATCTATCTACCTACCTACCTATCTGTATCTATCTACCTACCTACCTATGTGTATCTATCAATCTACCTACCTACCTATCTCTATCTATCTATCTACCTACCTACCTATCTCTATCTATCTACCTACCTACCTACCTATCTGTATTTATCTATCTATCTACCTACCTATCTGTATCTATCTACCTACCTACCTATCTCTATCTATCTACCTACCTACCTATCTCTATCTATCTATCTGCCTACCTACCTATCTGTATTTATCTATCTACCTATCTACCTTTCTCTATCTATCTATCTACCTACCTACCTATCTGTATTTATCTATCTACCTACCTACCTATCTGTATCTATCTATCTACCTACCTACCTATCTGTATCTATCAATCTACCTACCTACCTATCTCTATCTATCTATCTACCTACCTACCTATCTCTATCTATCTACCTACCTACCTACCTATCTGTATTTATCTATCTATCTACCTACCTATCTGTATCTATCTACCTACCTACCTATCTCTATCTATCTATCTACTTACCTACCTCTCTGTATCTATCTATCTACCTACCTACCTATCTGTATCTATCAATCTACCTACCTACCTATCTGTATCTATCAATCTACTTAACTACCTATCTGTATCTATCATTCTACATACCTACCTATCTCTATCTATCTATCTACCTACCTACCTATCTGTATTTATCTATCTACCTACCTACCTATCTGTATCTATCTATCTACCTACCTACCTATCTGTATCTATCAATCTACCTACCTACCTATCTCTATCTATCTATCTACCTACCTACCTATCTCTATCTATCTACCTACCTACCTATCTGTATTTATCTATCTATCTACCTACCTATCTGTATCTATCTACCTACCTACCTATCTCTATCTATCTATCTACCTACCTACCTACCTATCTCTATCTATCTATCTGCCTACCTACCTATCTGTATTTATCTATCTACCTACCTACCTTTCTCTATCTATCTATTTACCTACCTACCTATCTGTATTTAATTATATACCTACCTACCTATCTATATCTATCTATCTACCTACCTACCTACCTATCTGTATCTATCAATCTACCTACCTACCTATCTCTATCTATCTATCTACCAACCTATCTCTATCTATCTACCTACCTACCTACCTATCTGTATTTATCTATCTATCTACCTACCTATCTGTATCTATCTACCTACCTACCTATCTCTATCTATCTATCTACTTACCTACCTATCTGTATCTATCTATCTACCTACCTACCTATCTGTATCTATCAATCTACCTACCTACCTATCTGTACCTATCTATCTACCTACCTAGCTATATGTATCTATCAATCTACCTACCTACCTATCTCTATCTATCTATCTACCTACCTACCTATCTCTATCTATCTACCTACCTACCTACCTATCTGTATTTATCTATCTATCTACCTACCTATCTGTATCTATCTACCTACCTACCTATCTCTATCTATCTATCTACCTACCTACCTATCTGTATCTATCTATCTACCTACCTACCTATCTGTATCTATCAATCTACCTACCTACGTATCTGTATCTATCAATCTACTTACCTACCTATCTGTATCTATCATTCTACACACCTACCTATCTCTATCTATCTATCTATCTATCTACCTACCTACCTATCTCTATTTATCTATCTACCTACCTACCTATCTGTTTCTATCTATCTACCTACCTACCTATCTGTATCTATCAATCTACCTACCTACCTATCTCTATCTATCTATCTACCTACCTACCTATCTCTATCTATCTACCTACCTACCTACCTATCTGTATTTATCTATCTATCTACCTACCTATCTGTATCTATCTACCTACCTACCTATCTCTATCTATCTATCTACCTACCTACCTATCTGTATCTATCTATCTACCTACCTACCTATCTGTATCTATCAATCTACCTACCTACCTATCTGTATCTATCAATGTACTTACCTACCTATCTGTATCTATCATTCTACATACCTACCTATCTCTATCTATCTATCTACCTACCTACCTATCTCTATTTATCTATCTACCTACCTACCTATCTGTATCTATCTACCTACCTACCTATCTGTATCTATCAATCTACCTACCTACCTATCTCTAACTATCTATCTACCTACCTACCTATCTCTATCTATCTACCAACCTACCTACCTATCTTTATTTATCTATCTATCTACCTACCTATCTGTATCTATCTACCTACCTACCTATCTCTATCTATCTATCTACCTACCTACCTATCTGTATCTATCTATCTACCTACCTACCTATCTGTATCTATCAATCTACCTACCTACCTATCTGTATCTATCAATCTACTTACCTACCTATCTGTATCTATCATTCTACATACCTACCTATCTCTATCTATCTACCTACCTACCTATCTGTATTTATCTATCTACCTACCTACCTATCTGTATCTATCTACCTACCTACCTATGTGTATCTATCAATCTACCTACCTACCTATCTCTATCTATCTATCTACCTACCTACCTATCTCTATCTATCTACCTACCTACCTACCTATCTGTATTTATCTATCTATCTACCTACCTATCTGTATCTATCTACCTACCTACCTATCTCTATCTATCTACCTACCTACCTATCTCTATCTATCTATCTGCCTACCTACCTATCTGTATTTATCTATCTACCTACCTACCTTTCTCTATCTATCTATCTACCTACCTACCTATCTGTATTTATCTATCTACCTACCTACCTATCTGTATCTATCTATCTACCTACCTACCTATCTGTATCTATCAATCTACCTACCTACCTATCTCTATCTATCTATCTACCTACCTACCTATCTCTATCTATCTACCTACCTACCTACCTATCTGTATTTATCTATCTATCTACCTACCTATCTGTATCTATCTACCTACCTACCTATCTCTATCTATCTATCTACTTACCTACCTCTCTGTATCTATCTATCTACCTACCTACCTATCTGTATCTATCAATCTACCTACCTACCTATCTGTATCTATCAATCTACTTAACTACCTATCTGTATCTATCATTCTACATACCTACCTATCTCTATCTATCTATCTACCTACCTACCTATCTGTATTTATCTATCTACCTACCTACCTATCTGTATCTATCTATCTACCTACCTACCTATCTGTATCTATCAATCTACCTACCTACCTATCTCTATCTATCTATCTACCTACCTACCTATCTCTATCTATCTACCTACCTACCTATCTGTATTTATCTATCTATCTACCTACCTATCTGTATCTATCTACCTACCTACCTATCTCTATCTATCTATCTACCTACCTACCTACCTATCTCTATCTATCTATCTGCCTACCTACCTATCTGTATTTATCTATCTACCTACCTACCTTTCTCTATCTATCTATTTACCTACCTACCTATCTGTATTTATCTATATACCTACCTACCTATCTATATCTATCTATCTACCTACCTACCTACCTATCTGTATCTATCAATCTACCTACCTACCTATCTCTATCTATCTATCTACCAACCTATCTCTATCTATCTACCTACCTACCTACCTATCTGTATTTATCTATCTATCTACCTACCTATCTGTATCTATCTACCTACCTACCTATCTCTATCTATCTATCTACTTACCTACCTATCTGTATCTATCTATCTACCTACCTACCTATCTGTATCTATCAATCTACCTACCTACCTATCTGTATCTATCAATCTACTTACCTACCTATCTGTATCTATCATTCTACATACCTACCTATCTCTATCTATCTATCTACCTACCTACCTATCTGTATTTATCTATCTACCTACCTACCTATCTGTATCTATCTATCTACCTACCTACCTATCTGTATCTATCAATCTACCTACCTACCTATCTCTATCTATCTATCTACCTACCTACCTATCTCTATCTATCTACCTACCTACCTACCTATATGTATTTATCCATCTATCTACCTACCTATCTGTATCTATCTACCTACCTACATATCTCTATCTATCTATCTACCTACCTACCTATCTGTATCTATCTATCTACCTACCTAGCTATCTGTATCTATCAATCTACATACCTACCTATCTGTATCTATCAATCTACTTACCTACCTATCTGTATCTATCATTCTACATACCTACCTATCTCTATCTATCTATCTACCTACCTACCTATCTGTATTTATCTACCTACATACCTACCTATCTGTATCTATCTATCTACCTACCTACCTATCTGTATCTATCAATCTACCTACCTACCTATCTCTATCTATCTATCTACCTACCTACCTATCTCTATCTATCTATCTACCTACCTACCTATCTGTATCTATCTATCTACCTACCTACCTATCGGTATCTATCTATCTACCTACCTACCTATGTGTATCTATCAATCTACCTACCTACCTATCTCTATCTATCTACCTACCTACCTATCTGTATTTATCTATCTACCTACCTACCTATCTGTATCTATCTATCTACCTACCTACCTATCTGTATCTATCAATCTACCTACCTAACTATCTCTATCTATCTACCTACCTACCTACCTATCTGTATTTATCTATCTATCTACCTACCTATCTGTATCTATCTACCTACCTACCTATCTCTATCTATCTATCTACCTACCTACCTATCTCTATCTATCTATCTACCTACCTACCTATCTCTATCTATCTATCTACCTACCTACCTATCTGTATTTATCTATCTACCTACCTACCTTTCTCTATCTATCTATCTACCTACCTACCTATCTGTATCTATCTATCTACCTACCTACCTATCTGTATCTATCAATCTACCTACCTACCTATCTGTATCTATCAATCTACCTACCTACCTATCTGTATCTATCAATCTACTTACCTACCTATCTGTATCTATCATTCTACATACCTACCTATCTCTATCTATCTATCTACCTACCTATCTGTATTTATCTATCTACCTACCTACCTATCTGTACCTATCTATCTACCTACCTAGCTATATGTATCTATCAATCTACCTACCTACCTATCTCTATCTATCTATCTACCTACCTACCTATCTCTATCTATCTACCTACCTACCTACCTATCTGTATTTATCTATCTATCTACCTACCTATCTGTATCTATCTACCTACCTACCTATCTCTATCTATCTATCTACCTACCTACCTATCTGTATCTATCTATCTACCTACCTACCTATCTGTATCTATCAATCTACCTACCTACGTATCTGTATCTATCAATCTACTTACCTACCTATCTGTATCTATCATTCTACACACCTACCTATCTCTATCTATCTATCTATCTACCTACCTACCTATCTCTATTTATCTATCTACCTACCTACCTATCTGTTTCTATCTATCTACCTACCTACCTATCTGTATCTATCAATCTACCTACCTACCTATCTCTATCTATCTATCTACCTACCTACCTATCTCTATCTATCTACCTACCTACCTACCTATCTGTATTTATCTATCTATCTACCTACCTATCTGTATCTATCTACCTACCTACCTATCTCTATCTATCTATCTACCTACCTACCTATCTGTATCTATCTATCTACCTACCTACCTATCTGTATCTATCAATCTACCTACCTACCTATCTGTATCTATCAATGTACTTACCTACCTATCTGTATCTATCATTCTACATACCTACCTATCTCTATCTATCTATCTACCTACCTACCTATCTCTATTTATCTATCTACCTACCTACCTATCTGTATCTATCTACCTACCTACCTATCTGTATCTATCAATCTACCTACCTACCTATCTCTAACTATCTATCTACCTACCTACCTATCTCTATCTATCTACCAACCTACCTACCTATCTTTATTTATCTATCTATCTACCTACCTATCTGTATCTATCTACCTACCTACCTATCTCTATCTATCTATCTACCTACCTACCTATCTGTATCTATCTATCTACCTACCTACCTATCTGTATCTATCAATCTACCTACCTACCTATCTGTATCTATCAATCTACTTACCTACCTATCTGTATCTATCATTCTACATACCTACCTATCTCTATCTATCTACCTACCTACCTATCTGTATTTATCTATCTACCTACCTACCTATCTGTATCTATCTACCTACCTACCTATGTGTATCTATCAATCTACCTACCTACCTATCTCTATCTATCTATCTACCTACCTACCTATCTCTATCTATCTACCTACCTACCTACCTATCTGTATTTATCTATCTATCTACCTACCTATCTGTATCTATCTACCTACCTACCTATCTCTATCTATCTACCTACCTACCTATCTCTATCTATCTATCTGCCTACCTACCTATCTGTATTTATCTATCTACCTATCTACCTTTCTCTATCTATCTATCTACCTACCTACCTATCTGTATTTATCTATCTACCTACCTACCTATCTGTATCTATCTATCTACCTACCTACCTATCTGTATCTATCAATCTACCTACCTACCTATCTCTATCTATCTATCTACCTACCTACCTATCTCTATCTATCTACCTACCTACCTACCTATCTGTATTTATCTATCTATCTACCTACCTATCTGTATCTATCTACCTACCTACCTATCTCTATCTATCTATCTACTTACCTACCTCTCTGTATCTATCTATCTACCTACCTACCTATCTGTATCTATCAATCTACCTACCTACCTATCTGTATCTATCAATCTACTTAACTACCTATCTGTATCTATCATTCTACATACCTACCTATCTCTATCTATCTATCTACCTACCTACCTATCTGTATTTATCTATCTACCTACCTACCTATCTGTATCTATCTATCTACCTACCTACCTATCTGTATCTATCAATCTACCTACCTACCTATCTCTATCTATCTATCTACCTACCTACCTATCTCTATCTATCTACCTACCTACCTATCTGTATTTATCTATCTATCTACCTACCTATCTGTATCTATCTACCTACCTACCTATCTCTATCTATCTATCTACCTACCTACCTACCTATCTCTATCTATCTATCTGCCTACCTACCTATCTGTATTTATCTATCTACCTACCTACCTTTCTCTATCTATCTATTTACCTACCTACCTATCTGTATTTATCTATATACCTACCTACCTATCTATATCTATCTATCTACCTACCTACCTACCTATCTGTATCTATCAATCTACCTACCTACCTATCTCTATCTATCTATCTACCAACCTATCTCTATCTATCTACCTACCTACCTACCTATCTGTATTTATCTATCTATCTACCTACCTATCTGTATCTATCTACCTACCTACCTATCTCTATCTATCTATCTACTTACCTACCTATCTGTATCTATCTATCTACCTACCTACCTATCTGTATCTATCAATCTACCTACCTACCTATCTGTATCTATCAATCTACTTACCTACCTATCTGTATCTATCATTCTACATACCTACCTATCTCTATCTATCTATCTACCTACCTACCTATCTGTATTTATCTATCTACCTACCTACCTATCTGTATCTATCTATCTACCTACCTACCTATCTGTATCTATCAATCTACCTACCTACCTATCTCTATCTATCTATCTACCTACCTACCTATCTCTATCTATCTACCTACCTACCTACCTATATGTATTTATCCATCTATCTACCTACCTATCTGTATCTATCTACCTACCTACATATCTCTATCTATCTATCTACCTACCTACCTATCTGTATCTATCTATCTACCTACCTAGCTATCTGTATCTATCAATCTACATACCTACCTATCTGTATCTATCAATCTACTTACCTACCTATCTGTATCTATCATTCTACATACCTACCTATCTCTATCTATCTATCTACCTACCTACCTATCTGTATTTATCTACCTACATACCTACCTATCTGTATCTATCTATCTACCTACCTACCTATCTGTATCTATCAATCTACCTACCTACCTATCTCTATCTATCTATCTACCTACCTACCTATCTCTATCTATCTATCTACCTACCTACCTATCTGTATCTATCTATCTACCTACCTACCTATCGGTATCTATCTATCTACCTACCTACCTATGTGTATCTATCAATCTACCTACCTACCTATCTCTATCTATCTACCTACCTACCTATCTGTATTTATCTATCTACCTACCTACCTATCTGTATCTATCTATCTACCTACCTACCTATCTGTATCTATCAATCTACCTACCTAACTATCTCTATCTATCTACCTACCTACCTACCTATCTGTATTTATCTATCTATCTACCTACCTATCTGTATCTATCTACCTACCTACCTATCTCTATCTATCTATCTACCTACCTACCTATCTCTATCTATCTATCTACATACCTACCTATCTCTATCTATCTATCTACCTACCTACCTATCTGTATTTATCTATCTACCTACCTACCTTTCTCTATCTATCTATCTACCTACCTACCTATCTGTATCTATCTATCTACCTACCTACCTATCTGTATCTATCAATCTACCTACCTACCTATGTCTATCTATCTATCTACCTACCTACCTTTCTGTATTTATCTATCTACCTACCTACCTATCTGTATGTATCTATCTACCTACCTACCTATCTGTATCTATCAATCTACCTACCTACCTATCTCTATCTATATATCTACCTACCTACCTATCTCTATCTATCTACCTACCTACCTACCTATCTGTATTTATCTATCTATCTACCTACCTATCTGTATCTATCTACCTACCTACCTATCTCTATCTACCTACCTACCTTTCTCTATCTATCTATCTACCTACCTACCTATCTGTATCTATCTATCTACCTTCCTACCTATCTGTATCTATCAATCTACCTACCTAACTATGTCTATCTATCTACCTACCTACCTATCTCTATCTATCTATCTACCTACCTACCTATCTGTATCTATCAATCTACATACCTACCTATCTCTATCTATCTATCTATCTATCTATCTACTACCTACCTATCTGTATTTATCTATCTACCTACCTACCTATCTGTATCTATCTATCTACCTACCTACCTATCTGTATCTATCAATCTACCTACCTACCTATCTCTATCTACCTACCTACCTACCTATCTGTATTTATCTATCTACCTACCTACCTATCTGTATCTATCTATCTACCTACCTACCTATCTGTATCTATCAATCTACCTACCTACCTATCTGTATCTATCAATCTACTTACCTACCTATCTGTATCTATCATTCTACATACCTACCTATCTGTATCTATCTATCTACCTACCTACCTATCTGTATTTATCTATCTACCTAGCTACCTATCTGTATCTATCTATCTACCTACCTACCTATCTGTATCTATCAATCTACCTACCTACCTATCTCTATCTATATATCTACCTACCTACCTATCTCTATCTATCTAACTACCTACCTACCTATCTGTATTTATCTATCTATCTACCTACCTATCTGTATCTTTCTACCTGCCTACCTATCTCTATCTATCTACCTACCTACCTACCTATCTCTATCTATCTACCTACCTACCTATCTCTATTTATCTACCTACCTACCTACCTACCTATCTGTATTTATCTATCTATCTACCTACCTATCTGTATCTATCTACCTACCTACCTATCTCTATCTATCTATCTACTTACCTACCTATCTGTATCTATCTATCTACCTACCTACCTATCTGTATCTATCAATCTACTTACCTACCTATCTGTATCTATCATTCTACATACCTACCTATCTCTATCTATCTATCTACCTACCTACCTATCTGTATTTATCTATCTACCTACCTACCTATCTGTATCTATCTATCTACCTACCTACCTGTATCTATCAATCTACCTACCTACCTATCTCTATCTATCTATCTACCTACCTACCTATCTCTATCTATCTACCTACCTACCGACCTATCTGTATTTATTTATCTATCTACCTACCTATCTGTATCTATCTACCTACCTACCTATCTCTATCTATCTATCTACCTACCTACCTATCTGTATCTATCAATCTACCTACCTACCTATCTGTATCTATCAATCTACCTACCTACCTATCTGTATCTATCAATCTACTTACCTACCTATCTGTATCTATCATTCTACATACCTACCTATCTCTATCTATCTATCTAGCTACCTACCTATCTGTATTTATCTATCTACCTACCTACCTATCTGTATCTATCAATCTACCTACCTAACTATCTCTATCTATCTACCTACCTACCTACCTATCTGTATTTATCTATCTATCTACCTACCTATCTGTATCTATCTACCTACCTACCTATCTCTATCTATCTATCTACCTACCTACCTATCTCTATCTATCTATCTACCTACCTACCTATCTCTATCTATCTATCTACCTACCTACCTATCTGTATTTATCTATCTACCTACCTACCTTTCTCTATCTATCTATCTACCTACCTACCTATCTGTATCTATCTATCTACCTACCTACCTATCTGTATCTATCAATCTACCTACCTACCTATGTCTATCTATCTATCTACCTACCTACCTTTCTGTATTTATCTATCTACCTACCTACCTATCTGTATCTATCTATCTACCTACCTACCTATCTGTATCTATCAATCTACCTACCTACCTATCTCTATCTATATATCTACCTACCTACCTATCTCTATCTATCTACCTACCTACCTACCTATCTGTATTTATCTATCTATCTACCTACCTATCTGTATCTATCTACCTACCTACCTATCTCTATCTATCTACCTACCTACCTACCTATCTCTATCTATCTACCTACCTACCTATCTGTATTTATCTATCTACCTACCTACCTTTCTCTATCTATCTATCTACCTACCTACCTATCTATATCTATCTATCTACCTTCCTACCTATCTGTATCTATCAATCTACCTACCTACCTATGTCTATCCATCTATCTACCTACCTACCTATCTGTATCTGTCAATCTACCTACCTACCTATCTCTATCTATATATCTACCCACCTACCTATCTCTATCTATCTACCTACCTACCTACCTATCTGTATTTATCTATCTATCTACCTACCTATCTGTATCTATCTACCTGCCTACCTATCTCTATCTATCTACCTACCTACCTACCTATCTCTATCTATCTACCTACCTACCTATCTGTATTTATCTATCTACCTACCTACCTTTCTCTATCTATCTATCTACCTACCTACCTATCTGTATCTATCTATCTACCTTCCTACCTATCTGTATCTATCAATCTACCTACCTAACTATGTCTATCTATCTACCTACCTACCTATCTCTATCTATCTATATACCTACCTACCTATCTGTATCTATCAATCTACATACCTACCTATCTCTATCTATCTATCTATCTATCTATCTATCTATCTACTACCTACCTATCTGTATTTATCTATCTACCTACCTACCTATCTGTATCTATCTATCTACCTACCTACCTATCTGTATCTATCAATCTACCTACCTACCTATCTCTATCTATCTACCTACCTACCTACCTATCTGTATCTATCTATCTACCTACCTACCTATCTGTATCTATCAATCTACCTACCTATCTATCTGTATCTATCTATCTACCTACCTACCTATCTGTATCTATCAATCTACATACCTACCTATCTCTATCTATATATCTACCTACCTACCTATCTCTATTTATCTATCTACCTACCTACCTATCTGTATCTATCTATCTACCTACCTACCTATCTGTATCTATCTATCTACCTACCTACCTATCTGTATCTATCAATCTACCTACCTACCTATGTCTATCTATCTATCTACCTACCTACCTTTCTGTATTTATCTATCTACCTACCTACCTATCTGTATCTATCTATCTACCTGCCTACCTATCTGTATCTATCAATCTACCTACCTACCTATCTCTTATATACCTACCTACCTATCTCTATCTATCTACCTACCTACCTACCTATCTGTATTTATCTATCTATCTACCTACCTATCTGTATCTATCTACCTACCTACCTATCTCTATCTATCTACCTACCTACCTACCTATCTCTATCTATCTACCTACCTACCTATCTGTATTTATCTATCTACCTACCTACCTTTCTCTATCTATCTATCTACCTACCTACCTATCTGTATCTATCTATCTACCTTCCTACCTATCTGTATCTATCAATCTACATACCTACCTATCTCTATCTATCTATCTATCTATCTATCTATCTATCTATCTATCTATCTATCTATCTATCTACTACCTACCTATCTGTATTTATCTATCTACCTACCTACCTATCTGTATCTATCAATCTACCTACCTACCTATCTGTATCTATCAATCTACTTAACTACCTATCTGTATCTATCATTCTACATACCTACCTATCTCTATCTATCTATCTACCTACCTACCTATCTGTATCTATCTATCTACCTACCTACCTATCTGTATCTATCAATCTACCTACCTAACTATCTCTATCTATCTACCTACCTACCTACCTATCTGTATTTATCTATCTATCTACCTACCTATCTGTATCTATCTACCTACCTACCTATCTCTATCTATCTATCTACCTACCTACCTATCTCTATCTATCTATCTACCTACCTACCTATCTCTATCTATCTATCTACCTACCTACCTATCTGTATTTATCTATCTACCTACCTACCTTTCTCTATCTATCTATCTACCTACCTACCTATCTGTATCTATCTATCTACCTACCTACCTATCTGTATCTATCAATCTACCTACCTACCTATGTCTATCTATCTATCTACCTACCTACCTTTCTGTATTTATCTATCTACCTACCTACCTATCTGTATCTATCTATCTACCTACCTACCTATCTGTATCTATCAATCTACCTACCTACCTATCTCTATCTATATATCTACCTACCTACCTATCTCTATCTATCTACCTACCTACCTACCTATCTGTATTTATCTATCTATCTACCTACCTATCTGTATCTATCTACCTACCTACCTATCTCTATCTATCTACCTACCTACCTACCTATCTCTATCTATCTACCTACCTACCTATCTGTATTTATCTATCTACCTACCTACCTTTCTCTATCTATCTATCTACCTACCTACCTATCTATATCTATCTATCTACCTTCCTACCTATCTGTATCTATCAATCTACATACCTACCTATCTCTATCTATCTATCTATCTATCTATCTATCTATCTATCTATCTATCTATCTATCTACTACCTACCTATCTGTATTTATCTATCTACCTACCTACCTATCTGTATCTATCTATCTACCTACCTACCTATCTGTATCTATCAATCTACCTACCTACCTATCTCTATCTATCTACCTACCTACCTACCTATCTGTATTTATCTATCTACCTACCTACCAATCTGTATCTATCTATCTATCTACCTACCTATCTCTATCTATCAATCTACCTACCTACCTATCTGTAGCTATCTACCTACCTACCTATCTGTATCTATCAATCTACCTACCTACCTATCTGTATCTATCAATCTACTTACCTACCTATCTGTATCTATCATTCTACATACCTACCTATCTGTATCTATCTATCTACCTACCTACCTATCTGTATCTATCTATCTACCTACCTACCTATCTGTATCTGTCAATCTACCTACCTACCTATCTCTATCTATATATCTACCCACCTACCTATCTCTATCTATCTACCTACCTACCTACCTATCTGTATTTATCTATCTATCTACCTACCTATCTGTATCTATCTACCTGCCTACCTATCTCTATCTATCTACCTATCTACCTACCTATCTCTATCTATCTACCTACCTACCTATCTGTATTTATCTATCTACCTACCTACCTTTCTCTATCTATCTATCTACCTACCTACCTATCTGTATCTATCTATCTACCTTCCTACCTATCTGTATCTATCAATCTACCTACCTAACTATGTCTATCTATCTACCTACCTACCTATCTCTATCTATCTATATACCTACCTACCTATCTGTATCTATCAATCTACATACCTACCTATCTCTATCTATCTATCTATCTATCTATCTACTACCTACCTATCTGTATTTATCTATCTACCTACCTACCTATCTGTATCTATCTATCTACCTACCTACCTATCTGTATCTATCAATCTACCTACCTACCTATCTCTATCTATCTACCTACCTACCTACCTATCTGTATTTATCTATCTACCTACCTACCTATCTGTATCTATCTATCTATCTACCTACCTATCTGTATCTATCAATCTACCTACCTACCTATCTGTAGCTATCTACCTACCTACCTATCTGTATCTATCAATCTACCTACCTACCTATCTGTTTCTATCAATCTACTTACCTACCTATCTGTATCTATCATTCTACATACCTACCTATCTCTATCTATATATCTACCTACCTACCTATCTCTATTTATCTATCTACCTACCTACCTATCTGTATCTATCTATCTACCTACCTACCTATCTGTATCTATCTATCTACCTACCTACCTATCTGTATCTATCAATCTACCTACCTACCTATGTCTATCTATCTATCTACCTACCTACCTTTCTGTATTTATCTATCTACCTACCTACCTATCTGTATCTATCTATCTACCTGCCTACCTATCTGTATCTATCAATCTACCTACCTACCTATCTCTATCTATATATCTACCTACCTACCTATCTCTATCTATCTACCTACCTACCTACCTATCTGTATTTATCTATCTATCTACCTACCTATCTGTATCTATCTACCTGCCTACCTATCTCTATCTATCTACCTACCTACCTACCTATCTCTATCTATCTACCTACCTACCTATCTGTATTTATCTATCTACCTACCTACCTTTCTCTATCTATCTATCTACCTACCTACCTATCTGTATCTATCTATCTACCTTCCTACCTATCTGTATCTATCAATCTACATACCTACCTATCTCTATCTATCTATCTATCTATCTATCTATCTATCTATCTATCTATCTATCTATCTATCTATCTATCTATCTATCTACTACCTACCTATCTGTATTTATCTATCTACCTACCTACCTATCTGTATCTATCAATCTACCTACCTACCTATCTGTATCTATCAATCTACTTAACTACCTATCTGTATCTATCATTCTACATACCTACCTATCTCTATCTATCTATCTACCTACCTACCTATCTGTATTTATCTATCTACCTACCTACCTATCTGTATCTATCTATCTACCTACCTACCTATCTGTATCTATCAATCTACCTACCTACCTATCTCTATCTATCTATCTACCTACCTACCTATCTCTATCTATCTACCTACCTACCTACCTATCTGTATTTATCTATCTATCTACCTACCTATCTGTATCTATCTACCTACCTACCTATCTCTATCTATCTATCTACCTACCTACCTACCTATCTCTATCTATCTATCTGCCTACCTACCTATCTGTATTTATCTATCTACCTACCTACCTTTCTCTATCTATCTATTTACCTACCTACCTATCTGTATTTATCTATATACCTACCTACCTATCTATATCTATCTATCTACCTACCTACCTACCTATCTGTATCTATCAATCTACCTACCTACCTATCTCTATCTATCTATCTACCTACCTATCTCTATCTATCTACCTACCTACCTACCTATCTGTATTTATCTATCTATCTACCTACCTATCTGTATCTATCTACCTACCTACCTATCTCTATCTATCTATCTACTTACCTACCTATCTGTATCTATCTATCTACCTACCTACCTATCTGTATCTATCAATCTACCTACCTACCTATCTGTATCTATCAATCTACTTACCTACCTATCTGTATCTATCATTCTACATACCTACCTATCTCTATCTATCTATCTACCTACCTACCTATCTGTATTTATCTATCTACCTACCTACCTATCTGTATCTATCTATCTACCTACCTACCTACCTATCTGTATCTATCAATCTACCTACCTACCTATCTCTATCTATCTATCTACCTACCTACCTATCTCTATCTATCTACCTACCTACCTACCTATATGTATTTATCCATCTATCTACCTACCTATCTGTATCTATCTACCTACCTACCTATCTCTATCTATCTATCTACCTACCTACCTATCTGTATCTATCTATCTACCTACCTAGCTATCTGTATCTATCAATCTACATACCTACCTATCTGTATCTATCAATCTACTTACCTACCTATCTGTATCTATCATTCTACATACCTACCTATCTCTATCTATCTATCTACCTACCTACCTATCTGTATTTATCTACCTACATACCTACCTATCTGTATCTATCTATCTACCTACCTACCTATCTGTATCTATCAATCTACCTACCTACCTATCTCTATCTATCTATCTACCTACCTACCTATCTCTATCTATCTACCTACCTACCGACCTATCTGTATTTATCTATCTATCTACCTACCTATCTGTATCTATCTACCTACCTACCTATCTCTATCTATCTATCTACCTACCTACCTATCTGTATCTATCAATCTACCTACCTACCTATCTGTATCTATCTATCTACCTACCTACCTATCTGTATCTATCAATCTACCTACCTACCTATCTCTATCTATCTACCTACCTACCTACCTATCTGTATTTATCTATCTACCTACCTACCTATCTGTATCTATCTATCTATCTACCTACCTATCTGTATCTATCAATCTACCTACCTACCTATCTGTAGCTATCTACCTACCTACCTATCTGTATCTATCAATCTAGCTACCTACCTATCTGTTTCTATCAATCTACTTACCTACCTATCTGTATCTATCATTCTACATACCTACCTATCTCTATCTATCTACCTACATACCTACCTATCTGTATTTATCTATCTACCTACCTACCTATCTGTATCTATCTATCTACCTACCTACCTATCTGTATCTATCAATCTACCTACCTATCTATCTGTATCTATCTATCTACCTACCTACCTATCTGTATCTATCAATCTACATACCTACCTATCTCTATCTATATATCTACCTACCTACCTATCTCTATTTATCTATCTACCTACCTACCTATCTGTATCTATCTATCTACCTACCTACCTATCTGTATCTATCTATCTACCTACCTACCTATCTGTATCTATCAATCTACCTACCTACCTATGTCTATCTATCTATCTACCTACCTACCTTTCTGTATTTATCTATCTACCTACCTACCTATCTGTATCTATCTATCTACCTGCCTACCTATCTGTATCTATCAATCTACCTACCTACCTATCTCTATCTATATACCTACCTACCTACCTATCTCTATCTATCTACCTACCTACCTACCTATCTGTATTTATCTATCTATCTACCTACCTATCTGTATCTATCTACCTACCTACCTATCTCTATCTATCTACCTACCTACCTACCTATCTCTATCTATCTACCTACCTACCTATCTGTATTTATCTATCTACCTACCTACCTTTCTCTATCTATCTATCTACCTACCTACCTATCTGTATCTATCTATCTACCTTCCTACCTATCTGTATCTATCAATCTACATACCTACCTATCTCTATCTATCTATCTATCTATCTATCTATCTATCTATCTATCTATCTATCTACTACCTACCTATCTGTATTTATCTATCTACCTACCTACCTATCTGTATCTATCAATCTACCTACCTACCTATCTGTATCTATCAATCTACTTAACTACCTATCTGTATCTATCATTCTACATACCTACCTATCTCTATCTATCTATCTACCTACCTACCTATCTGTATTTATCTATCTACCTACCTACCTATCTGTATCTATCTATCTACCTACCTACCTATCTGTATCTATCAATCTACCTACCTACCTATCTCTATCTATCTATCTACCTACCTACCTATCTCTATCTATCTACCTACCTACCTACCTATCTGTATTTATCTATCTATCTACCTACCTATCTGTATCTATCTACCTACCTACCTATCTCTATCTATCTATCTACCTACCTACCTACCTATCTCTATCTATCTATCTGCCTACCTACCTATCTGTATTTATCTATCTACCTACCTACCTTTCTCTATCTATCTATTTACCTACCTACCTATCTGTATTTATCTATATACCTACCTACCTATCTATATCTATCTATCTACCTACCTACCTACCTATCTGTATCTATCAATCTACCTACCTACCTATCTCTATCTATCTATCTACCTACCTATCTCTATCTATCTACCTACCTACCTACCTATCTGTATTTATCTATCTATCTACCTACCTATCTGTATCTATCTACCTACCTACCTATCTCTATCTATCTATCTACTTACCTACCTATCTGTATCTATCTATCTACCTACCTACCTATCTGTATCTATCAATCTACCTACCTACCTATCTGTATCTATCAATCTACTTACCTACCTATCTGTATCTATCATTCTACATACCTACCTATCTCTATCTATCTATCTACCTACCTACCTATCTGTATTTATCTATCTACCTACCTACCTATCTGTATCTATCTATCTACCTACCTACCTATCTGTATCTATCAATCTACCTACCTACCTATCTCTATCTATCTATCTACCTACCTACCTATCTCTATCTATCTACCTACCTACCGACCTATCTGTATTTATCTATCTATCTACCGACCTATCTGTATCTATCAATCTACCTACCTACCTATCTGTATCTATCAATCTACCTACCTACCTATCTGTATCTATCAATCTACTTACCTACCTATCTGTATCTATCATTCTACATACCTACCTATCTCTATCTATCTATCTACCTACCTACCTATCTGTATTTATCTATCTACCTACCTACCTATCTGTATCTATCTATCTACCTACCTACCTACCTATCTGTATCTATCAATCTACCTACCTACCTATCTCTATCTATCTATCTACCTACCTACCTATCTCTATCTATCTACCTACCTACCTACCTATATGTATTTATCCATCTATCTACCTACCTATCTGTATCTATCTACCTACCTACCTATCTCTATCTATCTATCTACCTACCTACCTATCTGTATCTATCTATCTACCTACCTAGCTATCTGTATCTATCAATCTACATACCTACCTATCTGTATCTATCAATCTACTTACCTACCTATCTGTATCTATCATTCTACATACCTACCTATCTCTATCTATCTATCTACCTACCTACCTATCTGTATTTATCTACCTACATACCTACCTATCTGTATCTATCTATCTACCTACCTACCTATCTGTATCTATCAATCTACCTACCTACCTATCTCTATCTATCTATCTACCTACCTACCTATCTCTATCTATCTACCTACCTACCGACCTATCTGTATTTATCTATCTATCTACCGACCTATCTGTATCTATCAATCTACCTACCTACCTATCTGTATCTATCAATCTACCTACCTACCTATCTGTATCTATCAATCTACTTACCTACCTATCTGTATCTATCATTCTACATACCTACCTATCTGTATTTATCTATCTACCTACCTACCTATCGGTATCTATCTATCTACCTACCTACCTATGTGTATCTATCAATCTACCTACCTACCTATCTCTATCTATCTACCTACCTACCTATCTGTATTTATCTATCTACCTACCTACCTATCTGTATCTATCTATCTACCTACCTACCTATCTGTATCTATCAATCTACCTACCTAACTATCTCTATCTATCTACCTACCTACCTACCTATCTGTATTTATCTATCTATCTACCTACCTATCTGTATCTATCTACCTACCTACCTATCTCTATCTATCTATCTACCTACCTACCTATCTCTATCTATCTATCTACCTACCTACCTATCTGTATTTATCTATCTACCTACCTACCTTTCTCTATCTATCTATCTACCTACCTACCTATCTGTATCTATCTATCTACCTACCTACCTATCTGTATCTATCAATCTACCTACCTACCTATGTCTATCTATCTATCTACCTACCTACCTTTCTGTATTTATCTATCTACCTACCTACCTATCTGTATGTATCTATCTACCTACCTACCTATCTGTATCTATCAATCTACCTACCTACCTATCTCTATCTATATATCTACCTACCTACCTATCTCTATCTATCTACCTACCTACCTACCTATCTGTATTTATCTATCTATCTACCTACCTATCTGTATCTATCTACCTACCTACCTATCTCTATCTACCTACCTACCTTTCTCTATCTATCTATCTACCTACCTACCTATCTGTATCTATCTATCTACCTTCCTACCTATCTGTATCTATCAATCTACCTACCTAACTATGTCTATCTATCTACCTACCTACCTATCTCTATCTATCTATCTACCTACCTACCTATCTGTATCTATCAATCTACATACCTACCTATCTCTATCTATCTATCTATCTACTACCTACCTATCTGTATTTATCTATCTACCTACCTACCTATCTGTATCTATCTACCTACCTACCTATCTGTATCTATCAATCTACCTACCTACCTATCTCTATCTACCTACCTACCTACCTATCTGTATTTATCTATCTACCTACCTACCTATCTGTATCTATCTATCTATCTACCTACCTATCTGTATCTATCAATCTACCTACCTACCTATCTGTAGCTATCTACCTACCTACCTATCTGTATCTATCAATCTACCTACCTACCTATCTGTATCTATCAATCTACTTACCTACCTATCTGTATCTATCATTCTACATACCTACCTATCTGTATCTATCTATCTACCTACCTACCTATCTGTATTTATCTATCTACCTAGCTACCTATCTGTATCTATCTATCTACCTACCTACCTATCTGTATCTATCAATCTACCTACCTACCTATCTCTATCTATATATCTACCTACCTACCTATCTCTATCTATCTAACTACCTACCTACCTATCTGTATTTATCTATCTATCTACCTACCTATCTGTATCTATCTACCTGCCTACCTATCTCTATCTATCTACCTACCTACCTACCTATCTCTATCTATCTACCTACCTACATATCTCTATCTATCTACCTACCTACCTACCTACCTATCTGTATTTATCTATCTATCTACCTACCTATCTGTATCTATCTACCTACCTACCTATCTCTATCTATCTATCTACTTACCTACCTATCTGTATCTATCTATCTACCTACCTACCTATCTGTATCTATCAATCTACTTACCTACCTATCTCTATCTATCTATCTACCTACCTACCTATCTCTATCTATCTACCTACCTACCGACCTATCTGTATTTATCTATCTATCTACCTACCTATCTGTATCTATCTACCTACCTACCTATCTCTATCTATCTATCTACCTACCTACCTATCTGTATCTATCAATCTACCTACCTACCTATCTGTATCTATCAATCTACCTACCTACCTATCTGTATCTATCAATCTACTTACCTACCTATCTGTATCTATCATTCTACATACCTACCTATCTCTATCTATCTATCTAGCTACCTACCTATCTGTATTTATCTATCTACCTACCTACCTATCTGTATCTATCTATCTACCTACCTACCTATCTGTATCTATCAATCTACCTACCTAACTATCTCTATCTATCTACCTACCTACCTACCTATCTGTATTTATCTATCTATCTACCTACCTATCTGTATCTATCTACCTACCTACCTTTCTCTATCTATCTATCTACCTACCTACCTATCTGTATCTATCTATCTACCTACCTACCTATCTGTATCTATCAATCTACCTACCTACCTATCTCTATCTATCTATCTACCTACCTACCTATCTCTATCTATCTACCTACCTACCTACCTATCTGTATTTATCTATCTATCTACCTACCTATCTGTATCTATCTACCTACCTACCTATCTCTATCTATCTATCTACCTACCTACCTACCTATCTCTATCTATCTATCTGCCTACCTACCTATCTGTATTTATCTATCTACCTACCTACCTTTCTCTATCTATCTATTTACCTACCTACCTATCTGTATTTATCTATATACCTACCTACCTATCTATATCTATCTATCTACCTACCTACCTACCTATCTGTATCTATCAATCTACCTACCTACCTATCTCTATCTATCTATCTACCTACCTATCTCTATCTATCTACCTACCTACCTACCTATCTGTATTTATCTATCTATCTACCTACCTATCTGTATCTATCTACCTACCTACCTATCTCTATCTATCTATCTACTTACCTACCTATCTGTATCTATCTATCTACCTACCTACCTATCTGTATCTATCAATCTACCTACCTACCTATCTGTATCTATCAATCTACTTACCTACCTATCTGTATCTATCATTCTACATACCTACCTATCTCTATCTATCTATCTACCTACCTACCTATCTGTATTTATCTATCTACCTACCTACCTATCTGTATCTATCTATCTACCTACCTACCTATCTGTATCTATCAATCTACCTACCTACCTATCTCTATCTATCTACCTACCTACCTATCTCTATCTATCTACCTACCTACCTACCTATATGTATTTATCCATCTATCTACCTACCTATCTGTATCTATCTACCTACCTACCTATCTCTATCTATCTATCTACCTACCTACCTATCTGTATCTATCTATCTACCTACCTAGCTATCTGTATCTATCAATCTACATACCTACCTATCTGTATCTATCAATCTACTTACCTACCTATCTGTATCTATCATTCTACATACCTACCTATCTCTATCTATCTATCTACCTACCTACCTATCTGTATTTATCTACCTACATACCTACCTATCTGTATCTATCTATCTACCTACCTACCTATCTGTATCTATCAATCTACCTACCTACCTATCTCTATCTATCTATCTACCTACCTACCTATCTCTATCTATCTACCTACCTACCGACCTATCTGTATTTATCTATCTATCTACCTACCTATCTGTATCTATCTACCTACCTACCTATCTCTATCTATCTATCTACCTACCTACCTATCTGTATCTATCAATCTACCTACCTACCTATCTGTATCTATCAATCTACCTACCTACCTATCTGTATCTATCAATCTACTTACCTACCTATCTGTATCTATCATTCTACATACCTACCTATCTGTATTTATCTATCTACCTACCTACCTATCGGTATCTATCTATCTACCTACCTACCTATGTGTATCTATCAATCTACCTACCTACCTATCTCTATCTATCTACCTACCTACCTATCTGTATTTATCTATCTACCTACCTACCTATCTGTATCTATCAATCTACATACCTACCTATCTCTATCTATCTATCTATCTATCTACTACCTACCTATCTGTATTTATCTATCTACCTACCTACCTATCTGTATCTATCTATCTACCTACCTACCTATCTGTATCTATCAATCTACCTACCTACCTATCTCTATCTACCTACCTACCTACCTATCTGTATTTATCTATCTACCTACCTACCTATCTGTATCTATCTATCTATCTACCTACCTATCTGTATCTATCAATCTACCTACCTACCTATCTGTAGCTATCTACCTACCTACCTATCTGTATCTATCAATCTACCTACCTACCTATCTGTATCTATCAATCTACTTACCTACCTATCTGTATCTATCATTCTACATACCTACCTATCTGTATCTATCTATCTACCTACCTACCTATCTGTATTTATCTATCTACCTAGCTACCTATCTGTATCTATCTATCTACCTACCTACCTACCTATCTGTATCTATCAATCTACCTACCTACCTATCTCTATCTATATATCTACCTACCTACCTATCTCTATCTATCTAACTACCTACCTACCTATCTGTATTTATCTATCTATCTACCTACCTATCTGTATCTATCTACCTGCCTACCTATCTCTATCTATCTACCTACCTACCTACCTATCTCTATCTATCTACCTACCTACCTATCTCTATCTATCTACCTACCTACCTACCTACCTATCTGTATTTATCTATCTATCTACCTACCTATCTGTATCTATCTACCTACCTACCTATCTCTATCTATCTATCTACTTACCTACCTATCTGTATCTATCTATCTACCTACCTACCTATCTGTATCTATCAATCTACTTACCTACCTATCTGTATCTATCATTCTACATACCTACCTATCTCTATCTATCTATCTACCTACCTACCTATCTGTATTTATCTATCTACCTACCTACCTATCTGTATCTATCTATCTACCTACCTACCTATCTGTATCTATCAATCTACCTACCTACCTATCTCTATCTATCTATCTACCTACCTACCTATCTCTATCTATCTACCTACCTACCGACCTATCTGTATTTATCTATCTATCTACCTACCTATCTGTATCTATCTACCTACCTACCTATCTCTATCTATCTATCTACCTACCTACCTATCTGTATCTATCAATCTACCTACCTACCTATCTGTATCTATCAATCTACCTACCTACCTATCTGTATCTATCAATCTACTTACCTACCTATCTGTATCTATCATTCTACATACCTACCTATCTCTATCTATCTATCTAGCTACCTACCTATCTGTATTTATCTATCTACCTACCTACCTATCTGTATCTATCTATCTACCTACCTACCTATCTGTATCTATCAATCTACCTACCTAACTATCTCTATCTATCTACCTACCTACCTACCTATCTGTATTTATCTATCTATCTACCTACCTATCTGTATCTATCTATCTACCTACCTACCTATCTCTATCTATCTATCTACCTACCTACCTATCTCTATCTATCTATCTACCTACCTACCTATCTGTATTTATCTATCTACCTACCTACCTTTCTCTATCTATCTATCTACCTACCTACCTATCTGTATCTATCTATCTACCTACCTACCTATCTGTATCTATCAATCTACCTACCTACCTATGTCTATCTATCTATCTATCTACCTACCTACCTTTCTGTATTTATCTATCTACCTACCTACCTATCTGTATCTATCTATCTACCTACCTACCTATCTGTATCTATCAATCTACCTACCTACCTATCTCTATCTATATATCTACCTACCTACCTATCTCTATCTATCTACCTACCTACCTACCTATCTGTATTTATCTATCTATCTACCTACCTATCTGTATCTATCTACATACCTACCTATCTCTATCTATCTACCTACCTACCTACCTACCTATCTCTATCTATCTACCTACCTACCTATCTGTATTTATCTATCTACCTACCTACCTTTCTCTATCTATCTATCTACCTACCTACCTATCTGTATCTATCTATCTACCTTCCTACCTATCTGTATCTATCAATCTACATACCTACCTATCTCTATCTATCTATCTATCTATCTATCTATCTATCTATCTATCTATCTATCTATCTATCTATCTATCTATCTACTACCTTCCTATCTGTATTTATCTATCTACCTACCTACCTATTTGTATCTATCTATCTACCTACCTACCTATCTGTATCTATCAATCTACCTACCTACCTATCTCTATCTATCTACCTACCTACCTATCTGTATTTATCTATCTACCTACCTACCAATCTGTATCTATCTATCTACCTACCTATCTCTATCTATCAATCTACCTACCTACCTATCTGTAGCTATCTACCTACCTACCTATCTGTATCTATCAATCTACCTACCTACCTATCTGTATCTATCAATCTACTTACCTACCTATCTGTATCTATCATTCTACATACCTACCTATCTGTATCTATCTATCTACCTACCTACCTATCTGTATTTATCTATCTACCTACCTACCTATCTGTATCTATCTATCTACCTACCTACCTATCTGTATCTGTCAATCTACCTACCTACCTATCTCTATCTATATATCTACCTACCTACCTATCTCTATCTATCTACCTACCTACCGACCTATCTGTATTTATCTATCTATCTACCTACCTATCTGTATCTATCTACCTACCTACCTATCTCTATCTATCTATCTACCTACCTACCTATCTGTATCTATCAATCTACCTACCTACCTATCTGTATCTATCAATCTACCTACCTACCTATCTGTATCTATCAATCTACTTACCTACCTATCTGTAGCTATCATTCTACATACCTACCTATCTCTATCTATCTATCTACCTACCTACCTATCTGTATTTATCTATCTACCTACCTACCTATCTGTATCTATCTATCTACCTACCTACCTATCTGTATCTATCAATCTACCTACCTAACTATCTCTATCTATCTACCTACCTACCTACCTATCTGTATTTATCTATCTATTTACCTACCTATCTGTATCTATCTACCTACCTACCTATCTCTATCTATCTATCTACCTACCTACCTATCTCTATCTATCTATCTACCTACCTACCTATCTCTATCTATCTATCTACCTACCTACCTATCTGTATTTATCTATCTACCTACCTACCTTTCTCTATCTATCTATCTACCTACCTACCTATCTGTATCTATCTATCTACCTACCTACCTATCTGTATCTATCAATCTACCTACCTACCTATGTCTATCTATCTATCTACCTACCTACCTTTCTGTATTTATCTATCTACCTACCTACCTATCTGTATCTATCTACCTACCTACCTATCTGTATCTATCAATCTACCTACCTACCTATCTCTATCTATATATCTACCTACCTACCTATCTCTATCTATCTACCTACCTACCTATCTGTATTTATCTATCTATCTACCTACCTATCTGTATCTATCTACCTACCTACCTATCTCTATCTATCTACCTACCTACCTACCTATCTCTATCTATCTACCTACCTACCTCTCTGTATTTATCTATCTACCTACCTACATTTCTCTATCTATCTATCTACCTACCTACCTATCTATATCTATCTATCTACCTTCCTACCTATCTGTATCTATCAATCTACATACCTACCTATCTCTATCTATCTATCTATCTATCTATCTATCTATCTATCTATCTACTACCTACCTATCTGTATTTATCTATCTACCTACCTACCTATCTGTATCTATCTATCTACCTACCTACCTATCTGTATCTATCAATCTACCTACCTACCTATCTCTATCTATCTACCTACCTACCTACCTATCTGTATTTATCTATCTACCTACCTACCAATCTGTATCTATCTATCTATCTACCTACCTATCTCTATCTATCAATCTACCTACCTACCTATCTGTAGCTATCTACCTACCTACCTATCTATATCTATCAATCTACCTACCTACCTATCTGTATCTATCAATCTACTTACCTACCTATCTGTATCTATCATTCTACATACCTACCTATCTGTATCTATCTATCTACCTACCTACCTATCTGTATCTATCTATCTACCTACCTACCTATCTGTATCTGTCAATCTACCTACCTACCTATCTCTATCTATATATCTACCCACCTACCTATCTCTATCTATCTACCTACCTACCTACCTATCTGTATTTATCTATCTATCTACCTACCTATCTGTATCTATCTACCTGCCTACCTATCTCTATCTATCTACCTACCTACCTACCTATCTCTATCTATCTACCTACCTACCTATCTGTATTTATCTATCTACCTACCTACCTTTCTCTATCTATCTATCTACCTACCTACCTATCTGTATCTATCTATCTACCTTCCTACCTATCTGTATCTATCAATCTACCTACCTAACTATGTCTATCTATCTACCTACCTACCTATCTCTATCTATCTATATACCTACCTACCTATCTGTATCTATCAATCTACATACCTACCTATCTCTATCTATCTATCTATCTATCTATCTACTACCTACCTATCTGTATTTATCTATCTACCTACCTACCTATCTGTATCTATCTATCTACCTACCTACCTATCTGTATCTATCAATCTACCTACCTACCTATGTCTATCTATCTATCTACCTACCTACCTTTCTGTATTTATCTATCTACCTACCTACCTATCTGTATCTATCTATCTACCTACCTACCTATCTGTATCTATCAATCTACCTACCTACCTATCTCTATCTATATATCTACCTACCTACCTATCTCTATCTATCTACCTACCTACCTATCTGTATTTATCTATCTATCTACCTACCTATCTGTATCTATCTACCTACCTACCTATCTCTATCTATCTACCTACCTACCTACCTATCTCTATCTATCTACCTACCTACCTATCTGTATTTATCTATCTACCTACCTACCTTTCTCTATCTATCTATCTACCTACCTACCTATCTATATCTATCTATCTACCTTCCTACCTATCTGTATCTATCAATCTACATACCTACCTATCTCTATCTATCTATCTATCTATCTATCTATCTATCTATCTATCTATCTATCTATCTATCTATCTATCTATCTATCTATCTACTACCTACCTATCTGTATTTATCTATCTACCTACCTACCTATCTGTATCTATCTATCTACCTACCTACCTATCTGTATCTATCAATCTACCTACCTACCTATCTCTATCTATCTACCTACCTACCTACCTATCTGTATTTATCTATCTACCTACCTACCAATCTGTATCTATCTATCTATCTACCTACCTATCTCTATCTATCAATCTACCTACCTACCTATCTGTAGCTATCTACCTACCTACCTATCTATATCTATCAATCTACCTACCTACCTATCTGTATCTATCAATCTACTTACCTACCTATCTGTATCTATCATTCTACATACCTACCTATCTGTATCTATCTATCTACCTACCTACCTATCTGTATCTATCTATCTACCTACCTACCTATCTGTATCTGTCAATCTACCTACCTACCTATCTCTATCTATATATCTACCCACCTACCTATCTCTATCTATCTACCTACCTACCTACCTATCTGTATTTATCTATCTATCTACCTACCTATCTGTATCTATCTACCTGCCTACCTATCTCTATCTATCTACCTACCTACCTACCTATCTCTATCTATCTACCTACCTACCTATCTGTATTTATCTATCTACCTACCTACCTTTCTCTATCTATCTATCTACCTACCTACCTATCTGTATCTATCTATCTACCTTCCTACCTATCTGTATCTATCAATCTACCTACCTAACTATGTCTATCTATCTACCTACCTACCTATCTCTATCTATCTATATACCTACCTACCTATCTGTATCTATCAATCTACATACCTACCTATCTCTATCTATCTATCTATCTATCTATCTACTACCTACCTATCTGTATTTATCTATCTACCTACCTACCTATCTGTATCTATCTATCTACCTACCTACCTATCTGTATCTATCAATCTACCTACCTACCTATCTCTATCTATCTACCTACCTACCTACCTATCTGTATTTATCTATCTACCTACCTACCTATCTGTATCTATCTATCTATCTACCTACCTATCTGTATCTATCAATCTACCTACCTACCTATCTGTAGCTATCTACCTACCTACCTATCTGTATCTATCAATCTACCTACCTACCTATCTGTTTCTATCAATCTACTTACCTACCTATCTGTATCTATCATTCTACATACCTACCTATCTCTATCTATCTACCTACATACCTACCTATCTGTATTTATCTATCTACCTACCTACCTATCTGTATCTATCTATCTACCTACCTACCTATCTGTATCTATCAATCTACCTACCTATCTATCTGTATCTATCTATCTACCTACCTACCTATCTGTATCTATCAATCTACATACCTACCTATCTCTATCTATATATCTACCTACCTACCTATCTCTATTTATCTATCTACCTACCTACCTATCTGTATCTATCTATCTACCTACCTACCTATCTGTATCTATCTATCTACCTACCTACCTATCTGTATCTATCAATCTACCTACCTACCTATGTCTATCTATCTATCTACCTACCTACCTTTCTGTATTTATCTATCTACCTACCTACCTATCTGTATCTATCTATCTACCTGCCTACCTATCTGTATCTATCAATCTACCTACCTATCTCTATCTATATATCTACCTACCTACCTATCTCTATCTATCTACCTACCTACCTACCTATCTGTATTTATCTATCTATCTACCTACCTATCTGTATCTATCTACCTACCTACCTATCTCTATCTATCTACCTACCTACCTACCTATCTCTATCTATCTACCTACCTACCTATCTGTATTTATCTATCTACCTACCTACCTTTCTCTATCTATCTATCTACCTACCTACCTATCTGTATCTATCTATCTACCTTCCTACCTATCTGTATCTATCAATCTACATACCTACCTATCTCTATCTATCTATCTATCTATCTATCTATCTATCTATCTATCTATCTATCTATCTATCTATCTATCTATCTACTACCTACCTATCTGTATTTATCTATCTACCTACCTACCTATCTGTATCTATCTATCTACCTACCTACCTATCTGTATCTATCAATCTACCTACCTACCTATCTCTATCTATCTACCTACCTACCTACCTATCTGTATTTATCTATCTACCTACCTACCAATCTGTATCTATCTATCTATCTACCTACCTATCTCTATCTATCAATCTACCTACCTACCTATCTGTAGCTATCTACCTACCTACTTATCTGTATCTATCAATCTACCTACCTACCTATCTGTATCTATCAATCTACTTACCTACCTATCTGTATCTATCTATGTACCTACCTACCTATCTGTATTTATCTATCTACCTACCTACCTATCTGTATCTATCTATCTACCTACCTACCTATCTGTATCTGTCAATCTACCTACCTACCTATCTCTATCTATATATCTACCTACCTACCTATCTCTATCTATCTACCCACCTACCGACCTATCTGTATTTATCTATCTATCTACCTACCTATCTGTATCTATCTACCTACCTACCTATCTCTATCTATCTATCTACCTACCTACCTATCTGTATCTATCAATCTACCTACCTACCTATCTGTATCTATCAATCTACCTACCTACCTATCTGTATCTATAAATCTACTTACCTACCTATCTGTATCTATCATTCTACATACCTACCTATCTCTATCTATCTATCTACCTACCTACCTATCTGTATTTATCTATCTACCTACCTACCTATCTGTATCTATCTATCTACCTACCTACCTATCTGTATCTGTCAATCTACCTACCTACCTATCTCTATCTATATATCTACCTACCTACCTATCTCTATCTATCTACCCACCTACCGACCTATCTGTATTTATCTATCTATCTACCTACCTATCTGTATCTATCTACCTACCTACCTATCTCTATCTATCTATCTACCTACCTACCTATCTGTATTTATCTATCTACCTACCTACCTATCTGTATCTTTCTATCTACCTACCTACCTATCTGTATCTATCAATCTACCTACCTAACTATCTCTATCTATCTACCTACCTACCTACCTATCTGTATTTATCTATCTATCTACCTACCTATCTGTATCTATCTACCTACCTACCTATCTCTATCTATCTATCTACCTACCTACCTATCTCTATCTATCTATCTACCTACCTACCTATCTGTATTTATCTATCTACCTACCTACCTTTCTCTATCTATCTATCTACCTACCTACCTATCTGTATCTATCTATCTACCTACCTACCTATCTGTATCTATCAATCTACCTACCTACCTATGTCTATCTATCTAGCTACCTACCTACCTTTCTGTATTTATCTATCTACCTACCTACCTATCTGTATCTATCTATCTACCTACCTACCTATCTGTATCTATCAATCTACCTACCTACCTATCTCTATCTATATATCTACCTACCTACCTATCTCTATCTATCTACCTACCTACCTACCTATCTGTATTTATCTATCTATCTACCTACCTATCTGTATCTATCTACCTACCTACCTATCTCTATCTATCTACCTACCTACCTACCTATCTCTATCTATCTACCTACTTACCTATCTGTATTTATCTATCTACCTACCTACCTTTCTCTATCTATCTATATACCTACCTACCTATCTGTATCTATCTATCTACCTTCCTACCTATCTGTATCTATCAATCTACATACCTACCTATCTCTATCTATCTATCTATCTATCTATCTATCTATCTATCTATCTACTACCTACCTATCTGTATTTATCTATATACCTACCTACCTATCTGTATCTATCTATCTACCTACCTACCTATCTGTATCTATCAATCTACCTACCTACCTATCTCTATCTATCTACCTACCTACCTACCTATCTGTATTTATCTATCTACCTACCTACCAATCTGTATCTATCTATCTATCTACCTACCTATCTCTATCTATCAATCTACCTACCTACCTATCTGTAGCTATCTACCTACCTACCTATCTGTATCTATCAATCTACATACCTACCTATCTCTATCTATCTATCTATCTATCTACTACCTACCTATCTGTATTTATCTATCTACCTACCTACCTATCTGTATCTAACTATCTACCTACCTACCTATCTGTATCTATCAATCTACATACCTACCTATCTCTATCTATCTATCTATCTATCTACTACCTACCTATCTGTATTTATCTATCTACCTACCTACCTATCTGTATCTATCTATCTACCTACCTACCTATCTGTATCTATCAATCTACCTACCTACCTATCTCTATCTATCTACCTACCTACCTACCTATCTGTATTTATCTATCTACCTACCTACCTATCTGTATCTATCTATCTATCTACCTACCTATCTGTATCTATCAATCTACCTACCTACCTATCTGTAGCTATCTACCTACCTACCTATCTGTATCTATCAATCTACCTACCTACCTATCTGTTTCTATCAATCTACTTACCTACCTATCTGTATCTATCATTCTACATACCTACCTATCTCTATCTATCTACCTACATACCTACCTATCTGTATTTATCTATCTACCTACCTACCTATCTGTATCTATCAATCTACCTACCTATCTATCTGTATCTATCTATCTATCTACCTACCTACCTATCTGTATCTATCAATCTACATACCTACCTATCTCTATCTATATATCTACCTACCTACCTATCTCTATTTATCTATCTACCTACCTACCTATCTGTATCTATCTATCTACCTACCTACCTATCTGTATCTATCTATCTACCTACCTACCTATCTGTATCTATCAATCTACCTACCTACCTATGTCTATCTATCTATCTACCTACCTACCTTTCTGTATTTATCTATCTACCTACCTACCTATCTGTATCTATCTATCTACCTACCTACCTATCTGTATCTATCAATCTACCTACCTACCTATCTCTATCTATATATCTACCTACCTACCTATCTCTATCTATCTACCTACCTACCTATCTGTATTTATCTATCTATCTACCTACCTATCTGTATCTATCTACCTACCTACCTATCTCTATCTATCTACCTACCTACCTACCTATCTCTATCTATCTACCTACCTACCTATCTGTATTTATCTATCTACCTACCTACCTTTCTCTATCTATCTATCTACCTACCTACCTATCTGTATCTATCTATCTACCTTCCTACCTATCTGTATCTATCAATCTACATACCTACCTATCTCTATCTATCTATCTATCTATCTATCTATCTATCTATCTATCTATCTATCTATCTATCTATCTATCTATCTATCTATCTATCTATCTACTACCTACCTATCTGTATTTATCTATCTACCTACCTACCTATCTGTATCTATCTATCTACCTACCTACCTATCTGTATCTATCAATCTACCTACCTACCTATCTCTATCTATCTACCTACCTACCTACCTATCTGTATTTATCTATCTACCTACCTACCAATCTGTATCTATCTATCTATCTACCTACCTATCTCTATCTATCAATCTACCTACCTACCTATCTGTAGCTATCTACCTACCTACCTATCTGTATCTATCAATCTACCTACCTACCTATCTGTATCTATCAATCTACTTACCTACCTATCTGTATCTATCATTCTACATACCTACCTATCTGTATCTATCTATCTACCTACCTACCTATCTGTATTTATCTATCTACCTACCTACCTATCTGTATCTATCTATCTACCTACCTACCTATCTGTATCTGTCAATCTACCTACCTACCTATCTCTATCTATATATCTACCTACCTACCTATCTCTATCTATCTACCTACCTACCGACCTATCTGTATTTATCTATCTATCTACCTACCTATCTGTATCTATCTACCTACCTACCTATCTCTATCTATCTATCTACCTACCTACCTATCTCTATCTATCAATCTACCTACCTACCTATCTGTATCTATCAATCTACCTACCTACCTATCTGTATCTATCAATCTACTTACCTACCTATCTGTATCTATCATTCTACATACCTACCTATCTCTATCTATCTATCTACCTACCTACCTATCTGTATTTATCTATCTACCTACCTACCTATCTGTATCTATCTATCTACCTACCTACCTATCTGTATCTATCAATCTACCTACCTAACTATCTCTATCTATCTACCTACCTACCTACCTATCTGTATTTATCTATCTATCTACCTACCTATCTGTATCTATCTATCTACCTACCTACCTATCTCTATCTATCTATCTACCTACCTACCTATCTCTATCTATCTATCTACCTACCTACCTATCTGTATTTATCTATCTACCTACCTACCTTTCTCTATCTATCTATCTACCTACCTACCTATCTGTATCTATCTATCTACCTTCCTACCTATCTGTATCTATCAATCTACATACCTACCTATCTCTATCTATCTATCTATCTATCTATCTATCTATCTATCTATCTATCTATCTATCTACTACCTACCTATCTGTATCTGTCAATCTACCTACCTACCTATCTCTATCTATATATCTACCTACCTACCTATCTCTATCTATCTACCTACCTACCGACCTATCTGTATTTATCTATCTATCTACCTACCTATCTGTATCTATCTACCTACCTACCTATCTCTATCTATCTATCTACCTACCTACCTATCTCTATCTATCAATCTACCTACCTACCTATCTGTATCTATCAATCTACCTACCTACCTATCTGTATTTATCTATCTACCTACCTACCTTTCTCTATCTATCTATCTACCTACCTACCTATGTCTATCTATCTATCTACCTACCTACCTTTCTGTATTTATCTATCTACCTACCTACCTATCTGTATCTATCTATCTACCTACCTACCTATCTGTATCTATCAATCTACCTACCTACCTATCTCTATCTATATATCTACCTACCTACCTATCTCTATCTATCTACCTACCTACCTACCTATCTGTATTTATCTATCTATCTACCTACCTATCTGTATCTATCTACCTACCTACCTATCTCTATCTATCTACCTACCTACCTACCTATCTCTATCTATCTACCTACCTACCTATCTGTATTTATCTATCTACCTACCTACCTTTCTCTATCTATCTATCTACCTACCTACCTATCTGTATCTATCTATCTACCTTCCTACCTATCTGTATCTATCAATCTACATACCTACCTATCTCTATCTATCTATCTATCTATCTATCTATCTATCTACTACCTACCTATCTGTATTTATCTATCTACCTACCTACCTATCTGTATCTATCTATCTACCTACCTACCTATCTGTATCTATCAATCTACCTACCTACTTATCTCTATCTATCTACCTACCTACCTACCTATCTGTATTTATCTATCTACCTACCTACCAATCTGTATCTATCTATCTATCTACCTACCTATCTCTATCTATCAATCTACCTACCTACCTATCTGTAGCTATCTACCTACCTACCTATCTGTATCTATCAATCTACCTACCTACCTATCTGTATCTATCAATCTACTTACCTACCTATCTGTATCTATCATTCTACATACCTACCTATCTGTATCTATCTATCTACCTACCTACCTATCTGTATCTATCTATCTACCTACCTACCTATCTGTATCTGTCAATCTACCTACCTACCTATCTCTATCTATATATCTACCTACCTACCTATCTCTATCTATCTACCTACCTACCTACCTATCTGTATTTATCTATCTATCTACCTACCTATCTGTATCTATCTACCTGCCTACCTATCTCTATCTATCTACCTACCTACCTACCTATCTCTATCTATCTACCTACCTACCTATCTGTATTTATCTATCTACCTACCTACCTTTCTCTATCTATCTATCTACCTACCTACCTATCTGTATCTATCTATCTACCTTCCTACCTATCTGTATCTATCAATCTACCTACCTAACTATGTCTATCTATCTACCTACCTACCTATCTCTATCTATCTATATACCTACCTACCTATCTGTATCTATCAATCTACATACCTACCTATCTCTATCTATCTATCTATCTATCTATCTATCTACTACCTACCTATCTGTATTTATCTATCTACCTACCTACCTATCTGTATCTATCTATCTACCTACCTACCTATCTGTATCTATCAATCTACCTACCTACCTATCTCTATCTATCTACCTACCTACCTACCTATCTGTATTTATCTATCTACCTACCTACCTATCTGTATCTATCTATCTATCTACCTACCTATCTGTATCTATCAATCTACCTACCTACCTATCTGTAGCTATCTACCTACCTACCTATCTGTATCTATCAATCTACCTACCTACCTATCTGTTTCTATCAATCTACTTACCTACCTATCTGTATCTATCATTCTACATACCTACCTATCTGTATCTATCTATCTACCTACCTACCTATCTGTATTTATCTATCTACCTACCTACCTATCTGTATCTATCTATCTACCTACCTACCTATCTGTATCTGTCAATCTACCTACCTACCTATCTCTATCTATATATCTACCTACCTACCTATCTCTATCTATCTACCCACCTACCGACCTATCTGTATTTATCTATCTATCTACCTACCTATCTGTATCTATCTACCTACCTACCTATCTCTATCTATCTATCTACCTACCTACCTATCTGTATCTATCAATCTACCTACCTACCTATCTGTATCTATCAATCTACTTACCTACCTATCTGTATCTATCATTCTACATACCTACCTATCTCTATCTATCTATCTACCTACCTACCTATCTGTATTTATCTATCTACCTACCTACCTATCTGTATCTATCTATCTACCTACCTACCTATCTGTATCTGTCAATCTACCTACCTACCTATCTCTATCTACATATCTACCTACCTACCTATCTCTATCTATCTACCCACCTACCGACCTATCTGTATTTATCTATCTATCTACCTACCTATCTGTATCTATCTACCTACCTACCTATCTCTATCTATCTATCTACCTACCTACCTATCTGTATTTATCTATCTACCTACCTACCTATCTGTATCTATCTATCTACCTACCTACCTATCTGTATCTATCAATCTACCTACCTAACTATCTCTATCTATCTACCTACCTACCTACCTATCTGTATTTATCTATCTATCTACCTACCTATCTGTATCTATCTACCTACCTACCTATCTCTATCTATCTATCTACCTACCTACCTATCTCTATCTATCTATCTACCTACCTACCTATCTCTATCTATCTATCTACCTACCTACCTATCTGTATTTATCTATCTACCTACCTACCTTTCTCTATCTATCTATCTACCTACCTACCTATCTGTATCTATCTATCTACCTACCTACCTATCTGTATCTATCAATCTACCTACCTACCTATGTCTATCTATCTATCTACCTACCTACCTTTCTGTATTTATCTATCTACCTACCTACCTATCTGTATCTATCTATCTACCTACCTACCTATCTGTATCTATCAATCTACCTACCTACCTATCTCTATCTATATATCTACCTACCTACCTATCTCTATCTATCTACCTACCTACCTATCTGTATTTATCTATCTACCTACCAACCTTTCTCTATCTATCTATATACCTACCTACCTATCTGTATCTATCTATCTACCTTCCTACCTATCTGTATCTATCAATCTACATACCTACCTATCTCTATCTATCTATCTATCTATCTATCTATCTATCTATCTATCTATCTATCTATCTATCTATCTATCTATCTATCTACTACCTACCTATCTGTATTTATCTATCTACCTACCTACCTATCTGTATCTATCTATCTACCTACCTACCTATCTGTATCTATCAATCTACCTACCTACCTATCTCTATCTATCTACCTACCTACCTACCTATCTGTATTTATCTATCTACCTACCTACCAATCTGTATCTATCTATCTATCTACCTACCTATCTCTATCTATCAATCTACCTACCTACCTATCTGTAGCTATCTACCTACCTACCTATCTGTATCTATCAATCTACATACCTACCTATCTCTATCTATCTATCTATCTATCTATCTACTACCTACCTATCTGTATTTATCTATCTACCTACCTACCTATCTGTATCTAACTATCTACCTACCTACCTATCTGTATCTATCAATCTACATACCTACCTATCTCTATCTATCTATCTATCTATCTACTACCTACCTATCTGTATTTATCGATCTACCTACCTACCTATCTGTATCTATCTATCTACCTACCTACCTATCTGTATCTATCAATCTACCTACCTACCTATCTCTATCTATCTACCTACCTACCTACCTATCTGTAGCTATCTACCTACCTACCTATCTGTATCTATCAATCTACCTACCTACCTATCTGTTTCTATCAATCTACTTACCTACCTATCTGTATCTATCATTCTACATACCTACCTATCTCTATCTATCTACCTACATACCTACCTATCTGTATTTATCTATCTACCTACCTACCTATCTGTATCTATCTATCTACCTACCTACCTATCTGTATCTATCAATCTACCTACCTATCTATCTGTATCTATCTATCTACCTACCTACCTATCTGTATCTATCAATCTACATACCTACCTATCTCTATCTATATATCTACCTACCTACCTATCTCTATTTATCTATCTACCTACCTACCTATCTGTATCTATCTATCTACCTACCTACCTATCTGTATCTATCTATCTACCTACCTACCTATCTGTATCTATCAATCTACCTACCTACCTATGTCTATCTATCTATCTACCTACCTACCTTTCTGTATTTATCTATCTACCTACCTACCTATCTGTATCTATCTATCTACCTACCTACCTATCTGTATCTATCAATCTACCTACCTACCTATCTCTATCTATATATCTACCTACCTACCTATCTCTATCTATCTACCTACCTACCTACCTATCTGTATTTATCTATATATCTACCTACCTATCTGTATCTATCTACCTACCTACCTATCTCTATCTATCTACCTACCTACCTACCTATCTCTATCTATCTACCTACCTACCTATCTGTATTTATCTATCTACCTACCTACCTTTCTCTATCTATCTATCTACCTACCTACCTATCTGTATCTATCTATCTACCTTCCTACCTATCTGTATCTATCAATCTACATACCTACCTATCTCTATCTATCTATCTATCTATCTATCTATCTATCTATCTATCTATCTATCTATCTATCTATCTATCTATCTATCTATCTACTACCTACCTATCTGTATTTATCTATCTACCTACCTACCTATCTGTATCTATCTATCTACCTACCTACCTATCTGTATCTATCAATCTACCTACCTACCTATCTCTATCTATCTACCTACCTACCTACCTATCTGTATTTATCTATCTACCTACCTACCTATCTGTATTTATCTATCTACCTACCTACCTATCTGTATCTATCTATCTACCTACCTACCTATCTGTATCTGTCAATCTACCTACCTACCTATCTCTATCTATATATCTACCTACCTACCTATCTCTATCTATCTACCTACCTACCGACCTATCTCTATTTATCTATCTATCTACCTACCTATCTGTATCTATCTACCTACCTACCTATCTCTATCTATCTATCTATCTACCTACCTACCTATCTCTATCTATCAATCTACCTACCTACCTATCTGTATCTATCAATCTACCTACCTACCTATCTGTATCTATCAATCTACCTACCTACCTATCTGTATCTATCAATCTACCTACCTAACTATCTCTATCTATCTACCTACCTACCTACCTATCTGTATTTATCTATCTATCTACCTACCTATCTGTATCTATCTACCTACCTACCTATCTCTATCTATCTATCTACCTACCTACCTATCTCTATCTATCTATCTACCTACCTACCTATCTCTATCTATCTATCTACCTACCTACCTATCTGTATTTATCTATCTACCTACCTACCTTTCTCTATCTATCTATCTACCTACCTACCTATCTGTATCTATCTATCTACCTACCTACCTATCTGTATCTATCAATCTACCTACCTACTTATGTCTATCTATCTATCTACCTACCTACCTTTCTGTATTTATCTATCTACCTACCTACCTATCTGTATCTATCTATCTACCTACCTACCTATCTGTATCTATCAATCTACCTACCTACCTATCTCTATCTATATATCTACCTACCTACCTATCTCTATCTATCTACCTACCTACCTACCTATCTGTATTTATCTATCTATCTACCTACCTATCTGTATCTATCTACCTACCTACCTATCTCTATCTATCTACCTACCTACCTACCTATCTCTATCTATCTACCTACCTACCTATCTGTATTTATCTATCTACCTACCTACCTTTCTCTATCTATCTATCTACCTACCTACCTATCTGTATCTATCTATCTACCTTCCTACCTATCTGTATCTATCAATCTACATACCTACCTATCTCTATCTATCTATCTATCTATCTATCTATCTATCTATCTACTACCTACCTATCTGTATTTATCTATCTACCTACCTACCTATCTGTATCTATCTATCTACCTACCTACCTATCTGTATCTATCAATCTACCTACCTACTTATCTCTATCTATCTACCTACCTACCTACCTATCTGTATTTATCTATCTACCTACCTACCAATCTGTATCTATCTATCTATCTACCTACCTATCTCTATCTATCAATCTACCTACTTACCTATCTGTAGCTATCTACCTACCTACCTATCTGTATCTATCAATCTACCTACCTACCTATCTGTATCTATCAATCTACTTACCTACCTATCTGTATCTATCATTCTACATACCTACCTATCTGTATCTATCTATCTACCTACCTACCTATCTGTATCTATCTATCTACCTACCTACCTATCTGTATCTGTCAATCTACCTACCTACCTATCTCTATCTATATATCTACCTACCTACCTATCTCTATCTATCTACCTACCTACCTACCTATCTGTATTTATCTATCTATCTACCTACCTATCTGTATCTATCTACCTGCCTACCTATCTCTATCTATCTACCTACCTACCTACCTATCTCTATCTATCTACCTACCTACCTATCTGTATTTATCTATCTACCTACCTACCTTTCTCTATCTATCTATCTACCTACCTACCTATCTGTATCTATCTATCTACCTTCCTACCTATCTGTATCTATCAATCTACCTACCTAACTATGTCTATCTATCTACCTACCTACCTATCTCTATCTATCTATATACCTACCTACCTATCTGTATCTATCAATCTACATACCTACCTATCTCTATCTATCTATCTATCTATCTATCTACTACCTACCTATCTGTATTTATCTATCTACCTACCTACCTATCTGTATCTATCTATCTACCTACCTACCTATCTGTATCTATCAATCTACCTACCTACCTATCTCTATCTATCTACCTACCTACCTACCTATCTGTATTTATCTATCTACCTACCTACCTATCTGTATCTATCTATCTATCTACCTACCTATCTGTATCTATCAATCTACCTACCTACCTATCTGTAGCTATCTACCTACCTACCTATCTGTATCTATCAATCTACCTACCTACCTATCTGTTTCTATCAATCTACTTACCTACCTATCTGTATCTATCATTCTACATACCTACCTATCTCTATCTATCTACCTACATACCTACCTATCTGTATTTATCTATCTACCTACCTACCTATCTGTATCTATCTATCTACCTACCTACCTATCTGTATCTATCAATCTACCTACCTATCTATCTGTATCTATCTATCTACCTACCTACCTATCTGTATCTATCAATCTACATACCTACCTATCTCTATCTATATATCTACCTACCTACCTATCTGTATTTATCTATCTACCTACCTACCTATCTGTATCTATCTATCTACCTACCTACCTATCTGTATCTATCTATCTACCTACCTACCTATCTGTATCTATCAATCTACCTACCTACCTATGTCTATCTATCTATCTACCTACCTACCTTTCTGTATTTATCTATCTACCTACCTACCTATCTGTATCTATCTATCTACCTACCTACCTATCTGTATCTATCAATCTACCTACCTACCTATCTCTATCTATATATCTACCTACCTACCTATCTCTATCTATCTACCTACCTACCTACCTATCTGTATTTATCTATCTATCTACCTACCTATCTGTATCTATCTACCTACCTACCTATCTCTATCTATCTACCTACCTACCTACCTATCTCTATCTATCTACCTACCTACCTATCTGTATTTATCTATCTACCTACCTACCTTTCTCTATCTATCTATCTACCTACCTACCTATCTGTATCTATCTATCTACCTTCCTACATATCTGTATCTATCAATCTACATACCTACCTATCTCTATCTATCTATCTATCTATCTATCTATCTATCTACCTACCTACCAATCTGTATCTATCTATCTATCTACCTACCTATCTCTATCTATCAATCTACCTACCTACCTATCTGTAGCTATCTACCTACCTACCTATCTGTATCTATCAATCTACCTTCCTACCTATCTGTATCTATCAATCTACTTACCTACCTATCTGTATCTATCATTCTACATACCTACCTATCTGTATCTATCTATCTACCTACCTACCTATCTGTATTTATCTATCTACCTACCTACCTATCTGTATCTATCTATCTACCTACCTACCTATCTGTATCTGTCAATCTACCTACCTACCTATCTCTATCTATATATCTACCTACCTACCTATCTCTATCTATCTACCTACCTACCGACCTATCTGTATTTATCTATCTATCTACCTACCTATCTGTATCTATCTACCTACCTATCTCTATCTATCTATCTACCTACCTACCTATCTGTATCTATCAATCTACCTACCTACCTATCTGTATCTATCAATCTACCTACCTACCTATCTGTATCTATCAATCTACTTACCTACCTATCTGTATCTATCATTCTACATACCTACCTATCTCTATCTATCTATCTACCTACCTACCTATCTGTATTTATCTATCTACCTACCTACCTATCTGTATCTATCTATCTACCTACCTACCTATCTGTATCTATCTATCTACCTACCTAACTATCTCTATCTATCTACCTACCTACCTACCTATCTGTATTTATCTATCTATCTACCTACCTATCTGTATCTATCTACCTACCTACCTATCTCTATCTATCTATCTACCTACCTACCTATCTCTATCTATCTATCTACCTACCTACCTATCTCTATCTATCTATCTACCTACCTACCTATCTGTATTTATCTATCTACCTACCTACCTTTCTCTATCTATCTATCTACCTAACTACCTATCTGTATCTATCTATCTACCTACCTACCTATCTGTATCTATCAATCTACCTACCTACCTATCTCTATCTATATATCTACCTACCTACCTATCTCTATCTATCTACCTACCTACCTACCTATCTGTATTTATCTATCTATCTACCTACCTATCTGTATCTATCTACCTACCTACCTATCTCTATCTATCTACCTACCTACCTACCTATCTGTATTTATCTACCTACCTACCTACCTTTCTCTATCTATCTATCTACCTACCTACCTATCTGTATCTATCTATCTACCTTCCTACCTATCTGTATCTATCAATCTACATACCTACCTATCTCTATCTATCTATCTATCTATCTATCTATCTATCTATCTATCTATCTATCTATCTATCTATCTATCTATCTATCTACTACCTACCTATCTGTATTTATCTATCTACCTACCTACCTATCTGTATCTATCTATCTACCTACCTACCTATCTGTATCTATCAATCTACCTACCTACCTATCTCTATCTATCTACCTACCTACCTACCTATCTGTATTTATCTATCTACCTACCTACCAATCTGTATCTATCTATCTATCTACCTACCTATCTCTATCTATCAATATACCTACCTACCTATCTGTAGCTATCTACCTACCTACCTATCTGTATCTATCAATCTACCTACCTACCTATCTCTATCTATATATCTACCTACCTACCTATCTCTATCTATCTACCTACCTACCGACCTATCTGTATTTATCTATCTATCTACCTACCTATCTGTATCTATCTACCTACCTATCTCTATCTATCTATCTACCTACCTACCTATCTGTATCTATCAATCTACCTACCTACCTATCTGTATCTATCAATCTACCTACCTACCTATCTGTATCTATCAATCTACTTACCTACCTATCTGTATCTATCATTCTACATACCTACCTATCTCTATCTATCTATCTACCTACCTACCTATCTGTATTTATCTATCTACCTACCTACCTATCTGTATCTATCTATCTACCTACCTACCTATCTGTATCTATCTATCTACCTACCTAACTATCTCTATCTATCTACCTACCTACCTACCTATCTGTATTTATCTATCTATCTACCTACCTATCTGTATCTATCTACCTACCTACCTATCTCTATCTATCTATCTACCTACCTACCTATCTCTATCTATCTATCTACCTACCTACCTATCTCTATCTATCTATCTACCTACCTACCTATCTGTATTTATCTATCTACCTACCTACCTTTCTCTATCTATCTATCTACCTACCTACCTTTCTGTATTTATCTATCTACCTACCTACCTATCTGTATCTATCTATCTACCTACCTACCTATCTGTATCTATCAATCTACCTACCTACCTATCTCTATCTATATATCTACCTACCTACCTATCTCTATCTATCTACCTACCTACCTACCTATCTGTATTTATCTATCTATCTACCTACCTATCTGTATCTATCTACCTACCTACCTATCTCTATCTATCTACCTACCTACCTACCTATCTCTATCTATCTACCTACCTACCTATCTGTATTTATCTACCTACCTACCTACCTTTCTCTATCTATCTATCTACCTACCTACCTATCTGTATCTATCTATCTACCTTCCTACCTATCTGTATCTATCAATCTACATACCTACCTATCTCTATCTATCTATCTATCTATCTATCTATCTATCTATCTATCTATCTATCTATCTATCTATCTATCTATCTACTACCTACCTATCTGTATTTATCTATCTACCTACCTACCTATCTGTATCTATCTATCTACCTACCTACCTATCTGTATCTATCAATCTACCTACCTACCTATCTCTATCTATCTACCTACCTACCTACCTATCTGTATTTATCTATCTACCTACCTACCAATCTGTATCTATCTATCTATCTACCTACCTCTCTCTATCTATCAATCTACCTACCTACCTATCTGTAGCTATCTACCTACCTACCTATCTGTATCTATCAATCTACCTACCTACCTATCTGTATCTATCAATCTACTTACCTACCTATCTGTATCTATCATTCTACATACCTACCTATCTGTATCTATCTATCTACCTACCTACCTATCTGTATCTATCTATCTACCTACCTACCTATCTGTATCTGTCAATCTACCTACCTACCTATCTCTATCTATATATCTACCTACCTACCTATCTCTATCTATCTACCTACCTACCTACCTATCTCTATCTATCTACCTACCTACCTATCTGTATTTATCTATCTACCTACCTACCTTTCTCTATCTATCTATCTACCTACCTACCTATCTGTATCTATCTACCTTCCTACCTATCTGTATCTATCAATCTACCTACCTAACTATGTCTATCTATCTACCTACCTACCTATCTCTATCTATCTATATACCTACCTACCTATCTGTATCTATCAATCTACATACCTACCTATCTCTATCTATCTATCTATCTATCTATCTATCTACTACCTACCTATCTGTATTTATCTATCTACCTACCTACCTATCTGTATCTATCTATCTACCTACCTACCTATCTGTATCTATCAATCTACCTACCTACCTATCTCTATCTATCTACCTACCTACCTACCTATCTGTATTTATCTATCTACCTACCTACCTATCTGTATCTATCTATCTATCTACCTACCTATCTGTATCTATCAATCTACCTACCTACCTATCTGTAGCTATCTACCTACGTACCTATCTGTATCTATCAATCTACCTACCTACCTATCTGTTTCTATCAATCTACTTACCTACCTATCTGTATCTATCATTCTACATACCTACCTATCTCTATCTATCTACCTACATACCTACCTATCTGTATTTATCTATCTACCTACCTACCTATCTGTATCTATCTATCTACCTACCTACCTATCTGTATCTATCAATCTACCTACCTATCTATCTGTATCTATCTATCTACCTACCTACCTATCTGTATCTATCAATCTACATACCTACCTATCTCTATCTATATATCTACCTACCTACCTATCTGTATTTATCTATCTACCTACCTACCTATCTGTATCTATCTATCTACCTACCTACCTATCTGTATCTATCTATCTACCTACCTACCTATCTGTATCTATCAATCTACCTATCTACCTATCTCTATCTATATATCTACCTACCTACCTATCTCTATCTATCTACCTACCTACCTACCTATCTGTATTTATCTATCTATCTACCTACCTATCTGTATCTATCTACCTACCTACCTATCTCTATCTATCTACCTACCTACCTACCTATCTCTATCTATCTACCTACCTACCTATCTGTATTTATCTACCTACCTACCTTTCTCTATCTATCTATCTACCTACCTACCTATCTGTATCTATCTATCTACCTTCCTACCTATCTGTATCTATCAATCTACATACCTACCTATCTCTATCTATCTATATATCTATCTATCTATCTATCTATCTACTACCTACCTATCTGTATTTATCCATCTACCTACCTACCTATCTGTATCTATCTATCTACCTACCTACCTATCTGTATCTATCAATCTACCTACCTACCTATCTCTATCTATCTACCTACCTACCTACCTATCTGTATTTATCTATCTACCTACCTACCAATCTGTATCTATCTATCTATCTACCTACCTATCTCTATCTATCAATCTACCTACCTACCTATCTGTAGCTATCTACCTACCTACCTATCTGTATCTATCAATCTACCTACCTACCTATCTGTATCTATCAATCTACTTACCTACCTATCTGTATCTATCATTCTACATACCTACCTATCTGTATTTATCTATCTACCTACCTACCTATCTGTATTTATCTATCTACCTACCTACCTATCTGTATCTATCTATCTACCTACCTACCTATCTGTATCTGTCAATCTACCTACCTACCTATCTCTATCTATATATCTACCTACCTACCTATCTCTATCTATCTACCTACCTACCGACCTATCTGTATTTATCTATCTATCTACCTACCTATCTGTATCTATCTACCTACCTCCCTATCTCTATCTATCTATCTACCTACCTACCTATCTGTATCTATCAATCTACCTACCTACCTATCTGTATCTATCAATCTACCTACCTACCTATCTCTATCTATATATCTACCTACCTACCTATCTGTATTTATCTATCTACCTACCTACCTATCTGTATCTATCTATCTACCTACCTACCTATCTGTATCTATCTATCTACCTACCTACCTATCTGTATCTATCAATCTACCTACCTACCTATGTCTATCTATCTATCTACCTACCTACCTTTCTGTATTTATCTATCTACCTACCTACCTATCTGTATCTATCTATCTACCTACCTACCTATCTGTATCTATCAATCTACCTACCTACCTATCTCTATCTATATATCTACCTACCTACCTATCTCTATCTATCTACCTACCTACCTACCTATCTGTATTTATCTATCTATCTACCTACCTATCTGTATCTATCTACCTACCTACCTATCTCTATCTATCTACCTACCTACCTACCTATCTCTATCTATCTACCTACCTACCTATCTGTATTTATCTATCTACCTACCTACCTTTCTCTATCTATCTATCTACCTACCTACCTATCTGTATCTATCTATCTACCTTCCTACCTATCTGTATCTATCAATCTACATACCTACCTATCTCTATCTATCTATCTATCTATCTATCTATCTATCTATCTACTACCTACCTATCTGTATTTATCTATCTACCTACCTACCTATCTGTATCTATCTATCTACCTACCTACCTATCTGTATCTATCAATCTACCTACCTACCTATCTCTATCTATCTACCTACCTACCTACCTATCTGTATTTATCTATCTACCTACCTACCAATCTGTATCTATCTATCTATCTACCTACCTATCTCTATCTATCAATCTACCTACCTACCTATCTGTAGCTATCTACCTACCTACCTATCTGTATCTATCTATCTACCTACCTACCTATCTGTATTTATCTATCTACCTACCTACCTATCTGTATCTATCTATCTACCTACCTACCTATCTGTATCTGTCAATCTACCTACCTACCTATCTCTATCTATATATCTACCTACCTACCTATCTCTATCTATCTACCTACCTACCGACCTATCTGTATTTATCTATCTATCTACCTACCTATCTGTATCTATCTACCTACATACCTATCTCTATCTATCTATCAACCTACCTACCTATCTGTATCTATCATTCTACATACCTACCTATCTCTATCTATCTATCTACCTACCTACCTATCTGTATTTATCTATCTACCTACCTACCTATCTGTATCTATCATTCTACATACCTACCTATCTCTATCTATCTATCTATCTATCTATCTATCTATCTACTACCTACCTATCTGTATTTATCTATCTACCTACCTACCTATCTGTATCTATCTATCTACCTACCTACCTATCTATATCTACCAATCTACCTACCTACCTATCTCTATCTATCTACCTACCTACCTACCTATCTGTATTTATCTATCTACCTACCTACCTATCTGTATCTATCTATCTATCTACCTACCTATCTGTATCTATCAATCTACCTACCTACCTATCTGTAGCTATCTACCTACCTACCTATCTGTATCTATCAATCTACCTACCTACCTATCTGTTTCTATCAATCTACTTACCTACCTATCTGTATCTATCATTCTACATACCTACCTATCTCTATCTATCTACCTACATACCTACCTATCTGTATTTATCTATCTACCTACCTACCTATCTGTATCTATCAATCTACCTACCTACCTATCTCTATCTATCTACCTACCTACCTACCTATCTGTATTTATCTATCTACCTACCTACCTATCTGTATCTATCTATCTATCTACCTACCTATCTGTATCTATCAATCTACATACCTACCTATCTCTATCTATATATCTACCTACCTACCTATCTGTATTTATCTATCTACCTACCTACCTATCTGTATCTATCTATCTACCTACCTACCTATCTGTATCTATCTATCTACCTACCTACCTATCTGTATCTATCAATCTACCTACCTACCTATGTCTATCTATCTATCTACCTACCTACCTTTCTGTATTTATCTATCTACCTACCTACCTATCTGTATCTATCTATCTACCTACCTACCTATCTGTATCTATCTACCTACCTACCTATCTCTATCTATCTACCTACCTACCTACCTATCTCTATCTATCTACCTACCTACCTATCTGTATTTATCTATCTACCTACCTACCTATCTCTATCTATCTATCTATCTATCTATCTATCTATCTATCTATCTTTCTATCTACTACCTACCTATCTGTATTTATCTATCTACCTACCTACCTATCTGTATCTATCTATCTACCTACCTACCTATCTGTATCTATCAATCTACCTACCTACCTATCTCTATCTATCTACCTACCTACCTACCTATCTGTATTTATCTATCTACCTACCTACCAATCTGTACCTATCTATCTATCTACCTACCTATCTCTATCTATCAATCTACCTACCTACCTATCTGTATCTATCAATCTACTTACCTACCTATCTGTATCTATCATTCTACATACCTACCTATCTGTATCTATCTATCTACCTACCTACCTATCTGTATTTATCTATCTATCTACCTACCTACCTATCTGTATCTATCTATCTACCTACCTACCTATCTGTATCTGTCAATCTACCTACCTACCTATCTCTATCTATATATCTACCTACCTACCTATCTCTATCTATCTACCTACCTACCGACCTATCTGTATTTATCTATCTATCTACCTACCTATCTGTATCTATCTACCTACCTATCTCTATCTATCTATCTACCTACCTACCTATCTGTATCTATCAATCTACCTACCTACCTATCTGTATCTATCAATCTACCTACCTACCTATCTGTATCTATCAATCTACTTACCTACCTATATGTATCTATCATTCTACATACCTACCTATCTCTATCTATCTATCTACCTACCTACCTATCTGTATTTATCTATCTACCTACCTACCTATCTGTATCTATCTATCTACCTACCTACCTATCTGTATCTATCAATCTACCTACCTAACTATCTCTATCTATCTACCTACCTACCTACCTATCTGTATTTATCTATCTATCTACCTACCTATCTGTATCTATCTACCTACCTACCTATCTCTATCTATCTATCTACCTACCTACCTATCTCTATCTATCTATCTACCTACCTACCTATCTCTATCTATCTATCTACCTACCTACCTATCTGTATTTATCTATCTACCTACCTACCTTTCTCTATCTATCTATCTACCTACCTACCTATCTGTATCTATCTATCTACCTACCTACCTATCTGTATCTATCAATCTACCTACCTACCTATCTGTTTCTATCAATCTACTTACCTACCTATCTGTATCTATCATTCTACATACCTACCTATCTCTATCTATCTACCTACATACCTACCTATCTGTATTTATCTATCTACCTACCTACCTATCTGTATCTATCAATCTACCTACCTACCTATCTCTATCTATCTACCTACCTACCTACCTATCTGTATTTATCTATCTACCTACCTACCTATCTGTATCTATCTATCTATCTACCTACCTATCTGTATCTATCAATCTACATACCTACCTATCTCTATCTATATATCTACCTACCTACCTATCTGTATTTATCTATCTACCTACCTACCTATCTGTATCTATCTATCTACCTACCTACCTATCTGTATCTATCTATCTACCTACCTACCTATCTGTATCTATCAATCTACCTACCTACCTATGTCTATCTATCTATCTACCTACCTACCTTTCTGTATTTATCTATCTACCTACCTACCTATCTGTATCTATCTATCTACCTACCTACCTATCTGTATCTATCTACCTACCTACCTATCTCTATCTATCTACCTACCTACCTACCTATCTCTATCTATCTACCTACCTACCTATCTGTATTTATCTATCTACCTACCTACCTTTCTCTATCTATCTATCTACCTACCTACCTATCTGTATCTATCTATCTACCTTCCTACCTATCTGTATCTATCAATCTACATACCTACCTATCTCTATCTATCTATCTATCTATCTATCTATCTATCTATCTATCTATCTTTCTATCTACTACCTACCTATCTGTATTTATCTATCTACCTACCTACCTATCTGTATCTATCTATCTACCTACCTACCTATCTGTATCTATCAATCTACCTACCTACCTATCTCTATCTATCTACCTACCTACCTACCTATCTGTATTTATCTATCTACCTACCTACCAATCTGTACCTATCTATCTATCTACCTACCTATCTCTATCTATCAATCTACCTACCTACCTATCTGTATCTATCAATCTACTTACCTACCTATCTGTATCTATCATTCTACATACCTACCTATCTGTATCTATCTATCTACCTACCTACCTATCTGTATTTATCTATCTATCTACCTACCTACCTATCTGTATCTATCTATCTACCTACCTACCTATCTGTATCTGTCAATCTACCTACCTACCTATCTCTATCTATATATCTACCTACCTACCTATCTCTATCTATCTACCTACCTACCGACCTATCTGTATTTATCTATCTATCTACCTACCTATCTGTATCTATCTACCTACCTATCTCTATCTATCTATCTACCTACCTACCTATCTGTATCTATCAATCTACCTACCTACCTATCTGTATCTATCAATCTACCTACCTACCTATCTGTATCTATCAATCTACTTACCTACCTATCTGTATCTATCATTCTACATACCTACCTATCTCTATCTATCTATCTACCTACCTACCTATCTGTATTTATCTATCTACCTACCTACCTATCTGTATCTATCTATCTACCTACCTACCTATCTGTATCTATCAATCTACCTACCTAACTATCTCTATCTATCTACCTACCTACCTACCTATCTGTATTTATCTATCTATCTACCTACCTATCTGTATCTATCTACCTACCTACCTATCTCTATCTATCTATCTACCTACCTACCTATCTCTATCTATCTATCTACCTACCTACCTATCTCTATCTATCTATCTACCTACCTACCTATCTGTATTTATCTATCTACCTACCTACCTTTCTCTATCTATCTATCTACCTACCTACCTATCTGTATCTATCTATCTACCTACCTACCTATCTGTATCTATCAATCTACCTACCTACCTATGTCTATCTATCTATCTACCTACCTACCTTTCTGTATTTATCTATCTACCTACCTACCTATCTGTATCTATCTATCTACCTACCTACCTATCTGTATCTATCAATCTACCTACCTACCTATCTCTATCTATATATCTACCTACCTACCTATCTCTATCTATCTACCTACCTACCTACCTATCTGTATTTATCTATCTATCTACCTACCTATCTGTATCTATCTACCTACCTACCTATCTCTATCTATCTACCTACCTACCTACCTATCTCTATCTATCTACCTACCTACCTATCTGTATTTATCTACCTACCTACCTACCTTTCTCTATCTATCTATCTACCTACCTACCTATCTGTATCTATCTATCTACCTTCCTACCTATCTGTATCTATCAATCTACATACCTACCTATCTCTATCTATCTATCTATCTATCTATCTATCTATCTATCTATCTATCTATCTATCTATCTATCTATCTATCTATCTATCTATCTATCTACTACCTACCTATCTGTATTTATCTATCTACCTACCTACCTATCTGTATCTATCTATCTATCTACCTACCTACCTATCTGTATCTATCAATCTACCTACCTACCTATCTCTATCTATCTACCTACCTACCTACCTATCTGTATTTATCTATCTACCTACCTACCAATCTGTATCTATCTATCTATCTACCTACCTATCTCTATCTATCAATCTACCTACCTACCTATCTGTAGCTATCTACCTACCTACCTATCTGTATCTATCAATCTACCTACCTACCTATCTGTATCTATCAATCTACTTACCTACCTATCTGTATCTATCATTCTACATACCTACCTATCTGTATCTATCTATCTACCTACCTACCTATCTGTATCTATCTATCTACCTACCTACCTATCTGTATCTGTCAATCTACCTACCTACCTATCTCTATCTATATATCTACCTACCTACCTATCTCTATCTATCTACCTACCTACCTACCTATCTGTATTTATCTATCTATCTACCTACCTATCTGTATCTATCTACCTGCCTACCTATCTCTATCTATCTACCTACCTACCTACCTATCTCTATCTATCTACCTACCTACCTATCTGTATTTATCTATCTACCTACCTACCTTTCTCTATCTATCTATCTACCTACCTACCTATCTGTATCTATCTATCTACCTTCCTACCTATCTGTATCTATCAATCTACCTACCTAACTATGTCTATCTATCTACCTACCTACCTATCTCTATCTATCTATATACCTACCTACCTATCTGTATCTATCAATCTACATACCTACCTATCTCTATCTATCTATCTATCTATCTATCTACTACCTACCTATCTGTATTTATCTATCTACCTACCTACCTATCTGTATCTATCTATCTACCTACCTACCTATCTGTATCTATCAATCTACCTACCTACCTATCTCTATCTATCTACCTACCTACCTACCTATCTGTATTTATCTATCTACCTACCTACCTATCTGTATCTATCTATCTATCTACCTACCTATCTGTATCTATCAATCTACCTACCTACCTATCTGTAGCTATCTACCTACCTACCTATCTGTATCTATCAATCTACCTACCTACCTATCTGTTTCTATCAATCTACTTACCTACCTATCTGTATCTATCATTCTACATACCTACCTATCTCTATCTATCTACCTACATACCTACCTATCTGTATTTATCTATCTACCTACCTACCTATCTGTATCTATCTATCTACCTACCTACCTATCTGTATCTATCAATCTACCTACCTATCTATCTGTATCTATCTATCTACCTACCTACCTATCTGTATCTATCAATCTACATACCTACCTATCTCTATCTATATATCTACCTACCTACCTATCTGTATCTATCTATCTACCTACCTACCTATCTGTATCTATCAATCTACCTACCTACCTATCTCTATCTATCTACCTACCTACCTACCTATCTGTATTTATCTATCTACCTACCTACCTATCTGTATCTATCTATCTATCTACCTACCTATCTGTATCTATCAATCTACCTACCTACCTATCTGTAGCTATCTACCTACCTACCTATCTGTATCTATCAATCTACCTACCTACCTATCTGTTTCTATCAATCTACTTACCTACCTATCTGTATCTATCATTCTACATACCTACCTATCTCTATCTATCTACCTACATACCTACCTATCTGTATTTATCTATCTACCTACCTACCTATCTGTATCTATCTATCTACCTACCTACCTATCTGTATCTATCAATCTACCTACCTATCTATCTGTATCTATCTATCTACCTACCTACCTATCTGTATCTATCAATCTACATACCTACCTATCTCTATCTATATATCTACCTACCTACCTATCTGTATCTATCTATCTACCTACCTACCTATCTGTATCTATCTATCTACCTACCTACCTATCTGTATCTATCAATCTATCTACCTACCTATGTCTATCTATCTATCTACCTACCTACCTTTCTGTATTTATCTATCTACCTACCTACCTATCTGTATCTATCTATCTACCTACCTACCTATCTGTATCTATCAATCTACCTACCTACCTATCTCTATCTATATATCTACCTACCTACCTATCTCTATCTATCTACCTACCTACCTACCTATCTGTATTTATCTATCTATCTACCTACCTATCTGTATCTATCTACCTACCTACCTATCTCTATCTATCTACCTACCTACCTACCTATCTCTATCTATCTACCTACCTACCTATCTGTATTTATCTATCTACCTACCTACCTTTCTCTATCTATCTATCTAACTACCTACCTATCTGTATCTATCTATCTACCTTCCTACATATCTGTATCTATCAATCTACATACCTACCTATCTCTATCTATCTATCTATCTATCTATCTATCTATCTATCTATCTATCTATCTATCTATCTATCTACTACCTACCTATCTGTATTTATCTATCTACCTACCTACCTATCTGTATCTATCTATCTACCTACCTACCTATCTGTATCTATCAATCTACCTACCTACCTATCTCTATCTATCTACCTACCTACCTACCTATCTGTATTTATCTATCTACCTACCTACCAATCTGTATCTATCTATCTATCTACCTACCTATCTCTATCTATCAATCTACCTACCTACCTATCTGTAGCTATCTACCTACCTACCTATCTGTATCTATCAATCTACCTACCTACCTATCTGTATCTATCAATCTACTTACCTACCTATCTGTATCTATCATTCTACATACCTACCTATCTGTATCTATCTATCTACCTACCTACCTATCTGTATTTATCTATCTACCTACCTACCTATCTGTATCTATCTATCTACCTACCTACCTATCTGTATCTGTCAATCTACCTACCTACCTATCTCTATCTATATATCTACCTACCTACCTATCTCTATCTATCTACCTACCTACCGACCTATCTGTATTTATCTATCTATCTACCTACCTATCTGTATCTATCTACCTACCTACCTATCTCTATCTATCTATCAACCTACCTACCTATCTGTATCTATCAATCTACCTACCTACCTATCTGTATCTATCAATCTACCTACCTACCTATCTGTATCTATCAATCTACTTACCTACCTATCTGTATCTATCATTCTACATACCTACCTATCTCTATCTATCTATCTACCTACCTACCTATCTGTATTTATCTATCTACCTACCTACCTATCTGTATCTATCAATCTACATACCTACCTATCTCTATCTATCTATCTATCTATCTATCTACTACCTACCTATCTGTATTTATCTATCTACCTACCTACCTATCTGTATCTATCTATCTACCTACCTACCTATCTATATCTACCAATCTACCTACCTACCTATCTCTATCTATCTACCTACCTACCTACCTATCTGTATTTATCTATCTACCTACCTACCTATCTGTATCTATCTATCTATCTACCTACCTATCTGTATCTATCAATCTACCTACCTACCTATCTGTAGCTATCTACCTACCTACCTATCTGTATCTATCAATCTACCTACCTACCTATCTGTTTCTATCAATCTACTTACCTACCTATCTGTATCTATCATTCTACATACCTACCTATCTCTATCTATCTACCTACATACCTACCTATCTGTATTTATCTATCTACCTACCTACCTATCTGTATCTATCTATCTACCTACCTACCTATCTGTATCTATCAATCTACCTACCTATCTATCTGTATCTATCTATCTACCTACCTACCTATCTGTATCTATCAATCTACATACCTACCTATCTCTATCTATATATCTACCTACCTACCTATCTGTATTTATCTATCTACCTACCTACCTTTCTGTATCTATCTATCTACCTACCTACCTATCTGTATCTATCTATCTACCTACCTACCTATCTGTATCTATCAATCTACCTACCTACCTATGTCTATCTATCTATCTACCTACCTACCTTTCTGTATTTATCTATCTACCTACCTACCTATCTGTATCTATCTATCTACCTACCTACCTATCTGTATCTATCAATCTACCTACCTACCTATCTCTATCTATATATCTACCTACCTACCTATCTCTATCTATCTACCTACCTACCTACCTATCTGTATTTATCTATCTATCTACCTACCTATCTGTATCTATCTACCTACCTACCTATCTCTATCTATCTACCTACCTACCTACCTATCTCTATCCATCTACCTACCTACCTATCTGTATTTATCTATCTACCTACCTACCTTTCTCTATCTATCTATCTACCTACCTACCTATCTGTATCTATCTATCTACCTTCCTACCTATCTGTATCTATCAATCTACATACCTACCTATCTCTATCTATCTATCTATCTATCTATCTATCTATCTATCTATCTATCTATCTATCTATCTATCTTTCTATCTACTACCTACCTATCTGTATTTATCTATCTACCTACCTACCTATCTGTATCTATCTATCTACCTACCTACCTATCTGTATCTATCAATCTACCTACCTACCTATCTCTATCTATCTACCTACCTACCTACCTATCTGTATTTATCTATCTACCTACCTACCAATCTGTACCTATCTATCTATCTACCTACCTATCTCTATCTATCAATCTACCTACCTACCTATCTGTAGCTATCTACCTACCTACCTATCTGTATCTATCAATCTACCTACCTACCTATCTGTATCTATCAATCTACTTACCTACCTATCTGTATCTATCATTCTACATACCTACCTATCTGTATCTATCATTCTACATACCTACCTATCTGTATCTATCTATCTACCTACCTACCTATCTGTATTTATCTATCTATCTACCTACCTACCTATCTGTATCTATCTATCTACCTACCTACCTATCTGTATCTGTCAATCTACCTACCTACCTATCTCTATCTATATATCTACCTACCTACCTATCTCTATCTATCTACCTACCTACCGACCTATCTGTATTTATCTATCTATCTACCTACCTATCTGTATCTATCTACCTACCTATCTCTATCTATCTATCTACCTACCTACCTATCTGTATCTATCAATCTACCTACCTACCTATCTGTATCTATCAATCTACCTACCTACCTATCTGTATCTATCAATCTACTTACCTACCTATCTGTATCTATCATTCTACATACCTACCTATCTCTATCTATCTATCTACCTACCTACCTATCTGTATTTATCTATCTACCTACCTACCTATCTGTATCTATCTATCTACCTACCTACCTATCTGTATCTATCAATCTACCTACCTAACTATCTCTATCTATCTACCTACCTACCTACCTATCTGTATTTATCTATCTATCTACCTACCTATCTGTATCTATCTACCTACCTACCTATCTCTATCTATCTATCTACCTACCTACCTATCTCTATCTATCTATCTACCTACCTACCTATCTCTATCTATCTATCTACCTACCTACCTATCTGTATTTATCTATCTACCTACCTACCTTTCTCTATCTATCTATCTACCTACCTACCTATCTGTATCTATCTATCTACCTACCTACCTATCTGTATCTATCAATCTACCTACCTACCTATGTCTATCTATCTATCTACCTACCTACCTTTCTGTATTTATCTATCTACCTACCTACCTATCTGTATCTATCTATCTACCTACCTACCTATCTGTATCTATCAATCTACCTACCTACCTATCTCTATCTATATATCTACCTACCTACCTATCTCTATCTATCTACCTACCTACCTACCTATCTGTATTTATCTATCTATCTACCTACCTATCTGTATCTATCTACCTACCTACCTATCTCTATCTATCTACCTACCTACCTACCTATCTCTATCTATCTACCTACCTACCTATCTGTATTTATCTACCTACCTACCTACCTTTCTCTATCTATCTATCTACCTACCTACCTATCTGTATCTATCTATCTACCTTCCTACCTATCTGTATCTATCAATCTACATACCTACCTATCTCTATCTATCTATCTATCTATCTATCTATCTATCTATCTATCTATCTATCTATCTATCTATCTATCTATCTATCTATCTATCTACTACCTACCTATCTGTATTTATCTATCTACCTACCTACCTATCTGTATCTATCTATCTATCTACCTACCTACCTATCTGTATCTATCAATCTACCTACCTACCTATCTCTATCTATCTACCTACCTACCTACCTATCTGTATTTATCTATCTACCTACCTACCAATCTGTATCTATCTATCTATCTACCTACCTATCTCTATCTATCAATCTACCTACCTACCTATCTGTAGCTATCTACCTACCTACCTATCTGTATCTATCAATCTACCTACCTACCTATCTGTATCTATCAATCTACTTACCTACCTATCTGTATCTATCATTCTACATACCTACCTATCTGTATCTATCTATCTACCTACCTACCTATCTGTATCTATCTATCTACCTACCTACCTATCTGTATCTGTCAATCTACCTACCTACCTATCTCTATCTATATATCTACCTACCTACCTATCTCTATCTATCTACCTACCTACCTACCTATCTGTATTTATCTATCTATCTACCTACCTATCTGTATCTATCTACCTGCCTACCTATCTCTATCTATCTACCTACCTACCTACCTATCTCTATCTATCTACCTACCTACCTATCTGTATTTATCTATCTACCTACCTACCTTTCTCTATCTATCTATCTACCTACCTACCTATCTGTATCTATCTATCTACCTTCCTACCTATCTGTATCTATCAATCTAGCTACCTAACTATGTCTATCTATCTACCTACCTACCTATCTCTATCTATCTATATACCTACCTACCTATCTGTATCTATCAATCTACATACCTACCTATCTCTATCTATCTATCTATCTATCTATCTACTACCTACCTATCTGTATTTATCTATCTACCTACCTACCTATCTGTATCTATCTATCTACCTACCTACCTATCTGTATCTATCAATCTACCTACCTACCTATCTCTATCTATCTACCTACCTACCTACCTATCTGTATTTATCTATCTACCTACCTACCTATCTGTATCTATCTATCTATCTACCTACCTATCTGTATCTATCAATCTACCTACCTACCTATCTGTAGCTATCTACCTACCTACCTATCTGTATCTATCAATCTACCTACCTACCTATCTGTTTCTATCAATCTACTTACCTACCTATCTGTATCTATCATTCTACATACCTACCTATCTCTATCTATCTACCTACATACCTACCTATCTGTATTTATCTATCTACCTACCTACCTATCTGTATCTATCTATCTACCTACCTACCTATCTGTATCTATCAATCTACCTACCTATCTATCTGTATCTATCTATCTACCTACCTACCTATCTGTATCTATCAATCTACATACCTACCTATCTCTATCTATATATCTACCTACCTACCTATCTGTATCTATCTATCTACCTACCTACCTATCTGTATCTATCAATCTACCTACCTACCTATCTCTATCTATCTACCTACCTACCTACCTATCTGTATTTATCTATCTACCTACCTACCTATCTGTATCTATCTATCTATCTACCTACCTATCTGTATCTATCAATCTACCTACCTACCTATCTGTAGCTATCTACCTACCTACCTATCTGTATCTATCAATCTACCTACCTACCTATCTGTTTCTATCAATCTACTTACCTACCTATCTGTATCTATCATTCTACATACCTACCTATCTCTATCTATCTACCTACATACCTACCTATCTGTATTTATCTATCTACCTACCTACCTATCTGTATCTATCTATCTACCTACCTACCTATCTGTATCTATCAATCTACCTACCTATCTATCTGTATCTATCTATCTACCTACCTACCTATCTGTATCTATCAATCTACATACCTACCTATCTCTATCTATATATCTACCTACCTACCTATCTGTATTTATCTATCTACCTACCTACCTATCTGTATCTATCTATCTACCTACCTACCTATCTGTATCTATCTATCTACCTACCTACCTATCTGTATCTATCAATCTATCTACCTACCTATGTCTATCTATCTATCTACCTACCTACCTTTCTGTATTTATCTATCTACCTACCTACCTATCTGTATCTATCTATCTACCTACCTACCTATCTGTATCTATCAATCTACCTACCTACCTATCTCTATCTATATATCTACCTACCTACCTATCTCTATCTATCTACCTACCTACCTACCTATCTGTATTTATCTATCTATCTACCTACCTATCTGTATCTATCTACCTACCTACCTATCTCTATCTATCTACCTACCTACCTACCTATCTCTATCTATCTACCTACCTACCTATCTGTATTTATCTATCTACCTACCTACCTTTCTCTATCTATCTATCTAACTACCTACCTATCTGTATCTATCTATCTACCTTCCTACATATCTGTATCTATCAATCTACATACCTACCTATCTCTATCTATCTATCTATCTATCTATCTATCTATCTATCTATCTATCTATCTATCTATCTATCTACTACCTACCTATCTGTATTTATCTATCTACCTACCTACCTATCTGTATCTATCTATCTACCTACCTACCTATCTGTATCTATCAATCTACCTACCTACCTATCTCTATCTATCTACCTACCTACCTACCTATCTGTATTTATCTATCTACCTACCTACCAATCTGTATCTATCTATCTATCTACCTACCTATCTCTATCTATCAATCTACCTACCTACCTATCTGTAGCTATCTACCTACCTACCTATCTGTATCTATCAATCTACCTACCTACCTATCTGTATCTATCAATCTACTTACCTACCTATCTGTATCTATCATTCTACATACCTACCTATCTGTATCTATCTATCTACCTACCTACCTATCTGTATTTATCTATCTACCTACCTACCTATCTGTATCTATCTATCTACCTACCTACCTATCTGTATCTGTCAATCTACCTACCTACCTATCTCTATCTATATATCTACCTACCTACCTATCTCTATCTATCTACCTACCTACCGACCTATCTGTATTTATCTATCTATCTACCTACCTATCTGTATCTATCTACCTACCTACCTATCTCTATCTATCTATCAACCTACCTACCTATCTGTATCTATCAATCTACCTACCTACCTATCTGTATCTATCAATCTACCTACCTACCTATCTGTATCTATCAATCTACTTACCTACCTATCTGTATCTATCATTCTACATACCTACCTATCTCTATCTATCTATCTACCTACCTTCCTATCTGTATTTATCTATCTACCTACCTACCTATCTGTATCTATCAATCTACATACCTACCTATCTCTATCTATCTATCTATCTATCTATCTACTACCTACCTATCTGTATTTATCTATCTACCTACCTACCTATCTGTATCTATCTATCTACCTACCTACCTATCTATATCTACCAATCTACCTACCTACCTATCTCTATCTATCTACCTACCTACCTACCTATCTGTATTTATCTATCTACCTACCTACCTATCTGTATCTATCTATCTATCTACCTACCTATCTGTATCTATCAATCTACCTACCTACCTATCTGTAGCTATCTACCTACCTACCTATCTGTATCTATCAATCTACCTACCTACCTATCTGTTTCTATCAATCTACTTACCTACCTATCTGTATCTATCATTCTACATACCTACCTATCTCTATCTATCTACCTACATACCTACCTATCTGTATTTATCTATCTACCTACCTACCTATCTGTATCTATCTATCTACCTACCTACCTATCTGTATCTATCAATCTACCTACCTATCTATCTGTATCTATCTATCTACCTACCTACCTATCTGTATCTATCAATCTACATACCTACCTATCTCTATCTATATATCTACCTACCTACCTATCTGTATTTATCTATCTACCTACCTACCTTTCTGTATCTATCTATCTACCTACCTACCTATCTGTATCTATCTATCTACCTACCTACCTATCTGTATCTATCAATCTACCTACCTACCTATGTCTATCTATCTATCTACCTACCTACCTTTCTGTATTTATCTATCTACCTACCTACCTATCTGTATCTATCTATCTACCTACCTACCTATCTGTATCTATCAATCTACCTACCTACCTATCTCTATCTATATATCTACCTACCTACCTATCTCTATCTATCTACCTACCTACCTACCTATCTGTATTTATCTATCTATCTACCTACCTATCTGTATCTATCTACCTACCTACCTATCTCTATCTATCTACCTACCTACCTACCTATCTCTATCTATCTACCTACCTACCTATCTGTATTTATCTATCTACCTACCTACCTTTCTCTATCTATCTATCTACCTACCTACCTATCTGTATCTATCTATCTACCTTCCTACCTATCTGTATCTATCAATCTACATACCTACCTATCTCTATCTATCTATCTATCTATCTATCTATCTATCTATCTATCTATCTATCTATCTTTCTATCTACTACCTACCTATCTGTATTTATCTATCTACCTACCTACCTATCTGTATCTATCTATCTACCTACCTACCTATCTGTATCTATCAATCTACCTACCTACCTATCTCTATCTATCTACCTACCTACCTACCTATCTGTATTTATCTATCTACCTACCTACCAATCTGTACCTATCTATCTATCTACCTACCTATCTCTATCTATCAATCTACCTACCTACCTATCTGTAGCTATCTACCTACCTACCTATCTGTATCTATCAATCTACCTACCTATCTGTATCTATCAATCTACTTACCTACCTATCTGTATCTATCATTCTACATACCTACCTATCTGTATCTATCATTCTACATACCTACCTATCTGTATCTATCTATCTACCTACCTACCTATCTGTATTTATCTATCTATCTACCTACCTACCTATCTGTATCTATCTATCTACCTACCTACCTATCTGTATCTGTCAATCTACCTACCTACCTATCTCTATCTATATATCTACCTACCTACCTATCTCTATCTATCTACCTACCTACCGACCTATCTGTATTTATCTATCTATCTACCTACCTATCTGTATCTATCTACCTACCTATCTCTATCTATCTATCTACCTACCTACCTATCTGTATCTATCAATCTACCTACCTACCTATCTGTATCTATCAATCTACCTACCTACCTATCTGTATCTATCAATCTACTTACCTACCTATCTGTATCTATCATTCTACATACCTACCTATCTCTATCTATCTATCTACCTACCTACCTATCTGTATTTATCTATCTACCTACCTACCTATCTGTATCTATCTATCTACCTACCTACCTATCTGTATCTATCAATCTACCTACCTAACTATCTCTATCTATCTACCTACCTACCTACCTATCTGTATTTATCTATCTATCTACCTACCTATCTGTATCTATCTACCTACCTACCTATCTCTATCTATCTATCTACCTACCTACCTATCTCTATCTATCTATCTACCTACCTACCTATCTCTATCTATCTATCTACCTACCTACCTATCTGTATTTATCTATCTACCTACCTACCTTTCTCTATCTATCTATCTACCTACCTACCTATCTGTATCTATCTATCTACCTACCTACCTATCTGTATCTATCAATCTACCTACCTACCTATGTCTATCTATCTATCTACCTACCTACCTTTCTGTATTTATCTATCTACCTACCTACCTATCTGTATCTATCTATCTACCTACCTACCTATCTGTATCTATCAATCTACCTACCTACCTATCTCTATCTATATATCTACCTACCTACCTATCTCTATCTATCTACCTACCTACCTACCTATCTGTATTTATCTATCTATCTACCTACCTATCTGTATCTATCTACCTACCTACCTATCTCTATCTATCTACCTACCTACCTACCTATCTCTATCTATCTACCTACCTACCTATCTGTATTTATCTACCTACCTACCTACCTTTCTCTATCTATCTATCTACCTACCTACCTATCTGTATCTATCTATCTACCTTCCTACCTATCTGTATCTATCAATCTACATACCTACCTATCTCTATCTATCTATCTATCTATCTATCTATCTATCTATCTATCTATCTATCTATCTATCTATCTATCTACTACCTACCTATCTGTATTTATCTATCTACCTACCTACCTATCTGTATCTATCTATCTATCTACCTACCTACCTATCTGTATCTATCAATCTACCTACCTACCTATCTCTATCTATCTACCTACCTACCTACCTATCTGTATTTATCTATCTACCTACCTACCAATCTGTATCTATCTATCTATCTACCTACCTATCTCTATCTATCAATCTACCTACCTACCTATCTGTAGCTATCTACCTACCTACCTATCTGTATCTATCAATCTACCTACCTACCTATCTGTATCTATCAATCTACTTACCTACCTATCTGTATCTATCATTCTACATACCTACCTATCTGTATCTATCTATCTACCTACCTACCTATCTGTATCTATCTATCTACCTACCTACCTATCTGTATCTGTCAATCTACCTACCTACCTATCTCTATCTATATATCTACCTACCTACCTATCTCTATCTATCTACCTACCTACCTACCTATCTGTATTTATCTATCTATCTACCTACCTATCTGTATCTATCTACCTGCCTACCTATCTCTATCTATCTACCTTCCTACCTATCTGTATCTATCAATCTACCTACCTAACTATGTCTATCTATCTACCTACCTACCTATCTCTATCTATCTATATACCTACCTACCTATCTGTATCTATCAATCTACATACCTACCTATCTCTATCTATCTATCTATCTATCTATCTACTACCTACCTATCTGTATTTATCTATCTAGCTACCTACCTATCTGTATCTATCTATCTACCTACCTACCTATCTGTATCTTTCAATCTACCTACCTACCTATCTCTATCTATCTACCTACCTACCTACCTATCTGTATTTATCTATCTACCTACCTACCTATCTGTATCTATCTATCTATCTACCTACCTATCTGTATCTATCAATCTACCTACCTACCTATCTGTAGCTATCTACCTACCTACCTATCTGTATCTATCAATCTACCTACCTACCTATCTGTTTCTATCAATCTACTTACCTACCTATCTGTATCTATCATTCTACATACCTACCTATCTCTATCTATCTACCTACATACCTACCTATCTGTATTTATCTATCTACCTACCTACCTATCTGTATCTATCTATCTACCTACCTACCTATCTGTATCTATCAATCTACCTACCTATCTATCTGTATCTATCTATCTACCTACCTACCTATCTGTATCTATCAATCTACATACCTACCTATCTCTATCTATATATCTACCTACCTACCTATCTGTATTTATCTATCTACCTACCTACCTATCTGTATCTATCTATCTACCTACCTACCTATCTGTATCTATCAATCTATCTACCTACCTATGTCTATCTATCTATCTACCTACCTACCTTTCTGTATTTATCTATCTACCTACCTACCTATCTGTATCTATCTATCTACCTACCTACCTATCTGTATCTATCAATCTACCTACCTACCTATCTCTATCTATATATCTACCTACCTACCTATCTCTATCTATCTACCTACCTACCTACCTATCTGTATTTATCTATCTATCTACCTACCTATCTGTATCTATCTACCTACCTACCTATCTCTATCTATCTACCTACCTACCTACCTATCTCTATCTATCTACCTACCTACCTATCTGTATTTATCTATCTACCTACCTACCTTTCTCTATCTATCTATCTAACTACCTACCTATCTGTATCTATCTATCTACCTTCCTACATATCTGTATCTATCAATCTACATACCTACCTATCTCTATCTATCTATCTATCTATCTATCTATCTATCTATCTATCTATCTATCTATCTATCTATCTATCTACTACCTACCTATCTGTATTTATCTATCTACCTACCTACCTATCTGTATCTATCTATCTACCTACCTACCTATCTGTATCTATCAATCTACCTACCTACCTATCTCTATCTATCTACCTACCTACCTACCTATCTGTATTTATCTATCTACCTACCTACCAATCTGTATCTATCTATCTATCTACCTACCTATCTCTATCTATCAATCTACCTACCTACCTATCTGTAGCTATCTACCAGCTACCTATCTGTATCTATCAATCTACCTACCTACCTATCTGTATCTATCAATCTACTTACCTACCTATCTGTATCTATCATTCTACATACCTACCTATCTGTATCTATCTATCTACCTACCTACCTATCTCTATTTATCTATCTACCTACCTACCTATCTGTATCTATCTATCTACCTACCTACCTATCTGTATCTGTCAATCTACCTACCTACCTATCTCTATCTATATATCTACCTACCTACCTATCTCTATCTATCTACCTACCTACCGACCTATCTGTATTTATCTATCTATCTACCTACCTATCTGTATCTATCTACCTACCTACCTATCTCTATCTATCTATCTACCTACCTACCTATCTGTATCTATCAATCTACCTACCTACCTATCTGTATCTATCAATCTACCTACCTACCTATCTCTATCTATATATCTACCTACCTACCTATCTGTATTTATCTATCTACCTACCTACCTATCTGTATCTATCTATCTACCTACCTACCTATCTGTATCTATCTATCTACCTACCTACCTATCTGTATCTATCAATCTACCTACCTACCTATGTCTATCTATCTATCTACCTACCTACCTTTCTGTATTTATCTATCTACCTACCTACCTATCTGTATCTATCTATCTACCTACCTACCTATCTGTATCTATCAATCTACCTACCTACCTATCTCTATCTATATATCTACCTACCTACCTATCTCTATCTATCTACCTACCTACCTACCTATCTGTATTTATCTATCTATCTACCTACCTATCTGTATCTATCTACCTACCTACCTATCTCTATCTATCTACCTACCTACCTACCTATCTCTATCTATCTACCTACCTACCTATCTGTATTTATCTATCTACCTACCTACCTTTCTCTATCTATCTATCTATCTACCTACCTACCTATCTGTATCTATCTATCTACCTTCCTACCTATCTGTATCTATCAATCTACATACCTACCTATCTCTATCTATCTATCTATCTATCTATCTACTACCTACCTATCTGTATTTATCTATCTACCTACCTACCTATCTGTATCTATCTATCTACCTACCTACCTATCTGTATCTATCAATCTACCTACCTACCTATCTCTATCTATCTACCTACCTACCTACCTATCTGTATTTATCTATCTACCTACCTACCAATCTGTATCTATCTATCTATCTACCTACCTATCTCTATCTATCAATCTACCTACCTACCTATCTGTAGCTATCTACCTACCTACCTATCTGTATCTATCAATCTACCTACCTACCTATCTGTATCTATCAATCTACCTACCTACCTATCTGTATCTATCATTCTACATACCTACCTATCTGTATCTATCTATCTACCTACCTACCTATCTGTATTTATCTATCTACCTACCTACCTATCTGTATCTATCTATCTACCTACCTACCTATCTGTATCTGTCAATCTACCTACCTACCTATCTCTATCTATATATCTACCTACCTACCTATCTCTATCTATCTACCTACCTACCGACCTATCTGTATTTATCTATCTATCTACCTACCTATCTGTATCTATCTACCTACCTACCTATCTCTATCTATCTATCTACCTACCTACCTATCTGTATCTATCAATCTACCTACCTACCTATCTGTATCTATCAATCTACCTACCTACCTATCTGTATCTATCAATCTACTTACCTACCTATCTGTATCTATCATTCTACATACCTACCTATCTCTATCTATCTATCTACCTACCTACCTATCTGTATTTATCTATCTACCTACCTACCTATCTGTATCTATCTATCTACCTACCTACCTATCTGTATCTATCAATCTACATACCTACCTATCTCTATCTATCTATCTATCTATCTATCTATCTATCTATCTACTACCTACCTATCTGTATTTATCTATCTACCTACCTACCTATCTGTATCTATCTATCTACCTACCTACCTATCTGTATCTATCAATCTACCTACCTACCTATCTCTATCTATCTACCTACCTACCTACCTATCTGTATTTATCTATCTACCTACCTACCTATCTGTATCTATCTATCTATCTACCTACCTATCTGTATCTATCAATCTACCTACCTACCTATCTGTAGCTATCTACCTACCTACCTATCTGTATCTATCAATCTACCTACCTACCTATCTGTTTCTATCAATCTACTTACCTACCTATCTGTATCTATCATTCTACATACCTACCTATCTCTATCTATCTACCTACATACCTACCTATCTGTATTTATCTATCTACCTACCTACCTATCTGTATCTATCTATCTACCTACCTACCTATCTGTATCTATCAATCTACCTACCTATCTATCTGTATCTATCTATCTACCTACCTACCTATCTGTATCTATCAATCTACATACCTACCTATCTCTATCTATATATCTACCTACCTACCTATCTGTATTTATCTATCTACCTACCTACCTATCTGTATCTATCTATCTACCTACCTACCTATCTGTATCTATCTATCTACCTACCTACCTATCTGTATCTATCAATCTACCTACCTACCTATGTCTATCTATCTATCTACCTACCTACCTTTCTGTATTTATCTATCTACCTACCTACCTATCTGTATCTATCTATCTACCTACCTACCTATCTGTATCTATCAATCTACCTACCTACCTATCTCTATCTATATATCTACCTACCTACCTATCTCTATCTATCTACCTACCTACCTACCTATCTGTATTTATCTATCTATCTACCTACCTATCTGTATCTATCTACCTACCTACCTATCTCTATCTATCTACCTACCTACCTACCTATCTCTATCTATCTACCTACCTACCTATCTGTATTTATCTATCTACCTACCTACCTTTCTCTATCTATCTATCTACCTACCTACCTATCTGTATCTATCTATATACCTTCCTACCTATCTGTATCTATCAATCTACATACCTACCTATCTCTATCTATCTATCTATCTATCTATCTATCTATCTATCTATCTATCTATCTATCTATCTATCTACTACCTACCTATCTGTATTTATCTATCTACCTACCTACCTATCTGTATCTATCTATCTACCTACCTACCTATCTGTATCTATCAATCTACCTACCTACCTATCTCTATCTATCTACCTACCTACCTACCTATCTGTATTTATCTATCTACCTACCTACCAATCTGTATCTATCTATCTATCTACCTACCTATCTCTATCTATCAATCTACCTACCTACCTATCTGTAGCTATCTACCTACCTACCTATCTGTATCTATCAATCTACCTACCTACCTATCTGTATCTATCAATCTACTTACCTACCTATCTGTATCTATCATTCTACATACCTACCTATCTGTATCTATCTATCTACCTACCTACCTATCTGTATTTATCTATCTACCTACCTACCTATCTGTATCTATCTATCTACCTACCTACCTATCTGTATCTGTCAATCTACCTACCTACCTATCTCTATCTATATATCTACCTACCTACCTATCTCTATCTATCTACCTACCTACCGACCTATCTGTATTTATCTATCTATCTACCTACCTATCTGTATCTATCTACCTACCTACCTATCTCTATCTATCTATCTACCTACCTACCTATCTGTATCTATCAATCTACCTACCTACCTATCTGTATCTATCAATCTACCTACCTACCTATCTGTATCTATCAATCTACTTACCTACCTATCTGTATCTATCATTCTACATACCTACCTATCTCTATCTATCTATCTACCTACCTACCTATCTGTATTTATCTATCTACCTACCTACCTATCTGTATCTATCTATCTACCTACCTACCTATCTGTATCTATCAATCTACCTACCTAACTATCTCTATCTATCTACCTACCTACCTACCTACCTATCTGTATTTATCTATCTATCTACCTACCTATCTGTATCTATCTACCTACCTACCTATCTCTATCTATCTATCTACCTACCTACCTATCTCTATCTATCTATCTACCTACCTACCTATCTCTATCTATCTATCTACCTACCTACCTATCTGTATTTATCTATCTACCTACCTACCTTTCTCTATCTATCTATCTACCTACCTACCTATCTGTATCTATCTATCTACCTACCTACCTATCTGTATCTATCAATCTACCTACCTACCTATGTCTATCTATCTATCTACCTACCTACCTTTCTGTATTTATCTATCTACCTACCTACCTATCTGTATCTATCTATCTACCTACCTACCTATCTGTATCTATCAATCTACCTACCTACCTATCTCTATCTATCTACCTACCTACCTACCTATCTGTATTTATCTATCTACCTACCTACCTATCTGTATCTATCTATCTATCTACCTACCTATCTGTATCTATCAATCTACCTACCTACCTGTCTGTAGCTATCTACCTACCTACCTATCTGTATCTATCAATCTACCTACCTACCTATCTGTTTCTATCAATCTACTTACCTACCTATCTGTATCTATCATTCTACATACCTACCTATCTCTATCTATCTACCTACATACCTACCTATCTGTATTTATCTATCTACCTACCTACCTATCTGTATCTATCTATCTACCTACCTACCTATCTGTATCTATCAATCTACCTACCTATCTATCTGTATCTATCTATCTACCTACCTACCTATCTGTATCTATCAATCTACATACCTACCTATCTCTATCTATATATCTACCTACCTACCTATCTCTATTTATCTATCTACCTACCTACCTATCTGTATCTATCTATCTACCTACCTACCTATCTGTATCTATCAATCTACCTACCTATCTATCTGTATCTATCTATCTACCTACCTACCTATCTGTATCTATCAATCTACATACCTACCTATCTCTATCTATATATCTACCTACCTACCTATCTCTATTTATCTATCTACCTACCTACCTATCTGTATTTATCTATCTACCTACCTACCTATCTGTATCTATCAATCTACCTACCTACCTATCTGTATCTATCAATCTACCTACCAACCTATCTGTATCTATCTATCTACCTACCTACCTATCTCTATCTATCTACTTACCTACCTACCTATCTCTATCTATCTATCTACCTACCTACCTATCTGTATCTATCTATCTACCTACCTACCTATCTGTATCTATCAATCTACCTACCTACCTTTCTCTATCTATCTATCTACCTACCTACCTATCTCTATCTATCTACCTACCTACCTACCTATCTGTATTTATCTATCTACCTACCTACCTATCTCTATCAATCTATCTACCTACCTACCTATCTGTATCTATCTATCTACCTACCTACCTATCTGTATCTATCAATCTACCTACCTACCTATCTGTATCTATCAATCTACTTACCTATCTATCTGTATCTATCATTCTACATACCTTCCTATCTGTATCTATCTATCTACCTACCTACCTATCTGTATTTATCTATCTACCTACCTACCTATCTGTATCTATCTCTCTACCTACCTACCTATCTGTATCTATCAATCTACCTACCTACCTATCTGTATTTATCTATCTACCTACCTACCTATCTCTATCTATCTATCTACCTACCTACCTATCTCTATCTATCTATCTACCTACCTACCTATCTGTATCTATCAATCTACCTACCTAACTATGTCTATCTAACAACCTACCTACCTATCTCTATCTATCTATCTACCTACCTACCTATCTGTATCTATCAATCTACATACCTACCTATCTCTATCTATCTATCTATCTACTACCTACCTATCTGTATTTATCTATCTACCTACCTACCTATCTGTATCTATCTATCTACCTACCTACCTATCTCTATCTATCAATCTACCTACCTACCTATCTCTATCTATCTACCTACCTACCTACTTATCTGTATTTATCTATTTACCTACCTACCTATCTGTATCTATCAATCTACCTACCTAACTATCTGTAGATATCTACCTACCTACCTATCTGTATCTATCTACCTACCTACCTATCTGTATCTATCAATCTACCTACCTACCTATCTCTATCTATCTATCTACCTACCTACCTATCTCTATCTATCTACCTACCTACCTACCTATCTATATTTATCTATCTACCTACCTACCTATCTGTATCTATCTATCTACCTACCTACCTATCTGTATCTATCAATCTACCTACCTACCTATCTGTAGCTATCTACCTACCTACCTATCTGTATCTATCAATCTACCTACCTACCTATCTGTATCTATCAATCTACTTACCGACCTATCTGTATCTATCATTCTACATACCTACCTATCTGTATCTATCTATCTACCTACCTACCTATCTGTATTTATCTATCTACCTACCTACCTATCTGTATCTATCTATCTACCTACCTACCTATCTGTATCTATCTACCTACCTACCTACCTATCTGTATTTATCTATCTACCTACCTACCTATCTCTATCTATCTATCTACCTACCTACCTATCTGTATCTATCAATCTACTTACCTACCTATCTGTATCTATCATTCTACATACCTACCTATCTCTATCTATCTATCTATCTACCTACCTACCTATCTGTATCTATCTACCTACCTACCTACCTATCTGTATTTATCTATCTATCTACCTACCTATCTGTATCTATCTACCTACCTACCTATCTCTATCTATCTATCTACCTACCTACCTATCTGTATCTATCAATCTACATACCTACCTATCTCTATCTATCTATCTACCTACATACCTATCTGTATTTATCTATCTACCAACCTACCTATCTGTATCTATCTATCTATCTACCTACCTACCTATCTGTATTTATCAATCTACATACCTACCTATCTCTATCTATCTATCTACCTACCTACCTATCTGTATTTATCTATCTACCTACCTACCTATCTGTATCTATCTACCTACCTACCTATCTGTATCTATCAATCTACCTACCTACCTATCTCTATCTATCTATCTACCTACCTACCTATCTCTATCTATCTACTTTCCTACCTACCTATCTGTATTTATCTATCTACCTACCTACCTATCTCTATCTATCTATCTACCTACCTACCTATCTGTATCTATCTATCTACCTACCTACCTATCTGTATCTATCAATCTACCTACCTACCTATCTCTATCTATCTATCTACCTACCTACCTATCTCTATCTATCTACCTACCTACCTACCTATCTGTATTTATCTATCTACCTACCTACCTATCTGTATCTATCTATCTACCTACCTACCTATCTGTATCTATCAATCTACCTACCTACCTATCTGTAGCTATCTACCTACCTACCTATCTGTATCTATCAACCTACCTACCTACCTATCTGTATCTATCAATCTACCTACCTACCTATCTGTATCTATCAATCTACTTACCTACCTATCTGTATCTATCATTCTACATACCAACCTATCTCTATCTATCTATCTACCTACCTACCTATCTCTATTTATCTATATACCTACCTACCTATCTGTATCTATCAATATACCTACCTACGTATCTGTATCTATCAATCTACTTACCTACCTATCTGTATCTATTATTCTACATACCTACCTATCTCTATCTATCTATCTACCTACCTACCTATCTGTATCTATCAATCTACCTACCTACCTATCTCTATCTATCTATCTACCTACCTATCTGTATCTATAAATCTACTTACCTACCTATCTGTATCTATCATTCTACATACCAACCTATCTCTATCTATCTATCTACCTACCTACCTATCTGTATCTATCTATCTACCTACCTACCTATCTGTATCTATCTATCTACCTACCTACCTATCTGTATCTATCAATCTACCTACCTACCTATGTCTATCTATCTACCTACCTACCTATCTCTATCTATCTATCTACCTACCTACCTATCTGTATCTATCAATCTACATACCTACCTATCTCTATCTATCTATCTACCTACCTACCTATCTGTATTTATCTATCTACCTACCTACCTATCTGTATCTATCAATCTACCTACCTACCTATCTGTATCTATCAATCTACTTACCTACCTATCTGTATCTATCATTCTACATACCAACCTATCTCTATCTATCTATCTACCTACCTACCTATCTCTATTTATCTATCTACCTACCTACCTATCTGTATCTATAAATCTACCTACCTACGTATCTGTATCTATCAATCTACTTACCTACCTATCTGTATCTATCATTCTACATACCTACCTATCTCTATCTATCTATCTACCTACCTACCTATCTGTATCTATCAATCTACCTACCTACCTATCTCTATCTATCTATCTACCTACCTATCTCTATCTATCTACCTACCTACCTACCTATCTGTATTTATCTTTCTACCTACCTACCTTTCTCTTTCTATCTATCTACCTACCTACCTATCTGTATCTATCTATCTACCTACCTACCTATCTGTATCTATCAATCTACCTACCTACCTATGTCTATCTATCTACCTACCTACCTATCTCTATCTATCTATCTACCTACCTACCTATCTGTATCTATCAATCTACCTACCTACCTATCTGTATCTATCAATCTACTTACCTACCTATCTGTATCTATCATTCTACATACCAACCTATCTCTATCTATCTATCTACCTACCTACCTATCTGTATCTATCTATCTACCTACCTACCTATCTGTATCTATCAATCTACCTACCTACGTATCTGTATCTATCAATCTAGTTACCTACCTATCTGTATCTATCATTCTACATACCTACCTATCTCTATCTATCTATCTACCTACCTACCTATCTGTATCTATCAATCTACCTACCTACCTATCTCTATCTATCTATCTACCTACCTATCTCTATCTATCAATCTACCTACCTACCTATCTGTATCTATCAATCTACTTACCTACCTATCTGTATCTATCATTCTACATACCAACCTATCTCTATCTATCTATCTACCTACCTACCTATCTGTATCTATCTATCTACCTACCTACCTATCTGTATCTATCTATCTACCTACCTACCTATCTGTATCTATCAATCTACCTACCTACCTATGTCTATCTATCTACCTACCTACCTATCTCTATCTATCTATCTACCTACCTACCTATCTGTATCTATCAATCTACATACCTACCTATCTCTATCTATCTATCTACCTACCTACCTATCTGTATTTATCTATCTACCTACCTACCTATCTGTATCTATCTACCTACCTACCTATCTGTATCTATCTATCTACCTACCTACCTATCTCTATCTATCTACCTACCTACCTACCTATCTCTATCTATCTACCTACCTACCTACCTATCTGTATTTATCTATGTACCTACATACCTATCTCTATCTATCTATCTACCTACCTACCTATCTGTATCTATCTATCTACCTACCTACCTATCTGTATTTATCTATCTATCTACCTACCTATCTCTATCTACCTACCTACCTATCTCTATCTATCTCTCTACCTACCTACCTATCTGTATTTATCTATCTATCTACCTACCTACCTATCTGTATCTATCTATCTACCTACCTACCTATCTGTATCTATCAATCTACCTACCTACCTATCTTTATCTATCTATCTACCTACCTACCTATCTGTATCTATCAATCTACATACCTACCTATCTCTATCTATCATTCTACATACCTACCTATCTCTATTTATCTATCTACCTACCTACCTATCTGTATCTATCTATCTACTTACCTACCTATCTGTATCTATCTATCTACCTACCTACCTATCTGTATCTATCAATCTACCTACCTACCTATCTGTATTTATCTATCTACCTACCAACCTATCTGTACCTATCTATCTACCTACCTACCTATATGTATCTATCTACCTACCTACCTACCTATCTGTATTTATCTATCTATCTACCTACCTATCTGTATCTATCTACCTACCTACCTATCTCTATCTATCTATCTACCTACCTACCTATCTGTATCTATCTATCTACCTACCTACCTATCTGTATCTATCAATCTACCTACCTACCTATCTGTATCTATCAATCTACTTACCTACCTATCTGTATCTATCATTCTACATACCTACCTATCTCTATCTATCTATCTACCTACCTACCTATCTGTATCTATCTATCTACCTACCTACCTATCTGTATCTATCAATCTACCTACCTACCTATGTCTATCTATCTACCTACCTACCTATCTCTATCTATCTATCTACCTACCTACCTATCTGTATCTATCAATCTACATACCTACCTATCTCTATCTATCTATCTACCTACCTACCTATCTGTATTTATCTATCTACCTACCTACCTATCTGTATCTATCTATCTACCTACCTACCTATCTGTATCTATCAATCTACCTACCTACGTATCTGTATCTATCAATCTACTTACCTACCTATCTGTATCTATCATTCTACATACCTACCTATCTCTATCTATCTATCTACCTACCTACCTATCTGTATCTATCAATCTACCTACCTACCTATCTCTATCTATATATCTACCTACCTATCTCTATCTATCAATCTACCTACCTACCTATCTGTATCTATCAATCTACTTACCTACCTATCTGTATCTATCATTCTACATACCAACCTATCTCTATCTATCTATCTACCTACCTACCTATTTGTATCTATCTATCTACCTACCTACCTATCTGTATCTATCTATCTACCTACCTACCTATCTGTATCTATCAATCTACCTACCTACCTATGTCTATCTATCTACCTACCTACCTATCTCTATCTATCTATCTACCTACCTACCTATCTGTATCTATCAATCTACATACCTACCTATCTCTATCTATCTATCTACCTACCTACCTATCTGTATTTATCTATCTACCTACCTACCTATCTGTATCTATCTACCTACCTACCTATCTGTATCTATCTATCTACCTACCTACCTATCTCTATCTATCTACCTACCTACCTACCTATCTCTATCTATCTACCTACCTACCTACCTATCTGTATTTATCTATGTACCTACATACCTATCTCTATCTATCTATCTACCTACCTACCTATCTGTATCTATCTATCTACCTACCTACCTATCTGTATTTATCTATCTATCTACCTACCTATCTCTATCTACCTACCTACCTATCTCTATCTATCTCTCTACCTACCTACCTATCTGTATTTATCTATCTATCTACCTACCTACCTATCTGTATCTATCTATCTACCTACCTACCTATCTGTATCTATCAATCTACCTACCTACCTATCTGTATCTATCTATCTACCTACCTACCTATCTGTATCTATCAATCTACATACCTACCTATCTCTATCTATCATTCTACATACCTACCTATCTCTATTTATCTATCTACCTACGTACCTATCTGTATCTATCTATCTACCTACCTACCTATCTGTATCTATCTATCTACCTACCTACCTATCTGTATCTATCAATCTACCTACCTACCTATCTGTATTTATCTATCTACCTACCTACCTATCTGTACCTATCTATCTACCTACCTACCTATATGTATCTATCTACCTACCTACCTACCTATCTGTATTTATCTATCTATCTACCTACCTATCTGTATCTATCTACCTACCTACCTATCTCTATCTATCTATCTACCTACCTACCTATCTGTATCTATCTATCTACCTACCTACCTATCTGTATCTATCAATCTACCTACCTACCTATCTGTATCTATCAATCTACTTACCTACCTATCTGTATCTATCATTCTACATACCTACCTATCTCTATCTATCTATCTACCTACCTACCTATCTGTATCTATCTATCTACCTACCTACCTATCTGTATCTATCAATCTACCTACCTACCTATGTCTATCTATCTACCTACCTACCTATCTCTATCTATCTATCTACCTACCTACCTATCTGTATCTATCAATCTACATACCTACCTATCTCTATCTATCTATCTACCTACCTACCTATCTGTATTTATCTATCTACCTACCTACCTATCTGTATCTATCTATCTACCTACCTACCTATCTGTATCTATCAATCTACCTACCTACCTATCTCTATCTATCTATCTACCTACCTACCTATCTGTATTTATCTATGTACCTACCTACCTATCTCTATCTATCTATCTACCTACCTACCTATCTGTATCTATCTATCTACCTACCTACCTATCTGTATTTATCTATCTATCTACCTACCTATCTGTATCTACCTACCTACCTACCTATCTCTATCTATCTCTCTACCTACCTACCTATCTGTATCTATCTATCTACCTACCTACCTATCTGTATCTGTCAATCTACCTACCTACCTATCTGTATCTATCAATCTACTTACCTACCTATCTGTATCTATCATTCTACATACCTACCTATCTCTATCTATCTTCCTACCTACCTACCTATCTGTATTTATCTATCTACCTACCTACCTATCTGTATCTATCTATCTACCTACCTACCTATCTGTATCTATCAATCTACCTCCCTACCTATCTGTATCTATCTATCTACCTACCTACCTATCTGTATCTATCAATCTACATACCTACCTATCTCTATCTATCAATCTACTTACCTACCTATCTGTATCTATCATTCTACATACCTACCTCTCTATCTATCTATCTACCTACCTACCTATCTCTATTTATCTATCTACCTACCTACCTATCTGTATCTATCTATCTACCTACCTACCTATCTGTATCTATCAATCTACCTACCTACCTATCTGTATTTATCTATCTACCTACCTACCTATCTGTACCTATCTATCTACCTACCTACCTATATGTATCTATCAATCTACCTACCTACCTATCTCTATCTATCTATCTACCTACCTACCTATCTCTATCTATCTACCTACCTACCTACCTATCTGTATTTATCTATCTATCTACCTACCTATCTGTATCTATCTACCTACCTACCTATCTCTATCTATCTATCTACCTACCTACCTATCTGTATCTATCTATCTACCTACCTACCTATCTGTATCTATCAATCTACCTACCTACCTATCTGTATCTATCAATCTACTTACCTACCTATCTGTATCTATCATTCTACATACCTACCTATCTCTATCTATCTATCTACCTACCTACCTATCTCTATCTATCTACCTACCTACCTATCTGTATTTATCTATCTACCTACCTATCTGTATCTATCTACATACCTACCTATCTCTATCTATCTATCTACCTACCTACCTATCTGTATCTATCAATCTACCTACCTACCTATCTGTATCTATCAATCTACTTACCTACCTATCTGTATCTATCATTCTACATACCTACCTATCTCTATCTATCTATCTACCTACCTACCTATCTCTATTTATCTATCTACCTACCTACCTATCTGTATCTATCTATCTACCTACCTACCTATCTGTATCTATCAATCTACCTACCTACCTATCTCTATCTATCTATCTACCTACCTACCTATCTCTATCTATCTACCTACCTACCTACCTATCTGTATTTATCTATCTATCTACCTACCTATCTGTATCTATCTACCTACCTACCTATCTCTATCTATCTACCTACCTACCTATCTGTATCTATCTATCTACCTACCTACCTATCTGTATCTATCTATCTACCTACCTACCTATGTGTATCTATCAATCTACCTACCTACCTATCTCTATCTATCTATCTACCTACCTACCTGTCTCTATCTATCTACCTACCTACCTACCTATCTGTATTTATCTATTTATCTACCTACCTATCTGTATCTATCTACCTACCTACCTATCTCTATCTATCTATCTACCTACCTACCTATCTCTATCTATCTATCTACCTACCTACCTATCTGTATTTATCTATCTACCTACCTACCTTTCTCTATCTATCTATCTACCTACCTACCTATCTGTATCTATCAATCTACCTTCCTACCTATGTCTATCTATCTACCTACCTACCTATCTCTATCTATCTATCTACCTACCTACCTATCTGTATCTATCAATCTACATACCTACCTATCTCTATCTATCTATCTACCTACCTACCTATCTGTATTTATCTATCTACCTACCTACCTATCTGTATCTATCTATCTACCTACCTACCTATCTGTATCTATCAATCTACCTACCTACCTATCTCTATCTATCTATCTACCTACCTACCTATCTCTATCTATCTATCTACCTACCTACCTACCTACCTATCTGTATTTATCTATCTACCTACCTACCTATCTCTATCTATCTATCTACCTACCTACCTATCTGTATCTATCTATCTACATACCTACCTATCTCTATCTATCTATCTACCTACCTACCTATCTGTAGCTATCTACCTACCTACCTATCTGTATCTATCAATCTACCTACCTACCTATCTGTATCTATCAATCTACTTACCTACCTATCTGTATCTATCATTCTACATACCTACCTATCTCTATCTATCTACCTACCTACCTATCTGTATTTATCTATCTACCTACCTACCTATCTGTATCTATCTATCTACCTACCTACCTATCTGTATCTATCAATCTACCTACCTACCTATCTCTATCTATCTATCTACCTACCTACCTATCTGTATCTATCAATCTACATACCTACCTATCTCTATCTATCTATCTACCTACCTACCTATCTGTATTTATCTATCTACCTACCTACCTATCTGTATCTATCTATCTACCTACCTACCTATCTGTATCTATCAATCTACCTACCTACCTATCTCTATCTATCTATCTACCTACCTACCTATCTCTATCTATCTATCTACCTACCTACCTACCTACCTATCTGTATTTATCTATCTACCTACCTACCTATCTCTATCTATCTATCTACCTACCTACCTATCTGTATCTATCTATCTACATACCTACCTATCTCTATCTATCTATCTACCTACCTACCTATCTGTATTTATCTATCTACCTACCTACCTATCTGTATCTATCTACCTACCTACCTATCTGTATCTATCTATCTACCTACCTACCTATCTCTATCTATCTACCTACCTACCTACCTATCTCTATCTATCTACCTACCTACCTACCTATCTGTATTTATCTATGTACCTACATACCTATCTCTATCTATCTATCTACCTACCTACCTATCTGTATCTATCTATCTACCTACCTACCTATCTGTATTTATCTATCTATCTACCTACCTATCTCTATCTACCTACCTACCTATCTCTATCTATCTCTCTACCTACCTACCTATCTGTATTTATCTATCTATCTACCTACCTACCTATCTGTATCTATCTATCTACCTACCTACCTATCTGTATCTATCAATCTACCTACCTACCTATCTGTATCTATCTATCTACCTACCTACCTATCTGTATCTATCAATCTACATACCTACCTATCTCTATCTATCATTCTACATACCTACCTATCTCTATTTATCTATCTACCTACCTACCTATCTGTATCTATCTATCTACCTACCTACCTATCTGTATCTATCTATCTACCTACCTACCTATCTGTATCTATCAATCTACCTACCTACCTATCTGTATTTATCTATCTACCTACCTACCTATCTGTACCTATCTATCTACCTACCTACCTATATGTATCTATCTACCTACCTACCTACCTATCTGTATTTATCTATCTATCTACCTACCTATCTGTATCTATCTACCTACCTACCTATCTCTATCTATCTATCTACCTACCTACCTATCTGTATCTATCTATCTACCTACCTACCTATCTGTATCTATCAATCTACCTACCTACCTATCTGTATCTATCAATCTACTTACCTACCTATCTGTATCTATCATTCTACATACCTACCTATCTCTATCTATCTATCTACCTACCTACCTATCTGTATCTATCTATCTACCTACCTACCTATCTGTATCTATCAATCTACCTACCTACCTATGTCTATCTATCTACCTACCTACCTATCTCTATCTATCTATCTACCTACCTACCTATCTGTATCTATCAATCTACATACCTACCTATCTCTATCTATCTATCTACCTACCTACCTATCTGTATTTATCTATCTACCTACCTACCTATCTGTATCTATCTATCTACCTACCTACCTATCTGTATCTATCAATCTACCTACCTACCTATCTCTATCTATCTATCTACCTACCTACCTATCTGTATTTATCTATGTACCTACCTACTATCTCTATCTATCTATCTACCTACCTACCTATCTGTATCTATCTATCTACCTACCTACCTATCTGTATTTATCTATCTATCTACCTACCTATCTGTATCTACCTACCTACCTACCTATCTCTATCTATCTCTCTACCTACCTACCTATCTGTATCTATCTATCTACCTACCTACCTATCTGTATCTGTCAATCTACCTACCTACCTATCTGTATCTATCAATCTACTTACCTACCTATCTGTATCTATCATTCTACATACCTACCTATCTCTATCTATCTTCCTACCTACCTACCTATCTGTATTTATCTATCTACCTACCTACCTATCTGTATCTATCTATCTACCTACCTACCTATCTGTATCTATCAATCTACCTCCCTACCTATCTGTATCTATCTATCTACCTACCTACCTATCTGTATCTATCAATCTACATACCTACCTATCTCTATCTATCAATCTACTTACCTACCTATCTGTATCTATCATTCTACATACCTACCTCTCTATCTATCTATCTACCTACCTACCTATCTCTATTTATCTATCTACCTACCTACCTATCTGTATCTATCTATCTACCTACCTACCTATCTGTATCTATCAATCTACCTACCTACCTATCTGTATTTATCTATCTACCTACCTACCTATCTGTACCTATCTATCTACCTACCTACCTATATGTATCTATCAATCTACCTACCTACCTATCTCTATCTATCTATCTACCTACCTACCTATCTCTATCTATCTACCTACCTACCTACCTATCTGTATTTATCTATCTATCTACCTACCTATCTGTATCTATCTACCTACCTACCTATCTCTATCTATCTATCTACCTACCTACCTATCTGTATCTATCTATCTACCTACCTACCTATCTGTATCTATCAATCTACCTACCTACCTATCTGTATCTATCAATCTACTTACCTACCTATCTGTATCTATCATTCTACATACCTACCTATCTCTATTTATCTATCTACCTACCTACCTCTCTGTTTCTATCTATCTACCTACCTACCTATCTATATCTATCAATCTACCTACCTACCTATCTCTATCTATCTATCTACCTACCTACCTATCTCTATCTATCTACCTACCTACCTATCTGTATTTATCTATCTACCTACCTATCTGTATCTATCTACATACCTACCTATCTCTATCTATCTATCTACCTACCTACCTATCTGTATCTATCAATCTACCTACCTACCTATCTGTATCTATCAATCTACTTACCTACCTATCTGTATCTATCATTCTACATACCTACCTATCTCTATCTATCTATCTACCTACCTACCTATCTCTATTTATCTATCTACCTACCTACCTATCTGTATCTATCTATCTACCTACCTACCTATCTGTATCTATCAATCTACCTACCTACCTATCTCTATCTATCTATCTACCTACCTACCTATCTCTATCTATCTACCTACCTACCTACCTATCTGTATTTATCTATCTATCTACCTACCTATCTGTATCTATCTACCTACCTACCTATCTCTATCTATCTACCTACCTACCTATCTGTATCTATCTATCTACCTACCTACCTATCTGTATCTATCTATCTACCTACCTACCTATGTGTATCTATCAATCTACCTACCTACCTATCTCTATCTATCTATCTACCTACCTACCTGTCTCTATCTATCTACCTACCTACCTACCTATCTGTATTTATCTATTTATCTACCTACCTATCTGTATCTATCTACCTACCTACCTATCTCTATCTATCTATCTACCTACCTACCTATCTCTATCTATCTATCTACCTACCTACCTATCTGTATTTATCTATCTACCTACCTACCTTTCTCTATCTATCTATCTACCTACCTACCTATCTGTATCTATCAATCTACCTACCTACCTATGTCTATCTATCTACCTACCTACCTATCTCTATCTATCTATCTACCTACCTACCTATCTGTATCTATCAATCTACATACCTACCTATCTCTATCTATCTATCTACCTACCTACCTATCTGTATTTATCTATCTACCTACCTACCTATCTGTATCTATCTATCTACCTACCTACCTATCTGTATCTATCAATCTACCTACCTACCTATCTCTATCTATCTATCTACCTACCTACCTATCTCTATCTATCTATCTACCTACCTACCTACCTACCTATCTGTATTTATCTATCTACCTACCTACCTATCTCTATCTATCTATCTACCTACCTACCTATCTGTATCTATCTATCTACCTACCTACCTATCTGTATCTATCAATCTACCTACCTACCTATCTGTAGCTATCTACCTACCTACCTATCTGTATCTATCAATCTACCTACCTACCTATCTGTATCTATCAATCTACTTACCTACCTATCTGTATCTATCATTCTACATACCTACCTATCTCTATCTATCTACCTACCTACCTATCTGTATTTATCTATCTACCTACCTACCTATCTGTATCTATCTATCTACCTACCTACCTATCTGTATCTATCAATCTACCTACCTACCTATCTCTATCTATCTATCTATCTATCTATCTATCTATCTACCTACCTACCTACCTATCTCTATCTATCTACCTACCTACCTACCTATCTGTATTTATCTATCTATCTACCTACCTATCTGTATCTATCTACCTACCTACCTATCTCTATCTATCTATCTACCTACCTACCTATCTGTATCTATCTATCTACCTACCTACCTATCTGTATCTATCAATCTACCTACCTATCTGTATCTATCAATCTACTTACCTACCTGTCTGTATCTATCATTCTACATACCTACCTATCTCTATCTATCTATCTACCTACCTACCTATCTGTATTTATCTATCTACCTACCTACCTATCTATATCTATCTATCTACCTACCTACCTATCTGTATCTATCAATCTACCTACCTATCTATCTCTATCTATCTATCTATCTACCTACCTACCTATCTCTATCTATCTACCTACCTACCTACCTATCTGTATTTATCTATCTACCTACCTATCTGTATCTATCTACCTACCTACCTATCTCTATCTATCTACCTACCTGCCTATCTGTATCTATCTACCTACCTACCTATCTGTATCTATCAATCTACCTACCTACCTATCTGTATCTATCAATCTACTTACCTACCTATCTGTATCTATCATTCTACATACCTACCTATCTCTATCTATCTATCTATCTACCTACCTACCTATCTGTATTTATCTATCTACCTACCTACCTATCTGTATCTATCTATCTACCTACCTACCTATCTGTATCTATCAATCTACCTACCTACCTATCTCTATCTATCTATCTACCTACCTACCTATCTCTATCTATCTACCTACCTACCTACCTATCTGTATTTATCTATGTACCTACCTACCTATCTCTATCTATCTATCTACCTACCTACCTATCTGTATCTATCTATCTACCTACCTACCTATCTGTATATATCTATCTATCTACCTACCTATCTGTATCTACCTACCTACCTACCTATCTCTATCTATCTCTCTACCTACCTACCTATCTGTATCTATCTATCTACCTACCTACCTATCTGTATCTGTCAATCTACCTACCTACCTATCTGTATCTATCAATCTACTTACCTACCTATCTCTATCTATCTATCTACCTACCTACCTATATGTATCTATCTATCTACCTACCTACCTATCTGTATCTATCAATCTACCTACCTACCTATCTGTAGCTATCTACCTACCTACCTATCTGTATCTGTCAATCTACTTACCTACCTATCTGTATCTATCATTCTACATACCTACCTATCTCTATCTATCTATCTACCTACCTACCTATCTGTATTTATCTATATACCAACCTACCTATCTGTATCTATCAATCTACCTACCTACCTATCTCTATCTATCTATCTACCTACCTACATATCTCTATCTATCTACCTACCTACCTACCTATCTGTATTTATCTATCTATCTACCTACCTATCTGTATCTATCTACCTACCTACCTATCTCTATCTATCTATCTACCTACCTACCTATCTGTATCTTTGTACCTACCTACCTACCTATCTGTATCTATCAATCTACCTACCTACCTATCTGTATCTATCAATCTAGTTACCTACCTATCTGTATCTATCATTCTACATACCTACCTATCTCTATCTATCTATCTACCCGCCTACCTATCTGTATTTATCTATCTACCTACCTACCTATCTGTACCTATCTACCTACCTACCTACCTATCTGTATCTATCAATCTACCTACCTACCTATCTCTATCTATCTATCTACCTACCTACCTATCTCTATCTATCTATCTACCTACCTACCTATCTATATTTATCTATCTATCTACCTACCTATCTGTATCTATCTACCTACCTACCTATCTCTATCTATCTATCTACCTACCTACCTATCTGTATCTATCTATCTACCTACCTACCTATCTGTATCTATCAATCTACCTACCTACCTATCTCTATCTATCTATCTACCTACCTACCTATCTCTATCTACCTACCTACCTACCTACCTATCTGTATTTATCTATCTATCTACCTACCTATCTGTATCTATCTACCTACCTACCTATCTCTATCTATCTATCTACCTACCTACCTATCTGTATCTATCTATCTACCTACCTACCTATCTGTATCTATCAATCTACCTACCTACCTATCTCTATCTATCTATCTACCTACCTACCTATCTCTATCTATCTACCTACCTACCTACCTATCTGTATTTATCTATGTACCTACCTACCTATCTCTATCTATCTATCTACCTACCTACCTATCTGTATCTATCTATCTACCTACCTACCTATCTGTATCTATCAATCTACCTACCTACCTATCTGTAGCTATCTACCTACCTACCTATCTGGATCTATCAATCTACCTACCTACCTATCTGTATCTATCAATCTACCTACCTACCTATCTGTGTCTATCATTCTACATAGCTACCTATCTCTATCTATCTACCTACCTACCTACCGATCTCTATCTATCTATCTACCTACCTACCTACCTATCTGTATCTATCAATCTACATACCTACCTATCTCTATCTATCTATCTACCTACCTACCTATCTGTATCTATCTATCTACATACCTGCCTATCTCTATCTATCTACCTACCTACCTACCTATCTGTATTTATCTATCTACCTACCTACCTATCTCTATCTATCTATCTACCTACCTACCTATCTGTATCTATCTATCTACCTACCTACCTATCTGTATCTATCAATCTACCTACCTACCTATCTGTAGCTATCTACCTACCTACCTATCTGTATCTATCAATCTACCTACCTACCTATCTGTATGTATCAATCTACTTACCTACCTATCTGTATCTATCATTCGACATACCTACCTATCTCTATCTATCTACCTACCTACCTATCTGTATTTATCTATCTACCTACCTACCTATCTGTATCTATCTATCTACCTACCTATCTGTATCTATCAATCTACCTACCTACCTATCTCTATCTATCTATCTATCTACCTACCTACCTATCTCTATCTATCTACCTACCTATTTACCTATCTGTATTTATCTATCTATCTACCTACCTATCTGTATCAATCTACCTACCTACCTATCTCTATCTATCTACCTACCTACCTATCTGTATCTATCTATCTACCTACCTACCTATCTGTATCTATCAATCTACCTACCTATCTGTATCTATCAATCTACTTACCTACCTATCTGTATCTATCATTCTACATACCTACCTATCTCTATCTATCTATCTACCTACCTACCTATCTGTATTTATCTATCTACCTACCTACCTATCTATATCTATCTATCTACCTACCTACCTATCTGTATCTATCAATCTACCTACCTATCTATCTCTATCTATCTATCTACCTACCTACCTATCTCTATCTATCTACCTACCTACCTACCTATCTGTATTTATCTATCTACCTACCTATCTGTATCTATCTACCTACCTACCTATCTCTATCTATCTATCTACCTACCTACCTATCTGTATCTATCTACCTACCTACCTATCTGTATCTATCAATCTACCTACCTACCTATCTGTATCTATCAATCTACTTACCTACCTATCTGTATCTATCATTCTACATACCTACCTATCTCTATCTATCTATCTACCTACCTACCTATCTGTATTTATCTATCTACCTACCTACCTTTCTGTATCTATCTATCTACCTACCTACCTATCTGTATCTATCAATCTACCTACCTACCTATCTCTATCTATCTATCTACCTACCTACCTATCTCTATCTATCTACCTACCTACCTACCTATCTGTATTTATCTATCTACCTACCTACCTATCTCTATCTATCTATCTACCTACCTACCTATCTGTATCTATCTATCTACCTACCTACCTATCTGTATTTATCTATCTATCTACCTACCTATCTGTATCTACCTACCTACCTACCTATCTCTATCTATCTCTCTACCTACCTACCTATCTGTATCTATCTATCTACCTACCTACCTATCTGTATCTGTCCATCTAACTACCTACCTATCTGTATCTATCAATCTACTTACCTACCTATCTGTATCTATCATTCTACATACCTACCTATCTCTATCTATCTACCTACCTACCTACCTATCTGTATTTATCTATCTACCTACCTACCTATCTGTATCTATCTATCTACCTACCTACCTATCTGTATCTATCAATCTACCTACCTACCTATCTGTATCTATCTATCTACCTACCTACCTATCTGTATCTATCAATCTACATACCTACCTATCTCTATCTATCTATCTACCTACCTACCTATCTGTATTTATCTATCTACCTACCTACCTATCTGTATCTATCTATCTACCTACCTACCTATCTGTATCTATCAATCTACCTACCTACCTATCTCTATCTATCTATCTACCTACCTACCTATCTCTATCTATCTACCTACCTACCTACCTATCTGTATTTATCTATCTACCTACCTACCTACCTCTATCTATCTATCTACCTACCTACCTATCTGTATCTATCTATCTACCTACCTACCTATCTGTATCTATCAATCTACCTACCTACCTATCTGTAGCTATCTACCTACCTACCTATCTTTATCTATCAATCTACCTACCTACCTATCTGTATCTGTCAATCTACATACCTACCTATCTGTATCTATCATTCTACATACCTACCTATCTCTATCTATCTATCTACCTACCTACCTATCTGTATTTATCTATCTACCAACCTACCTATCTGTATCTATCTATCTACATACCTACCTATGTCTATCTATCTACCTACCTACCTATCTCTATCTATCTATCTACCTACCTACCTATCTGTATCTATCAATCTACATACCTACCTATCTCTATCTATCTATCTACCTACCTATCTCTATCTATCTACCTACCTACCTACCTATCTGTATTTATCTTTCTACCTACCTACCTTTCTCTATCTATCTATCTACCTACCTACCTATCTGTATCTATCTATCTACCTACCTACCTATCTGTATCTATCAATCTACCTACCTACCTATGTCTATCTATCTACCTACCTACCTATCTCTATCTATCTATCTACCTACCTACCTATCTGTATCTATCAATCTACATACCTACCTATCTCTATCTATCTATCTACCTACCTACCTATCTCTATCTATCTATCTACCTACCTACCTGTCTCTATCTATCTACCTACCTACCTACCTATCTGTATTTATCTATGTACCTACCTACCTATCTCTATCTATCTATCTACCTACCTACCTATCTGTATCTATCTATCTACCTACCTACCTATCTGTATCTTTGTACCTACCTACCTACCTATCTGTATCTATCAATCTACCTACCTACCTATCTGTATCTATCATTCTACATACCTACCTATCTCTATCTATCTATCTACCCACCTACCTATCTGTATTTATCTACCTACCTACCTACCTATCTGTACCTATCTATCTATCTACCTACCTACCTATCTGTATCTATCTACCTACCTACCTATCTCTATCTATCTATCTACCTACCTACCTATCTGTATCTATCTATCTACCTACCTACCTATCTGTATCTATCAATCTACCTACCTACCTATCTCTATCTATCTATCTACCTACCTACCTATCTCTATCTATCTACCTACCTACCTACCTATCTGTATTTATCTATCTATCTACCTACCTATCTGTATCTATCTACCTACCTACCTATCTCTATCTATCTATCTACCTACCTACCTATCTGTATCTATCTATCAACCTACCTACCTATCTGTATCTATCAATCTACCTACCTACGTATCTGTATCTATCAATCTACTTACCTACCTATCTGTATCTATCATTCTACATACCTACCTATCTCTATCTATCTATCTACCTACCTACCTATCTGTATTTATCTATCTACCTACCTACCTATCTGTACCTATCTATTTACCTACCTACCTATATGTATCTATCAATCTACCTACCTACCTATCTCTATCTATCTATCTACCTACCTACCTATCTCTATCTATCTACCTACCTACCTACCTATCTGTATTTATCTATCTATCTACCTACCTATCTGTATCTATCTACCTACCTACCTATCTCTATCTATCTATCTACCTACCTACCTATCTACCTACCTACCTATCTGTATCTATCAATCTACCTACCTACCTATCTGTATCTATCAATCTACTTACCTACCTATCTGTATCTATCATTCTACATACCTACCTATCTCTATCTATCTATCTACCTACATACCTATCTCTATTTATCTACCTACCTACCTACCTATCTGTTTCTATCTATCTACCTACCTACCTATCTATATCTATCAATCTACCTACCTAACTATCTCTATCTATCTATCTACCTACCTACCTATCTCTATCTATCTACCTACCTACCTATCTGTATTTATCTATCTACCTACCTATCTGTATCTATCTACCTACCTACCTATCTCTATCTATCTATCTACCTACCTACCTATCTGTATCTATCTATCTACCTACCTACCTATCTGTATCTATCTATCTACCTACCTACCTATCTGTATTTATCTATCTACCTACCTACCTATCTGTATCTATCTATCTACCTACCTACCTATCTGTATCTATCAATCTACCTACCTACCTATCTCTATCTACCTATCTATCTACCTACCTATCTCTATCTATCTACCTACCTACCTACCTATCTGTATTTATCTTTCTACCTACCTACCTTTCTCTATCTATCTATCTACCTACCTACCTATCTGTATCTATCTATCTACCTACCTACCTATCTGTATCTATCAATCTACCTACCTACCTATGTCTATCTATCTACCTACCTACCTATCTGTATCTATCAATCTACCTACCTACCTATCTCTATCTATCTACCTACCTACCTACCTATCTGTATTTATCTATCTATCTACCTACCTATCTGTATCTATCTACCTACCTACCTATCTCTATCTATCTATCTACCTACCTACCTATCTGTATCTATCTATCTACCTACCTACCTATCTGTATCTATCAATCTACCTACCTACCTATCTGTATCTATCAATCTACTTACCTACCTATCTGTATCTATCATTCTACATACCTACCTATCTCTATCTATCTATCTACCTACCTACCTATCTCTATTTATCTATCTACCTACCTACCTATCTGTTTCTATCTATCTACCTACCTACCTATCTATATCTATCAATCTACCTACCTACCTATCTCTATCTATCTATCTACCTACCTACCTATCTCTATCTATCTACCTACCTACCTATCTGTATTTATCTATCTACCTACCTATCTGTATCTATCTACCTACCTACCTATCTCTATCTATCTATCTACCTACCTACCTATCTGTATCTATCTATCTACCTACCTACCTATCTGTATCTATCTATCTACCTACCTACCTATCTGTATCTATCAATCTACCTACCTACCTATCTCTATCTATCTATCTATCTACCTACCTATCTCTATCTATCTACCTACCTACCTACCTATCTGTATTTATCTTTCTACCTACCTACCTTTCTCTATCTATCTATCTACCTACCTACCTATCTGTATCTATCTATCTACCTACCTACCTATCTGTATCTATCAATATACCTACCTACCTATGTCTATCTATCTACCTACCTACCTATCTGTATCTATCAATCTACCTACCTACCTATCTGTATCTATCAATCTACATACCTACCTATCTCTATCTATCTACCTACCTACCTACCTATCTCTATCTATCTATCTACCTACCTACCTATCTGTATCTATCTATCTACCTACCTACCTATCTGTATCTATCAATCTACCTACCTACCTATCTGTAGCTATCTACCTACCTACCTATCTGTATCTATCAATCTACCTACCTACCTATCTGTATCTATCAATCTACTTACCTACCTATCTGTATCTATCATTCTACATACCTACCTATCTCTATCTATCTACCTACCTACCTATCTGTATTTATCTATCTACCTACCTACCTATCTGTATCTATCTATCTACCTACCTACCTATCTGTATCTATCAATCTACCTACCTACCTATCTCTATCTATCTACCTACCTACCTACCTATCTGTATTTATCTATCTATCTACCTACCTATCTGTATCAATCTACCTACCTACCTATCTCTATCTATCTATCTACCTACCTACCTATCTGTATCTATCTATCTACCTACCTACCTATCTGTATCTAACAATCTACCTACCTATCTGTATCTATCAATCTACTTACCTACCTATCTGTATCTATCATTCTACATACCTACCTATCTCTATCTATCTATCTACCTACCTACCTATCTGTATCTATCTACCTACCTACCTATCTATATCTATCTATCTACCTACCTACCTATCTGTATCTATCAATCTACCTACCTATCTATCTCTATCTATCTATCTATCTACCTACCTACCTATCTCTATCTATCTACCTACCTACCTACCTATCTGTATTTATCTATCTACCTACCTATCTGTATCTATCTACCTACCTACCTATCTCTATCTATCTATCTACCTACCTACCTATCTGTATCTATCTACCTACCTACCTATCTGTATCTATCAATCTACCTACCTACCTATCTGTATCTATCAATCTACTTACCTACCTATCTGTATCTATCATTCTACATACCTACCTATCTCTATCTATCTATCTACCTACCTACCTATCTGTATTTATCTATCTACCTACCTACCTATCTGTATCTATCTATCTACCTACCTACCTATCTGTATCTATCAATCTACCTACCTACCTATCTCTATCTATCTATCTACCTACCTACCTATCTCTATCTATCTACCTACCTACCTACCTATCTGTATTTATCTATCTACTTACCTACCTATCTCTATCTATCTATCTACCTACCTACCTATCTTTATCTATCTATCTACCTACCTACCTATCTGTATTTATTTATCTATCTACCTACCTATCTGTATCTACCTACCTACCTACCTATCTCTATCTATCTCTCTACCTACCTACCTATCTGTATCTATCTATCTACCTACCTACCTATCTGTATCTGTCAATCTACCTACCTACCTATCTGTATCTATCAATCTACTTACCTACCTATCTGTATCTATCATTCTACATACCTACCTATCTCTATCTACCTACCTACCTACCTATCTGTATTTATCTATCTACCTACCTACCTATCTGTATCTATCTATCTACATACCTACCTATCTGTATCTATCAATCTACCTACCTACCTATCTGTATCTATCTATCTACCTACCTACCTATCTGTATCTATCAATCTACATACCTACCTATCTCTATCTATCTATCTACCTACCTACCTATCTGTATTTATCTATCTACCTACCTACCTATCTGTATCTATCTATCTACCTACCTACCTATCTGTATCTATCAATCTACCTACCTACCTATCTCTATCTATCTATCTACCTACCTACCTATCTCTATCTATCTACCTACCTACCTACCTATCTGTATTTATCTATCTACCTACCTACCTATCTCTATCTATCTATCTACCTACCTACCTATCTGTATCTATCTACCTACCTACCTATCTGTATCTATCAATCTACCTACCTACCTATCTGTAGCTATCTACCTACCTACCTATCTGTATCTATCAATCTACCTACCTACCTATCTGTATCTGTCAATCTACTTACCTACCTATCTGTATCTATCATTCTACATACCTACCTATCTCTATCTATCTATCTACCTACCTACCTATCTGTATTTATCTATCTACCAACCTACCTATCTGTATCTATCTATCTACCTACCTACCTATGTCTATCTATCTACCTACCTACCTATCTCTATCTATCTATCTACCTACCTACCTATCTGTATCTATCAATCTACATACCTACCTATCTCTATCTATCTATCTACCTACCTATCTCTATCTATCTACCTACCTACCTACCTATCTGTATTTATCTTTCTACCTACCTACCTTTCTCTATCTATCTATCTACCTACCTACCTATCTGTATCTATCTACCTACCTACCTATCTGTATCTATCAATCTACCTACCTACCTATGTCTATCTATCTACCTACCTACCTATCTCTATCTATCTATCTACCTACCTACCTATCTGTATCTATCAATCTACATACCTACCTATCTCTATCTATCTATCTACCTACCTACCTATCTCTATCTATCTATCTATCTACCTACCTACCTGTCTCTATCTATCTACCTACCTACCTACCTATCTGTATTTATCTATGTACCTACCTACCTATCTCTATCTATCTACCTACCTACCTATCTGTATCTATCTATCTACCTACCTACCTATCTGTATCTTTGTACCTACCTACCTACCTATCTGTATCTATCAATCTACCTACCTACCTATCTTTATCTATCAATCTACTTACCTACCTATCTGTATCTATCATTCTACATACCTACCTATCTCTATCTATCTATCTACCCACCTACCTATCTGTATTTATCTACCTACCTACCTACCTATTTCTACCTATCTATCTACCTACCTACCTATCTGTATCTATCAATCTACCTACCTACCTATCTCTATCTATCTATCTACCTACCTACCTATCTCTATCTATCTATCTACCTACCTACCTATCTGTATTTACCTATCTATCTACCTACCTATCTGTATCTATCTACCTACCTACCTATCTCTATCTATCTATCTACCTACCTACCTATCTGTATCTATCTATCTACCTACCTACCTATCTGTATCTATCAATCTACCTACCTACCTATCTCTATCTATCTATCTACCTACCTACCTATCTCTATCTATCTACCTACCTACCTACCTATCTGTATTTATCTATCTATCTACCTACCTATCTGTATCTATCTACCTACCTACCTATCTCTATCTATCTATCTACCTACCTACCTATCTGTATCTATCTATCTACCTACCTACCTATCTGTATCTATCAATCTACCTACCTACCTATCTGTATCTATCAATCTACTTACCTACCTATCTGTATCTATCATTCTACATACCTACCTATCTGTATCTATCTATCTACCTACCTACCTATCTCTATTTATCTATCTACCTACCTACCTATCTGTTTCTATCTATCTACCTACCTACCTATCTATATCTATCAATCTACCTACCTACCTATCTCTATCTATCTATCTACCTACCTAACTATCTCTATCTATCTACCTACCTACCTATCTGTATTTATCTATCTACCTACCTATCTGTATCTATCTACCTACCTACCTATCTCTATCTATCTATCTACCTACCTACCTATCTGTATCTATCTATCTACCTACCTACCTATCTGTATCTATCAATCTACCTACCTACCTATCTGTATCTATCAATCTACTTACCTACCTATCTGTATCTATCATTCTACATACCTACCTATCTCTATCTATCTATCTACCCGCCTACCTATCTGTATTTATCTATCTACCTACCTACCTATCTGTACCTATCTACCTACCTACCTACCTATCTGTATCTATCAATCTACCTACCTACCTATCTCTATCTATCTATCTACCTACCTACCTATCTCTATCTATCTATCTACCTACCTACCTATCTGTATTTATCTATCTATCTACCTACCTATCTGTATCTATCTACCTACCTACCTATCTCTATCTATCTATCTACCTACCTACCTATCTGTATCTATCTATCTACCTACCTACCTATCTGTATCTATCAATCTACCTACCTACCTATCTCTATCTATCTGTCTACCTACCTACCTGTCTCTATCTATCTACCTACCTACCTACCTATCTGTATTTATCTATGTACCTACCTACCTATCTCTATCTATCTATCTACCTACCTACCTATCTGTATCTATCTATCTACCTACCTACCTATCTGTATCTTTGTACCTACCTACCTACCTATCTGTATCTATCAATCTACCTACCTACCTATCTGTATCTATCAATCTACTTACCTACCTATCTGTATCTATCATTCTACATACCTACCTATCTCTATCTATCTATCTACCCACCTACCTATCTGTATTTATCTACCTACCTACCTACCTATCTGTACCTATCTATCTATCTACCTACCTATCTGTATCTATCTACCTACCTAACTATCTCTATCTATCTATCTACCTACCTACCTATCTGTATCTATCTATCTACCTACCTACCTATCTGTATCTATCAATCTACCTACCTACCTATCTCTATCTATCTATCTACCTACCTACCTATCTCTATCTATCTACCTACCTACCTACCTATCTGTATTTATCTATCTATCTACCTACCTATCTGTATCTATCTACCTACCTACCTATCTCTATCTATCTATCTACCTACCTACCTATCTGTATCTATCTATCAACCTACCTACCTATCTGTATCTATCAATCTACCTACCTACCTATCTGTATCTATCAATCTACTTACCTACCTATCTGTATCTATCATTCTACATACCTACCTATCTCTATCTATCTATCTACCTACCTACCTATCTGTATTTATCTATCTACCTACCTACCTATCTGTACCTATCTATTTACCTACCTACCTATATGTATCTATCAATCTACCTACCTACCTATCTCTATCTATCTATCTACCTACCTACCTATCTCTATCTATCTACCTACCTACCTACCTATCTGTATTTATCTATCTATCTACCTACCTATCTGTATCTATCTACCTACCTACCTATCTCTATCTATCTATCTACCTACCTACCTATCTGTATCTATCTATCTACCTACCTACCTATCTGTATCTATCAATCTACCTACCTACCTATCTGTATCTATCTATCTACCTACCTACCTATCTGTATCTATCAATCTACATACCTACCTATCTCTATCTATCTATCTACCTACCTACCTATCTGTATTTATCTATCTACCTACCTACCTATCTGTATCTATCTATCTACCTACCTACCTATCTGTATCTATCAATCTACCTACCTACCTATCTCTATCTATCTATCTACCTACCTACCTATCTCTATCTATCTACCTACCTACCTACCTATCTGTATTTATCTATCTACCTACCTACCTATCTCTATCTATCTATCTACCTACCTACCTATCTGTATCTATCTACCTACCTACCTATCTGTATCTATCAATCTACCTACCTACCTATCTGTAGCTATCTACCTACCTACCTATCTGTATCTATCAATCTACCTACCTACCTATCTGTATCTGTCAATCTACTTACCTACCTATCTGTATCTATCATTCTACATACCTACCTATCTCTATCTATCTATCTACCTACCTACCTATCTGTATTTATCTATCTACCAACCTACCTATCTGTATCTATCTATCTACCTACCTACCTATGTCTATCTATCTACCTACCTACCTATCTCTATCTATCTATCTACCTACCTACCTATCTGTATCTATCAATCTACATACCTACCTATCTCTATCTATCTATCTACCTACCTATCTCTATCTATCTACCTACCTACCTACCTATCTGTATTTATCTTTCTACCTACCTACCTTTCTCTATCTATCTATCTACCTACCTACCTATCTGTATCTATCTACCTACCTACCTATCTGTATCTATCAATCTACCTACCTACCTATGTCTATCTATCTACCTACCTACCTATCTCTATCTATCTATCTACCTACCTACCTATCTGTATTTATCAATCTACATACCTACCTATCTCTATCTATCTATCTACCTACCTACCTATCTCTATCTATCTATCTATCTACCTACCTACCTGTCTCTATCTATCTACCTACCTACCTACCTATCTGTATTTATCTATGTACCTACCTACCTATCTCTATCTATCTATCTACCTACCTACCTATCTGTATCTATCTATCTACCTACCTACCTATCTGTATCTTTGTACCTACCTACCTACCTATCTGTATCTATCAATCTACCTACCTACCTATCTTTATCTATCAATCTACTTACCTACCTATCTGTATCTATCATTCTACATACCTACCTATCTCTATCTATCTATCTACCCACCTACCTATCTGTATTTATCTACCTACCTACCTACCTATTTCTACCTATCTATCTACCTACCTACCTATCTGTATCTATCAATCTACCTACCTACCTATCTCTATCTATCTATCTACCTAGCTACCAATCTCTATCTATCTATCTACCTACCTACCTATCTGTATTTACCTATCTATCTACCTACCTATCTGTATCTATCTACCTACCTACCTATCTCTATCTATCTATCTACCTACCTACCTATCTGTATCTATCTATCTACCTACCTACCTATCTGTATCTATCAATCTACCTACCTATCTGTATCTATCTACCTACCTACCTATCTCTATCTATCTACCTACCTACCTACCTATCTCTATCTATCTACCTACCTACCTACCTATCTGTATTTATCTATCTATCTACCTACCTATCTGTATCTATCTACCTACCTACCTATCTCTATCTATCTATCTACCTACCTACCTATCTGTATCTATCTATCTACCTACCTACCTATCTGTATCTATCAATCTACCTACCTACCTATCTGTATCTATCAATCTACTTACCTACCTATCTGTATCTATCATTCTACATACCTACCTATCTCTATCTATCTATCTACCTACCTACCTATCTCTATTTATCTATCTACCTACCTACCTATCTGTTTCTATCTATCTACCTACCTACCTATCTATATCTATCAATCTACCTACCTACCTATCTCTATCTATCTATCTACCTACCTACCTATCTCTATCTATCTACCTACCTACCTATCTGTATTTATCTATCTACCTACCTATCTGTATCTATCTACCTACCTACCTATCTCTATCTATCTATCTACCTACCTACCTATCTGTATCTATCTATCTACCTACCTACCTATCTGTATCTATCAATCTACCTACCTACCTATCTGTATCTATCAATCTACTTACCTACCTATCTGTATCTATCATTCTACATACCTACCTATCTCTATCTATCTATCTATCTACCCGCCTACCTATCTGTATTTATCTATCTACCTACCTACCTATCTGTACCTATCTACCTACCTACCTACCTATCTGTATCTTTAAATCTACCTACCTACCTATCTCTATCTATCTATCTACCTACCTACCTATCTCTATCTATCTATCTACCTACCTACCTATCTGTATTTATCTATCTATCTACCTACCTATCTGTATCTATCTACCTACCTACCTACCTATCTCTATCTATCTATCTACCTACCTACCTATCTGTATCTATCTATCTACCTACCTACCTATCTGTATCTATCAATCTACCTACCTACCTATCTCTATCTATCTATCTACCTACCTACCTATCTCTATCTATCTACCTACCTAACTACCTATCTGTATTTATCTATCTATCTACCTACCTATCTGTATCTATCTACCTACCTACCTATCTCTATCTATCTATCTACCTACCTACCTATCTGTATCTATCTATCAACCTACCTACCTATCTGTATCTATCAATCTACCTACCTACCTATCTGTATCTATCAATCTACTTACCTACCTATCTGTATCTATCATTCTACATACCTACCTATCTCTATCTATCTATCTACCTACCTACCTATCTGTATTTATCTATCTACCTACCTACCTATCTGTACCTATCTATCTACCTACCTAGCTATATGTATCTATCAATCTACCTACCTACCTATCTCTATCTATCTATCTACCTACCTACCTATCTCTATCTATCTACCTACCTACCTACCTATCTGTATTTATCTATCTATCTACCTACCTATCTGTATCTATCTACCTACCTACCTATCTCTATCTATCTATCTACATACCTACCTATCTCTATCTATCTATCTACCTACCTACCTATCTGTATCTATCTATCTACCTACCTACCTATCTCTATCTATCTACCTACCTACCTACCTATCTGTATTTATCTATCTATCTACCTACCTATCTGTATCTATCTACCTACCTACCTATCTCTATCTATCTATCTACCTACCTACCTATCTGTATCTATCTATCTACCTACCTACCTATCTGTATCTATCAATCTACCTACCTACCTATCTGTATCTATCAATCTACTTACCTACCTATCTGTATCTATCAATCTACATACCTACCTATCTCTATCTATCTATCTACCTACCTACCTATCTCTATCTATCTATCTACCTACCTACCTGTCTCTATCTATCTACCTACCTACCTACCTATCTGTATTTATCTATGTACCTACCTACCTATCTCTATCTATCTATCTACCTACCTACCTATCTGTATCTATCTATCTACCTACCTACCTATCTGTATCTTTGTACCTACCTACCTATCTGTTTCTATCAATCTACCTACCTACCTATCAGTATCTATCAATCTACTTACCTACCTATCTGTATCTATCATTCTACATACCTACCTATCTCTATCTATCTATCTACCCACCTACCTATCTGTATTTATCTACCTACCTACCTACCTATCTGTACCTATCTATCTATCTACCTACCTATCTGTATCTATCTACCTACCTACCTATCTCTATCTATCTAGCTACCTACCTACCTATCTGTATCTATCTATCTACCTACCTACCTATCTGTATCTATCAATCTACCTACCTACCTATCTCTATCTATCTATCTACCTACCTACCTATCTCTATCTATCTACCTACCTACCTACCTATCTGTATTTATCTATCTACCTACCTATCTGTATCTATCTACCTACCTACCTATCTCTATCTATCTATCTACCTACCTACCTATCTGTATCTATCTATCAACCTACCTACCTATCTGTATCTATCAATCTACCTACCTACCTATCTGTATCTATCAATCTACTTACCTACCTATCTGTATCTATCATTCTACATACCTACCTATCTCTATCTATCTATCTACCTACCTACCTATCTGTATTTATCTATCTACCTACCTACCTATCTGTACCTATCTATTTACCTACCTACCTATATGTATCTATCAATCTACCTACCTACCTATCTCTATCTATCTATCTACCTACCTACCTATCTCTATCTATCTACCTACCTACCTACCTATCTGTATTTATCTATCTATCTACCTACCTATCTGTATCTATCTACCTACCTACCTATCTCTATCTATCTATCTACCTACCTACCTATCTGTATCTATCTATCTACCTACCTACCTATCTGTATCTATCAATCTACCTACCTACCTATCTGTATCTATCAATCTACTTACCTACCTATCTGTATCTATCATTCTACATACCTACCTATCTCTATCTATCTATCTACCTACCTACCTATCTCTATTTATCTATCTACCTACCTACCTATCTGTTTCTATCTATCTACCTACCTACCTATCTATATCTATCAATCTACCTACCTACCTATCTCTATCTATATATCTACCTACCTACCTATCTCTATCTATCTACCTACCTACCTATCTGTATTTATCTATCTACCTACCTATCTGTATCTATCTACCTACCTACCTATCTCTATCTATCTATCTACCTACCTACCTATCTGTATCTATCTATCTACCTACCTACCTATCTGTATCTATCAATCTACCTACCTACCTATCTGTATCTATCAATCTACTTACCTACCTATCTGTATCTATCATTCTACATACCTACCTATCTCTATCTATCTATCTACCTACCTACCTATCTCTATTTATCTATCTACCTACCTACCTATCTGTATCTATCTATCTACCTACCTACCTATCTCTATCTATCTATCTACCTACCTACCTATCTGTATTTATCTATCTACCTACCTACCTTTCTCTATCTATCTATCTACCTACCTACCTATCTGTATCTATCAATCTACCTACCTATGTCTATCTATCTACCTACCTACCTATCTCTATCTATCTATCTACCTACCTACCTATCTGTATCTATCAATCTACATAGCTACCTATCTCTATCTATCTATCTACCTACCTACCTATCTGTATTTATCTATCTACCTACCTACCTATCTGTATCTATCTATCTACCTACCTACCTATCTGTATCTATCAATCTACATACCTACCTATCTCTATCTACCTATCTATCTACCTACCTATCTCTATCTATCTACCTACCTACCTACCTATCTGTATTTATCTTTCTACCTACCTACCTTTCTCTATCTATCTATCTACCTACCTACCTATCTGTATCTATCTATCTACCTACCTACCTATCTGTATCTATCAATCTACCTACCTACCTATGTCTATCTATCTACCTACCTACCTATCTGTATCTATCAATCTACCTACCTACCTATCTGTATCTGTCAATCTACTTACCTACCTATCTGTATCTATCATTCTACATACCTACCTATCTCTATCTATCTATCTACCTACCTACCTATCTGTATTTATCTATCTACCAACCTACCTATCTGTATTTATCTATCTACCTACCTACCTATCTGTATCTATCTATCTACCAACCTACCTATCTCTATCTATCTATCTACCTACCTACCTATCTCTATCTATCTATCTACCTACCTACCTACCTATCTCTATCTATCTATCTACCTACCTACCTATCTGTATCTATCAATCTACCTACCTACCTATCTCTATCTATCTATCTACCTACCTACCTATCTGTCTCTATCAATCTACCTACCTATCTATCTCTATCTATCTAACTACCTACCTACCTATCTGTATCTATCTATCTATCTACCTACCTACCTACCTACCTATCTGTATCTATCAATCTACCTACCTACCTATCTGTATCTATCAATCTACTTACCTACCTATCTGTATCTATCATTCTACATACCTACTTATCTCTATCTATCTATCTACCTACCTACCTATCTCTATTTATCTATCTACCTACCTACCTCTCTGTATCTATCTATCTACCTACCTACCTATCTGTATCTATCAATCTACCTACCTACCTATCTCTATCTATCTATCTACCTACCTACCTATCTCTATCTATCTACCTACCTATCTACCTATCTGTATTTATCTATCTATCTACCTACCTATCTGTATCTATCTACCTACCTACCTACCTATCTCTATCTATCTATCTATCTACCTACCTACCTATCTGTATGTATCTATCTACCTACCTACCTATCTGTATCTATCAATCTACCTACCTACCTATCTGTATCTATCAATCTACTTACCTACCTATCTGTATCTATCATTCTACATACCTACCTATCTCTATCTATCTATCTATCTACCTATCTACCTATCTGTATTTATCTATCTACCTACCTACCTATCTGTATCTATCTTTCTAACTACCTACCTATCTGTATCTATCAATCTACCTACCTACCTATCTCTATCTATCTATCTACCTACCTATCTCTATCTACCTACCTACCTACCTATCTGTATTTATCTATCTATCTACCTACCTATCTGTATCTATCTACCTACCTACCTATCTCTATCTATCTATCTACCTACCTACCTATCTGTATTTATCTACCTACCTACCTACCTTTCTCTATCTATCTATCTACCTACCTACCTATCTGTATCTATTTATCTACCTACCTACCTATCTGTATCTATCAATCTACCTACCTACCTATGTCTATCTATCTATCTACCTACCTATCTCTATCTATCTATCTACCTACCTACCTATCTCTATCTATCAATCTACATACCTACCTATCTCTATCTATCTATCTACCTACCTACCTATCTGTATTTATCTATCTACCTACGTACCTATCTGTATCTATCTATCTACCTACCTACCTACCTATCTGTATCTATCAATCTACCTACCTACCTACCTATCTCTATCTATCTATCTATCTATCTATCTATCTATCTATCTATCTATCTATCTATCTATCTACCTACCTACCTACCTATCTCTGTCTATCTACCTACCTACCTACCTATCTGTATTTATCTATCTATCTACCTACCTATCTGTATCTATCTACCTACCTATCTCTATCTATCTATCTACCTACCTACCTATCTCTATCTATCTATCTACCTACCTACCTATCTGTATTTATCTATCTACCTACCTACCTTTCTCTATCTATCTATCTACCTACCTACCTATCTGTATCTATCTATCTACCTACCTCCCTATCTGTATCTATCAATCTACCTACCTACCTATGTCTATCTATCTACCTACCTACCTATCTCTATCTATCTATCTACCTACCTACCTATCTGTATCTATCAATCTACATACCTACCTATCTCTATCTATCTATCTACCTACCTACCTATCTGTATTTATCTATCTACCTACCTACCTATCTGTATCTATCTATCTACCTACCTACCTATCTGTATCTATCAATCTACCTACCTACCTATCTCTATCTATCTATCTATATACCTACCTACCTATCTCTATCTACCTACCTACCTACCTACCTATCTGTATCTATCAATCTACCTACCTACCTATCTCTATCTATCTATCTACCTACTTACCTATCTCTATCTATCTACCTACCTACCTACCTATCTGTATTTATCTATGTACCTACCTACCTATCTCTATCTATCTATCTACCTACCTACCTATCTGTATCTATCTATCTACCTACCTACCTATCTGTATTTATCTATCTACCTACCTATCTGTATCTACCTACCTACCTACCTATCTCTATCTATCTATCTTCCTACCTACCTACCTACCTGTATTTATCTATCTACCTACCTACCTATCTGTATCTATCTATCTACCTACCTACCTATCTGTATCTATCAATCTACCTACCTACCTATCTGTATCTACCTATCTACCTACCTACCTATCTGTATCTATCAATCTACATACCTACCTATCTCTATCTATCAATCTACTTACCTACCTATCTGTATCTATCATTCTACATACCTACCTCTCTATCTATCTATCTATCTACCTACTTACCTATCTCTATTTATCTATCTACCTACCTACCTATCTGTATCTATCTATCTACCTACCTACCTATCTGTATATATCAATCTACCTACCTACTTATCTGTATTTATCTATCTACCTACCTACCTATCTGTACCTATCTATCTATCTACCTACCTATATGTATCTATCAATCTACCTACCTACCTATCTCTATCTATCTATCTACCTACCTACCTATCTCTACCTATCTACCTACCTACCTACCTATCTGTATTTATCTATCTATCTACCTACCTATCTGTATCTATCTACCTACCTACCTATCTCTATCTATCTATCTATCTACCTACCTACCTATCTGTATTTATCTATCTACCTACCTACCTATCTGTATCTATCTATCTACCTACCTACCTCTCTGTATCTATCAATCTACCTACCTACCTATCTGTATCTATCAATCTACCTACCTACCTATCTCTATCTATCTATCTACCTACCTACCAATCTGTATTTATCTATCTACCTACCTACCTATCTGTATCTATCTATCTACCAACCTACCTATCTCTATCTATCTATCTACCTACCTACCTATCTCTATCTATCTACCTACCTACCTACCTATCTCTATCTATCTATCTACCTACCTACCTATCTGTATCTATCAATCTACCTACCTACCTATCTCTATCTATCTATCTACCTACCTACCTATCTGTCTCTATCAATCTACCTACCTATCTATCTCTATCTATCTAACTACCTACCTACCTATCTGTATCTATCTATCTATCTACCTACCTACCTACCTACCTATCTGTATCTATCAATCTACCTACCTACCTATCTGTATCTATCAATCTACTTACCTACCTATCTGTATCTATCATTCTACATACCTACTTATCTCTATCTATCTATCTACCTACCTACCTATCTGTATTTATCTATCTACCTACCTACCTCTCTGTATCTATCTATCTACCTACCTACCTATCTGTATCTATCAATCTACCTACCTACCTATCTCTATCTATCTATCTACCTACCTACCTATCTCTATCTATCTACCTACCTACCTACCTATCTGAATTTATCTATCTATCTACCTACCTATCTGTATCTATCTACCTACCTACCTACCTATCTCTATCTATCTATCTATCTACCTACCTACCTATCTGTATGTATCTATCTACCTACCTACCTATCTGTATCTATCAATCTACCTACCTACCTATATGTATCTATCAATCTACCTACCTACCTATCTCTATCTATCTATCTACCTACCTACCTATCTCTACCTATCTACCTACCTACCTACCTATCTGTATTTATCTATCTATCTACCTACCTATCTGTATCTATCTACCTACCTACCTATCTCTATCTATCTATCTACCTACCTACCTATCTGTATTTATCTATCTACCTACCTACCTATCTGTATCTATCTATCTACCTACCTACCTCTCTGTATCTATCAATCTACCTACCTACCTATCTGTATCTATCAATCTACCTACCTACCTATCTCTATCTATCTATCTACCTACCTACCAATCTGTATTTATCTATCTACCTACCTACCTATCTGTATCTATCTACCAACCTACCTATCTCTATCTATCTATCTACCTACCTACCTATCTCTATCTATCTACCTACCTACCTACCTATCACTATCTATCTATCTACCTACCTACCTATCTGTATCTATCAATCTACCTACCTACCTATCTCTATCTATCTATCTACCTACCTACCTATCTGTCTCTATCAATCTACCTACCTATCTATCTCTATCTATCTAACTACCTACCTACCTATCTGTATCTATCTATCTATCTACCTACCTACCTACCTATCTGTATCTATCAATCTACCTACCTACCTATCTGTATCTATCAATCTACTTACCTACCTATCTGTATCTATCATTCTACATACCTACTTATCTCTATCTATCTATCTACCTACCTTCCTATCTGCATTTATCTATCTACCTACCTACCTCTCTGTATCTATCTATCTACCTACCTACCTATCTGTATCTATCAATCTACCTACCTACCTATCTCTATCTATCTATCTACCTACCTACCTATCTCTATCAATCTACCTACCTACCTACCTATCTGTATTTATCTATCTATCTACCTACCTATCTGTATCTATCTACCTACCTACCTATCTATCTCTATCTATCTATCTATCTACCTACCTACCTATCTGTATGTATCTATCTACCTACCTACCTATCTGTATCTATCAATCTACCTACCTACCTATCTGTATCTATCAATCTACTTACCTACCTATCTGTATCTATCATTCTACATACCTACCTATCTCTATCTATCTATCTATCTACCTTCCTACCTCTCTGTATTTATCTATCTACCTACCTACCTATCTGTATCTATCTATCTAACTACCTACCTATCTGTATCTATCAATCTACCTACCTACCTATCTCTATCTATCTATCTACCTACCTATCTCTATCTACCTACCTACCTACCTATCTGTATTTATCTATCTATCTACCTACCTATCTGTATCTATCTACCTACCTACCTATCTCTATCTATCTATCTACCTACCTACCTATCTGTATTTATCTATCTACCTACCTACCTTTCTCTATCTATCTATCTACCTACCTACCTATCTGTATCTATTTATCTACCTACCTACCTATCTGTATCTATCAATCTACCTACCTACCTATGTCTATATATCTACCTACCTACCTATCTCTATCTATCTATCTACCTACCTACCTATCTCTATCTATCAATCTACATACCTACCTATCTCTATCTATCTATCTACCTACCTACCTATCTGTATTTATCTATCTACCTACGTACCTATCTGTATCTATCTATCTACCTACCTACCTACCTATCTGTATCTATCAATCTACCTACCTACCTATCTCTATCTATCTATCTATCTATCTATCTATCTATCTATCTATCTATCTATCTATCTATCTATCTATCTATCTATCTATCTATCTATCTACCTACCTACCTACCTATCTCTGTCTATCTACCTACCTACCTACCTATCTGTATTTATCTATCTATCTACCTACCTATCTGTATCTATCTACCTACCTATCTCTATCTATCTATCTACCTACCTACCTATCTCTATCTATCTATCTACCTACCTACCTATCTGTATTTATCTATCTACCTACCTACCTTTCTCTATCTATCTATCTACCTACCTACCTATCTGTATCTATCTATCTACCTACCTCCCTATCTGTATCTATCAATCTACCTACCTACCTATGTCTATCTATCTACCTACCTACCTATCTCTATCTATCTATCTACCTACCTACCTATCTGTATCTATCAATCTACATACCTACCTATCTCTATCTATCTATCTACCTACCTACCTATCTGTATTTATCTATCTACCTACCTACCTATCTGTATCTATCTATCTACCTACCTACCTATCTGTATCTATCAATCTACCTACCTACCTATCTCTATCTATCTATCTATATACCTACCTACCTATAATCTATCTACCTACCTACCTACCTACCTATCTGTATCTATCAATCTACCTACCTACCTATCTCTATCTATCTATCTACCTACTTACCTATCTCTATCTATCTACCAACCTACCTACCTATCTGTATTTATCTATGTACCTACCTACCTATCTCTATCTATCTATCTACCTACCTACCTATCTGTATCTATCTATCTACCTACCTACCTATCTGTATTTATCTATCTACCTACCTATCTGTACCTACCTACCTACCTACCTATCTCTATCTATCTTCCTACCTACCTACCTTCCTGTATTTATCTATCTACCTACCTACCTATCTGTATCTATCTATCTACCTACCTACCTATCTGTATCTATCAATCTACCTACCTACCTATCTGTATCTACCTATCTACCTACCTACCTATCTGTATCTATCAATCTACATACCTACCTATCTCTATCTATCAATCTACTTACCTACCTATCTGTATCTATCATTCTACATACCTACCTCTCTATCTATCTATCTACCTACCTACCTATCTCTATTTATCTATCTACCTACCTACCTATCTGTATCTATCTATCTACCTACCTACCTATCTGTATCTATCAATCTACCTACCTACTTATCTGTATTTATCTATCTACCTACCTACCTATCTGTACCTATCTATCTACCTACCTACCTATATGTATCTATCAATCTACCTACCTACCTTTCTCTATCTATCTATCTACCTACCTACCTATCTCTACCTATCTACCTACCTACCTACCTATCTGTATTTATCTATCTATCTACCTACCTATCTGTATCTATCTACCTACCTACCTATCTCTATCTATCTATCTACCTACCTACCTATCTGTATCTATCTATCTACCTACCTACCTATCTGTATCTATCAATCTACCTACCTACCTATCTGTATCTATCAATCTACTTACCTACCTATCTGTATCTATCATTCTACATACCTACCTATCTCTATCTATCTATCTACCTACCTACCTATCTCTATTTATCTATCTACCTACCTACCTATCTGTTTCTATCTATCTACCTACCTACCTATCTATATCTATCAATCTACCTACCTACCTATCTCTATCTATCTATCTATCTATCTACCTACCTATCTCTATCTATCTACCTACCTACCTATCTGTTTTATCTATCTACCTACCTATCTGTATCTATCTACCTACCTACCTATCTCTATCTATCTATCTACCTACCTACCTATCTGTATCTATCAATCTAACTACCTACCTATCTGTATCTATCAATCTACTTACCTACCTATCTGTATCTATCATTCTACATACCTACCTATCTCTATCTATCTATCTACCTACCTACCTATCTCTATCTATCTACCTACCTATCTGTATCTATCTACCTACCTACCTATCTCTATCTATCTACCTACCTACCTATCTCTATCTATCTATCTACCTACCTACCTATCTGTATTTATCTATCTACCTACCTACCTTTCTCTATCTATCTATCTACCTACCTACCTATCTGTATCTATCAATCTACCTACCTACCTATGTCTATCTATCTACCTACCTACCTATCTCTATCTATCTATCTACCTACCTACCTATCTGTATCTATCAATCTACATACCTACCTATCTCTATCTATCTATCTACCTACCTACCTATCTGTATTTATCTATCTACCTACCTACCTATCTGTATCTATCTATCTACCTACCTACCTATCTGTATCTATCAATCTACCTACCTACCTATCTCTATCTATCTATCTATCTACCTATCTCTATCTATCTACCTACCTACCTACCTATCTGTATTTATCTTTCTACCTACCTACCTTTCTCTATCTATCTATCTACCTACCTACCTATCTGTATCTATCTATCTACCTACCTACCTATCTGTATCTATCAATCTACCTACCTACCTATCTGTAGCTATCTACCTACCTACCTATCTGTATCTATCAATCTACCTACCTACCTATCTGTATCTGTCAATCTACTTACCTACCTATCTGTATCTATCATTCTACATACCTACCTATCTCTATCTATCTATCTACCTACCTACCTATCTGTATTTATCTATCTACCTACCTACCTATCTGTATCTATCAATCTACCTACCTACCTATCTCTATCTATCTATCTACCTACCTACCTATCTCTATCTATCTACCTACCTACCTACCTATCTGTATTTATCTATCTATCTACCTACCTATCTGTATCTATCTACCTACCTACCTATCTCTATCTATCTATCTACCTACCTACCTATCTGTATCTTTGTACCTACCTACCTACCTATCTGTATCTATCAATCTACCTACCTATCTATCTGTATCTATCAATCTACTTACCTACCTATCTGTATCTATTATTCTACATACCTACCTATCTATCTATCTACCCACCTACCTATCTGTATTTATCTATCTACCTACCTACCTATCTGTACCTATCTATCTACCTACCTACCTATCTGTATCTATCAATCTACCTACCTACCTATCTCTATCTATCTATCTACCTACCTACCTATCTCTATCTATCTATCTACCTACCTACCTATCTGTATTTATCTATCTATCTACCTACCTATCTGTATCTATCTACGTACCTACCTATCTCTATCTATCTATCTACCTACCTACCTATCTGTATCTATCTATCTACCTACCTACCTATCTGTATCTATCAATCTACCTACCTACCTATCTCTATCTATCTATCTACCTACCTATCTCTATCTATCTACCTACCTACCTACCTATCTTTATTTATCTATCTATCTACCTACCTATCTGTATCTATCTACCTACCTACCTATCTCTATCTATCTATCTACCTACCTACCTATCTGTATCTATCTATCTACCTACCTACCTATCTCTATCTATCTATCTACCTACCTACCTATCTGTATCTATCTATCTACCTACCTACCTATCTGTATCTATCAATCAACCTACCTACCTATCTCTATCTATCTATCTACCTACCTACCTATCTCTATCTATCTACCTACCTACCTACCTATCTGTATTTATCTATCTATCTACCTACCTATCTGTATCTATCTACCTACCTACCTATCTCTATCTATCTATCTACCTACCTATCTGTATCTATCTATCAACCTACCTACCTATCTGTATCTATCAATCTACCTACCTACCTATCTGTATCTATCAATCTACTTACCTACCTATCTGTATCTATCATTCTACATACCTACCTATCTCTATCTATCTATCTACCTACCTACCTATCTGTTTTATCTACCTACCTACCTACCTATCTGTATCTATCTATCTACCTACCTACCTACCTATGTGTATCTATCAATCTACCTACCTACCTATCTCTATCTATCTATCTACCTACCTACCTATCTCTATCTATCTACCTACCTACCTACCTATCTGTATTTATCTATCTATCTACCTACCTATCTGTATCTATCTACCTACCTACCTATCTCTATCTATCTATCTACCTACCTACCTATCTCTATCTATCTATCTACCTACCTACCTATCTGTATTTATCTATCTACCTACCTACCTTTCTCTATATATCTATCTACCTACCTACCTATCTGTATCTATCAATCTACCTACCTACCTATGTCTATCTATCTACCTACCTACTTATCTCTATCTATCTATCTACCTACCTACCTATCTGTATCTATCAATCTACATACCAACCTATCTCTATCTATCTATCTACCTACCTACCTATCTGTATTTATCTATCTACCTACCTACCTATCTGTATCTATCAATCTACCTACCTACCTATCTGTAGCTATCTACCTACCTACCTATCTGTATCTATCAATCTACCTACCTACCTATCTGTATGTATCAATCTACCTACCTACCTATCTGTATCTATCAATCTACTTACCTACCTATCTGTATCTATCATTCTACATACCTACCTATCTCTATCTATCTATCTACCTACCTATCTCTATCTATCTACCTACCTACCTACTTATCTGTATTTATCTTTCTACCTACCTACCTTTCTCTATCTATCTATCTACCTACCTACCTATCTGTATCTATCTATATACCTACCTACCTATCTGTATCTATCAATCTACCTACCTACCTATCTCTATCTATCTATCTACCTACCTACCTATCTCTATCTATCTACCTACCTACCTATCTGTATTTATCTATCTATCTACCTACCTATCTGTATCTATCTACCTACCTACCTATCTGTATCTATCTATCTACCTACCTACCTATCTGTATCTATCTATCTACCTACCTACCTATCTGTATCTATCAATCTACCTACCTACGTATCTGTATCTATCAATCTACTTACCTACCTATCTGTATCTATCATTCTACATACCTACCTATCTCTATCTATCTATCTACCTACCTACCTATCTGTATCTATCAATCTACCTACCTACCTATCTCTATCTATCTATCTACCTACCTATCTCTATCTATCTACCTACCTACCTACCTATCTGTATTTATCTTTCTACCTACCTACCTTTCTCTATATATCTATCTACCTACCTACCTATCTGTATCTATCTATCTACCTACCTACCTATCTGTATCTATCAATCTACCTACCTACCTATGTCTATCTATCTACCTACCTACCTATCTCTATCTATCTATCTACCTACCTACCTATCTGTATTTATCTATCTACCTACCTACCTATCTGTATCTATCTATCTACCTACCTACCTATCTGTATCTATCTATCTACCTACCTACCTATCTGTATCTATCAATCTACCTACCTACCTATCTCTATCTATCTATCTACCTACCTACCTATCTCTATCTATCTACCTACCTACCTACCTATCTGTATTTATCTATGTACCTACCTACCTATCTCTATCTATCTATCTACCTACCTACCTATCTGTATCTATCTATCTACCTACCTACCTATCTGTATTTATCTATCTATCTACCTACCTATCTGTATCTACCTACCTACCTACCTATCTCTATCTATCTCTCTACCTACCTACCTATCTGTATCTATCTATCTACCTACCTACCTATCTGTATCTGTCAATCTACCTACCTACCTATCTGTATCTATCAATCTACTTACCTACCTATCTGTATCTATCATTCTACATACCTACCTATCTCTATCTATCTATCTACCTACCTACCTATCTCTATCTATCTACCTACCTACCTACCTATCTGTATTTATCTATGTACCTACCTACCTATCTCTATCTATCTATCTACCTACCTACCTATCTGTATCTATCTATCTACCTACCTACCTATCTGTATTTATCTATCTATCTACCTACCTATCTGTATCTACCTACCTACATACCTATCTCTATCTATCTCTCTACCTACCTACCTATCTGTATCTATCTATCTACCTACATACCTATCTGTATCTGTCAATCTACCTACCTACCTATCTGTATCTATCAATCTACTTACCTACCTATCTGTATCTATCATTCTACATACCTACCTATCTCTATCTATCTTCCTACCTACCTACCTATCTGTATTTATCTATCTACCTACCTACCTATCTGTATCTATCTATCTACCTACCTACCTATCTCTATCTATCTATCTACCTACCTACCTATCTGTATTTATCTATCTACCTACCTACCTTTCTCTATCTATCTATCTACCTACCTACCTATCTGTATCTATTTATCTACCTACCTACCTATCTGTATCTATCAATCTACCTACCTACCTATGTCTATCTATCTACCTACCTACCTATCTCTATCTATCTATCTACCTACCTACCTATCTCTATCTATCAATCTACATACCTACCTATCTCTATCTATCTATCTACCTACCTACCTATCTGTATTTATCTATCTACCTACGTACCTATCTGTATCTATCTATCTACCTACCTACCTACCTATCTGTATCTATCAATCTACCTACCTACCTATCTCTATCTATCTATCTATCTATCTATCTATCTATCTATCTATCTATCTATCTATCTATCTATCTATCTACCTACCTACCTACCTACCTATCTCTGTCTATCTACCTACCTACCTACCTATCTGTATTTATCTATCTATCTACCTACCTATCTGTATCTATCTACCTACCTATCTCTATCTATCTATCTACCTACCTACCTATCTCTATCTATCTATCTACCTACCTACCTATCTGTATTTATCTATCTACCTACCTACCTTTCTCTATCTATCTATCTACCTACCTACCTATCTGTATCTATCTATCTACCTACCTCCCTATCTGTATCTATCAATCTACCTACCTACCTATGTCTATCTATCTACCTACCTACCTATCTCTATCTATCTATCTACCTACCTACCTATCTGTATCTATCAATCTACATACCTACCTATCTCTATCTATCTATCTACCTACCTACCTATCTGTATTTATCTATCTACCTACCTACCTATCTGTATCTATCTATCTACCTACCTACCTATCTGTATCTATCAATCTACCTACCTACCTATCTCTATCTATCTATCTATATACCTACCTACCTATAATCTATCTACCTACCTACCTACCTACCTATCTGTATCTATCAATCTACCTACCTACCTATCTCTATCTATCTATCTACCTACTTACCTATCTCTATCTATCTACCAACCTACCTACCTATCTGTATTTATCTATGTACCTACCTACCTATCTCTATCTATCTATCTACCTACCTACCTATCTGTATCTATCTATCTACCTACCTACCTATCTGTATTTATCTATCTACCTACCTATCTGTATCTACCTACCTACCTACCTATCTCTATCTATCTTCCTACCTACCTACCTTCCTGTATTTATCTATCTACCTACCTACCTAACTGTATCTATCTATCTACCTACCTACCTATCTGTATCTATCAATCTACCTACCTACCTATCTGTATCTACCTATCTACCTACCTACCTATCTGTATCTATCAATCTACATACCTACCTATCTCTATCTATCAATCTACTTACCTACCTATCTGTATCTATCATTCTACATACCTACCTCTCTATCTATCTATCTACCTACCTACCTATCTCTATTTATCTATCTACCTACCTACCTATCTGTATCTATCTATCTACCTACCTACCTATCTGTATCTATCAATCTACCTACCTACTTATCTGTATTTATCTATCTACCTACCTACCTATCTGTACCTATCTATCTACCTACCTACCTATATGTATCTATCAATCTACCTACCTACCTTTCTCTATCTATCTATCTACCTACCTACCTATCTCTACCTATCTACCTACCTACCTACCTATCTGTATTTATCTATCTATCTACCTACCTATCTGTATCTATCTACCTACCTACCTATCTCTATCTATCTATCTACCTACCTACCTATCTGTATCTATCTATCTACCTACCTACCTATCTGTATCTATCAATCTACCTACCTACCTATCTGTATCTATCAATCTACTTACCTACCTATCTGTATCTATCATTCTACATACCTACCTATCTCTATCTATCTATCTACCTACCTACCTATCTCTATTTATCTATCTACCTACCTACCTATCTGTTTCTATCTATCTACCTACCTACCTATCTATATCTATCAATCTACCTACCTACCTATCTCTATCTATCTATCTATCTACCTACCTACCTATCTCTATCTATCTACCTACCTACCTATCTGTTTTATCTATCTACCTACCTATCTGTATCTATCTACCTACCTACCTATCTCTATCTATCTATCTACCTACCTACCTATCTGTATCTATCAATCTAACTACCTACCTATCTGTATCTATCAATCTACTTACCTACCTATCTGTATCTATCATTCTACATACCTACCTATCTCTATCTATCTATCTACCTACCTACCTATCTCTATTTATCTATCTACCTACCTACCTATCTGTATCTATCTATCTACCTACCTACCTATCTGTATCTATCAATCTACCTACCTACCTATCTCTATCTATCTATCTACCTACCTACCTATCTCTATCTATCTACCTACCTACCTACCTATCTCTATTTATCTATCTATCTACCTACCTATCTGTATCTATCTACCTACCTACCTATCTCTATCTATCTACCTACCTATCTATCTGTATCTATCTATCTACCTACCTACCTATCTGTATCTATCTATCTACCTACCTACCTATGTGTATCTATCAATCTACCTACCTACCTATCTCAATCTATCTATCTACCTGCCTACCTATCTCTATCTATCTACCTACCTACCTACCTATCTGTATTTATCTATCTATCTACCTACCTATCTTTATCTATCTACCTACCTACCTATCTCTATCTATCTATCTACCTACCTACCTATCTCTATCTATCGATCTACCTACCTACCTATCTGTATTTATCTATCTACCTACCTACCTTTCTCTATCTATCTATCTACCTACCTACCTATCTGTATCTATCAATCTACCTACCTACCTATCTCTATCTATCTATCTACCTACCTACCTATCTCTATCTATCTACCTACCTACCTACCTATCTGTATTTATCTATCTATCTGCCTACCTATCTGTATCTATCTACCTACCTACCTATCTCTATCTATCTACCTACCTACCTATCTGTATCTATCTATCTACCTACCTACCTATCTGTATCTATCTATCTACCTACCTACCTATGTGTATCTATCAATCTACCTACCTACCTATCTCAATCTATCTATCTACCTACCTACCTATCTGTATCTATCAATCTACCTACCTACCTATGTCTATCTATCTACCTACCTACCTATCTCTATCTATCTACCTACCTATCTGTATCTATCTACCTACCTACCTATCTCTATCTATCTACCTACCTACCTATCTCTATCTATCTATCTACCTACCTACCTATCTGTATTTATCTATCTACCTACCTACCTTTCTCTATCTATCTATCTACCTACCTACCTATCTGTATCTATCAATCTACCTACCTACCTATGTCTATCTATCTACCTACCTACCTATCTCTATCTATCTATCTACCTACCTACCTATCTGTATCTATCAATCTACATACCTACCTATCTCTATCTATCTATCTACCTACCTACCTATCTGTATTTATCTATCTACCTACCTACCTATCTGTATCTATCTATCTACCTACCTACCTATCTGTATCTATCAATCTACCTACCTACCTATCTCTATCTATCTATCTATCTACCTATCTCTATCTATCTACCTACCTACCTACCTATCTGTATTTATCTTTCTACCTACCTACCTTTCTCTATCTATCTATCTACCTACCTACCTATCTGTATCTATCTATCTACCTACCTACCTATCTGTATCTATCAATCTACCTACCTACCTATCTGTAGCTATCTACCTACCTACCTATCTGTATCTATCAATCTACCTACCTACCTATCTGTATCTGTCAATCTACTTACCTACCTATCTGTATCTATCATTCTACATACCTACCTATCTCTATCTATCTATCTACCTACCTACCTATCTGTATTTATCTATCTACCTACCTACCTATCTGTATCTATCAATCTACCTACCTACCTATCTCTATCTATCTATCTACCTACCTACCTATCTCTATCTATCTACCTACCTACCTACCTATCTGTATTTATCTATCTATCTACCTACCTATCTGTATCTATCTACCTACCTACCTATCTCTATCTATCTATCTACCTACCTACCTATCTGTATCTTTGTACCTACCTACCTACCTATCTGTATCTATCAATCTACCTACCTATCTATCTGTATCTATCAATCTACTTACCTACCTATCTGTATCTATTATTCTACATACCTACCTATCTATCTATCTACCCACCTACCTATCTGTATTTATCTATCTACCTACCTACCTATCTGTACCTATCTATCTACCTACCTACCTATCTGTATCTATCAATCTACCTACCTACCTATCTCTATCTATCTATCTACCTACCTACCTATCTCTATCTATCTATCTACCTACCTACCTATCTGTATTTATCTATCTATCTACCTACCTATCTGTATCTATCTACGTACCTACCTATCTCTATCTATCTATCTACCTACCTACCTATCTGTATCTATCTATCTACCTACCTACCTATCTGTATCTATCAATCTACCTACCTACCTATCTCTATCTATCTATCTACCTACCTATCTCTATCTACCTACCTACCTACCTACCTATCTTTATTTATCTATCTATCTACCTACCTATCTGTATCTATCTACCTACCTACCTATCTCTATCTATCTATCTACCTACCTACCTATCTGTATCTATCTATCTACCTACCTACCTATCTCTATCTATCTATCTACCTACCTACCTATCTGTATCTATCTATCTACCTACCTACCTATCTGTATCTATCAATCAACCTACCTACCTATCTCTATCTATCTATCTACCTACCTACCTATCTCTATCTATCTACCTACCTACCTACCTATCTGTATTTATCTATCTATCTACCTACCTATCTGTATCTATCTACCTACCTACCTATCTCTATCTATCTATCTACCTACCTAACTATCTGTATCTATCTATCAACCTACCTACCTATCTGTATCTATCAATCTACCTACCTACCTATCTGTATCTATCAATCTACTTACCTACCTATCTGTATCTATCATTCTACATACCTACCTATCTCTATCTATCTATCTACCTACCTACCTATCTGTTTTATCTACCTACCTACCTACCTATCTGTATCTATCTATCTACCTACCTACCTACCTATGTGTATCTATCAATCTACCTACCTACCTATCTCTATCTATCTATCTACCTACCTACCTATCTCTATCTATCTACCTACCTACCTACCTATCTGTATTTATCTATCTATCTACCTACCTATCTGTATCTATCTACCTACCTACCTATCTCTATCTATCTATCTACCTACCTACCTATCTCTATCTATCTATCTACCTACCTACCTATCTGTATTTATCTATCTACCTACCTACCTTTCTCTATCTATCTATCTACCTACCTACCTATCTGTATCTATCAATCTACCTACCTACCTATGTCTATCTATCTACCTACCTACTTATCTCTATCTATCTATCTACCTACCTACCTATCTGTATCTATCAATCTACATACCAACCTATCTCTATCTATCTATCTACCTACCTACCTATCTGTATTTATCTATCTACCTACCTACCTATCTGTATCTATCAATCTACCTACCTACCTATCTGTAGCTATCTACCTACCTACCTATCTGTATCTATCAATCTACCTACCTACCTATCTGTATGTATCAATCTACCTACCTACCTATCTGTATCTATCAATCTACTTACCTACCTATCTGTATCTATCATTCTACATACCTACCTATCTCTATCTATCTATCTACCTACCTATCTCTATCTATCTACCTACCTACCTACTTATCTGTATTTATCTTTCTACCTACCTACCTTTCTCTATCTATCTATCTACCTACCTACCTATCTGTATCTATCTATATACCTACCTACCTATCTGTATCTATCAATCTACCTACCTACCTATCTCTATCTATCTATCTACCTACCTACCTATCTCTATCTATCTACCTACCTACCTATCTGTATTTATCTATCTATCTACCTACCTATCTGTATCTATCTACCTACCTACCTATCTGTATCTATCTATCTACCTACCTACCTATCTGTATCTATCTATCTACCTACCTACCTATCTGTATCTATCAATCTACCTACCTACGTATCTGTATCTATCAATCTACTTACCTACCTATCTGTATCTATCATTCTACATACCTACCTATCTCTATCTATCTATCTACCTACCTACCTATCTGTATCTATCAATCTACCTACCTACCTATCTCTATCTATCTATCTACCTACCTATCTCTATCTATCTACCTACCTACCTACCTATCTGTATTTATCTTTCTACCTACCTACCTTTCTCTATATATCTATCTACCTACCTACCTATCTGTATCTATCTATCTACCTACCTACCTATCTGTATCTATCAATCTACCTACCTACCTATGTCTATCTATCTACCTACCTACCTATCTCTATCTATCTATCTACCTACCTACCTATCTGTATCTATCAATCTACATACCTACCTATCTCTATCTATCTATCTACCTACCTACCTATCTGTATTTATCTATCTACCTACCTACCTATCTGTATCTATCTATCTACCTACCTACCTATCTGTATCTATCTATCTACCTACCTACCTATCTGTATCTATCAATCTACCTACCTACCTATCTCTATCTATCTATCTACCTACCTACCTATCTCTATCTATCTACCTACCTACCTACCTATCTGTATTTATCTATGTACCTACCTACCTATCTCTATCTATCTATCTACCTACCTACCTATCTGTATCTATCTATCTACCTACCTACCTATCTGTATTTATCTATCTATCTACCTACCTATCTGTATCTACCTACCTACCTACCTATCTCTATCTATCTCTCTACCTACCTACCTATCAGTATCTATCTATCTACCTACCTACCTATCTGTATCTGTCAATCTACCTACCTACCTATCTGTATCTATCAATCTACTTACCTACCTATCTGTATCTATCATTCTACATACCTACCTATCTCTATCTATCTATCTACCTACCTACCTATCTCTATCTATCTACCTACCTACCTACCTATCTGTATTTATCTATGTACCTACCTACCTATCTCTATCTATCTATCTACCTACCTACCTATCTGTATCTATCTATCTACCTACCTACCTATCTGTATTTATCTATCTATCTACCTACCTATCTGTATCTACCTACCTACATACCTATCTCTATCTATCTCTCTACCTACCTACCTATCTGTATCTATCTATCTACCTACCTACCTATCTGTATCTGTCAATCTACCTACCTACCTATCTGTATCTATCAATCTACTTACCTACCTATCTGTATCTATCATTCTACATACCTACCTATCTCTATCTATCTTCCTACCTACCTACCTATCTGTATTTATCTATCTACCTACCTACCTATCTGTATCTATCTATCTACCTACCTACCTATCTGTATCTATCAATCTACCTACCTACCTATCTGTATCTATCTATCTACCTACCTACCTATCTGTATCTATCAATCTACATACCTACCTATCTCTATCTATCAATCTACTTACCTACCTATCTGTATCTATCATTCTACATACCTACCTCTCTATCTATCTATCTACCTACCTACCTATCTCTATTTATCTATCTACCTACCTACCTATCTGTATCTATCTATCTACCTACCTACCTATCTGTATCTATCAATCTACCTACCTACCTATCTGTATTTATCTATCTACCTACCTACCTATCTGTACCTATCTATCTACCTACCTACCTATATGTATCTATCAATCTACATACCTACCTATCTCTATCTATCTATCTACCTACCTACCTATCTCTATCTATCTACCTACCTACCTACCTATCTGTATTTATCTATCTATCTATCTACCTATCTGTATCTATCTACCTACCTACCTATCTCTAACTATCTACCTACCTACCTATCTGTATCTATCTATCTACGTACCTACCTATCTGTATCTATCAATCTACCTACCTACCTATCTGTATCTATCAATCTACTTACCTACCTATCTGTATCTATCATTCTACATACCTACCTATCTCTATCTATCTATCTACCTACCTACCTATCTCTATTTATCTATCTACCTACCTACCTATCTGTTTCTATCTATCTACCTACCTACCTATCTATATCTATCAATCTACCTACCTACCTATCTCTATCTATCTACCTACCTACCTATCTCTATCTATCTACCTACCTACCTATCTGTATTTATCTATCTACCTACCTATCTGTATCTATCTACCTACCTACCTATCTCTATCTATCTATCTACCTACCTACCTATCTGTATCTATCAATCTACCTACCTACCTATCTGTATCTATCTATCTACCTACCTACCTACCTATGTCTATCTATCTACCTACCTACCTATCTCTATCTATCTACCTACCTACCTACCTATCTGTATTTATCTATGTACCTACCTACCTATCTCTATCTATCTATCTACCTACCTACCTATCTGTATCTATCTATCTACCTACCTACCTATCTGTATTTATCTATCTATCTACCTACCTATCTGTATCTACCTACCTACATACCTATCTCTATCTATCTCTCTACCTACCTACCTATCTGTATCTATCTATCTACCTACCTACCTATCTGTATCTGTCAATCTACCTACCTACCTATCTGTATCTATCAATCTACTTACCTACCTATCTGTATCTATCATTCTACATACCTACCTATCTCTATCTATCTTCCTACCTACCTACCTATCTGTATTTATCTATCTACCTACCTACCTATCTGTATCTATCTATCTACCTACCTACCTATCTGTATCTATCAATCTACCTACCTACCTATCTGTATCTATCTATCTACCTACCTACCTATCTGTATCTATCAATCTACATACCTACCTATCTCTATCTATCAATCTACTTACCTACCTATCTGTATCTATCATTCTACATACCTACCTCTCTATCTATCTATCTACCTACCTACCTATCTCTATTTATCTATCTACCTACCTACCTATCTGTATCTATCTATCTACCTACCTACCTATCTGTATCTATCAATCTACCTACCTACCTATCTGTATTTATCTATCTACCTACCTACCTATCTGTACCTATCTATCTACCTACCTACCTATATGTATCTATCAATCTACATACCTACCTATCTCTATCTATCTATCTACCTACCTACCTATCTCTATCTATCTACCTACCTACCTACCTATCTGTATTTATCTATCTATCTATCTACCTATCTGTATCTATCTACCTACCTACCTATCTCTAACTATCTACCTACCTACCTATCTGTATCTATCTATCTACGTACCTACCTATCTGTATCTATCAATCTACCTACCTACCTATCTGTATCTATCAATCTACTTACCTACCTATCTGTATCTATCATTCTACATACCTACCTATCTCTATCTATCTATCTACCTACCTACCTATCTCTATTTATCTATCTACCTACCTACCTATCTGTTTCTATCTATCTACCTACCTACCTATCTATATCTATCAATCTACCTACCTACCTATCTCTATCTATCTACCTACCTACCTATCTCTATCTATCTACCTACCTACCTATCTGTATTTATCTATCTACCTACCTATCTGTATCTATCTACCTACCTACCTATCTCTATCTATCTATCTACCTACCTACCTATCTGTATCTATCAATCTACCTACCTACCTATCTGTATCTATCTATCTACCTACCTACCTACCTATGTCTATCTATCTACCTACCTACCTATCTCTATCTATCTATCTACCTACCTACCTATCTGTATCTATCAATCTACATACCTACCTATCTCTATCTATCTATCTACCTACCTACCTATCTGTATTTATCTATCTACCTACCTACCTATCTGTATCTATCTATCTACCTACCTACCTATCTGTATCTATCTATCTACCTACCTACCTATCTGTATCTATCAATCTACCTACCTACCTATCTCTATCTATCTATCTACCTACCTACCTATCTCTATCTATCTACCTACCTACCTACCTATCTGTATTTATCTATGTACCTACCTACCTATCTCTATCTATCTATCTACCTACCTACCTATCTGTATCTATCTATCTACCTACCTACCTATCTGTATTTATCTATCTATCTACCTACCTATCTGTATCTACCTACCTACCTACCTATCTCTATCTATCTCTCTACCTACCTACCTATCTGTATCTATCTATCTACCTACCTACCTATCTGTATCTGTCAATCTACCTACCTACCTATCTGTATCTATCAATCTACTTACCTACCTATCTGTATCTATCATTCTACATACCTACCTATCTCTATCTATCTTCCTACCTACCTACCTATCTGTATTTATCTATCTACCTACCTACCTATCTGTATCTATCTATCTACCTACCTACCTATCTGTATCTATCAATCTACCTACCTACCTATCTGTATCTATCTATCTACCTACCTACCTATCTGTATCTATCAATCTACATACCTACCTATCTCTATCTATCAATCTACTTACCTACCTATCTGTATCTATCATTCTACATACCTACCTCTCTATCTATCTATCTACCTACATACCTATCTCTATTTATCTATCTACCTACCTACCTATCTGTATCTATCTATCTACCTACCTACCTATCTGTATCTATCAATCTACCTACCTACCTATCTGTATTTATCTATCTACCTACCTACCTATCTGTACCTATCTATCTACCTACCTACCTATATGTATCTATCAATCTACATACCTACCTATCTCTATCTATCTATCTACCTACCTACCTATCTCTATCTATCTACCTACCTACCTACCTATCTGTATTTATCTATCTATCTATCTACCTATCTGTATCTATCTACCTACCTACCTATCTCTAACTATCTACCTACCTACCTATCTGTATCTATCTATCTACGTACCTACCTATCTGTATCTATCAATCTACCTACCTACCTATCTGTATCTATCAATCTACTTACCTACCTATCTGTATCTATCATTCTACATACCTACCTATCTCTATCTATCTATCTACCTACCTACCTATCTCTATTTATCTATCTACCTACCTACCTATCTGTTTCTATCTATCTACCTACCTACCTATCTATATCTATCAATCTACCTACCTACCTATCTCTATCTATCTATCTACCTACCTACCTATCTCTATCTATCTACATACCTACCTATCTGTATTTATCTATCTACCTACCTATCTGTATCTATCTACCTACCTACCTATCTCTATCTATCTATCTACCTACCTACCTATCTGTATCTATCAATCTACCTACCTACCTATCTGTATCTATCAATCTACTTACCTACCTATCTGTATCTATCATTCTACATACCTACCTATCTCTATCTATCTATCTACCTACCTACCTATCTCTATCTATCTACCTACCTACCTACCTATCTGTATTTATCTATCTATCTACCTACCTATCTGTATCTATCTACCTACCTACCTATCTCTATCTATCTACCTACCTACCTATCTGTATCTATCTATCTACCTACCTACCTATCTCTATCTATCTATCTACCTACCTACCTATCTGTATTTATCTATCTACCTACCTACCTTTCTCTATCTATCTATCTACCTACCTACCTATCTGTATCTATCAATCTACCTACCTACCTATGTCTATCTATCTACCTACCTACCTATCTCTATCTATCTATCTACCTACCTACCTATCTGTATCTATCAATCTACATACCTACCTATCTCTATCTATCTATCTACCTACCTACCTATCTGTATTTATCTATCTACCTACCTACCTATCTGTATCTATCTATCTACCTACCTACCTATCTGTATCTATCTATCTACCTACCTACCTACCTATCTGATTTATCTATCTATCTACCTACCTATCTGTATCTACCTACCTACCTACCTATCTCTATCTATCTACCTACCTACCTATCTGTATCTATCTATCTACCTACCTACCTATCTGTATCTATCTATCTACCTACCTACCTATGTGTATCTTTCAATCTACCTACCTACCTATCTCTATCTTTCTATCTACCAACCTACCTATCTCTATCTATCTACCTACCTACCTACCTATCTGTATTTATCTTTCTACCTACCTACCTTTCTCTATCTATCTATCTACCTACCTACCTATCTGTATCTATCAATCTACCTACCTACCTATCTCTATCTATCTATCTATCTACCTACCTATCTCTATCTATCTACCTACCTACCTATCTGTATTTATCTTTCTACCTACCTACCTTTCTCTATCTATCTATCTACCTACCTACCTATCTGTATCTATCTATCTACCTACCTACCTACCTATCTGTATCTATCAATCTACCTACCTACCTATGTCTATCTATCTACCTACCTACCTATCTGTATCTATCAATCTACCTACTTACCTATCTGTATCTTACAATCTACATACCTACCTATCTCTATCTATCTATCTACCTACCTACCTATCTGCATTTATCTATCTACCTACCTACCTATCTGTATCTATCTATCTACCTACCTACCTATCTGTATCTATCAATCTACCTACCTACCTATCTCTATCTATCTATCTACCTACCTACCTATCTCTATCTATCTACCTACCTACCTACCTATCTGTATTTATCTATGTACCTACCTACCTATCTCTATCTATCTATCTACCTACCTACCTATCTGTATCTATCAATCTACCTACCTACCTATCTGTGTCTATCATTCTACATAGCTACCTATCTCTATCTATCTACCTACCTACCTACCTATCTGTATTTATCTATCTACCTACCTACCTATCTGTATCTATCTATCTACCTACCTACCTATCTGTATCTATCAATCTACCTACCTACCTATCTCTATCTATCTATCTATCTATCTACCTACCTACCTACCTATCTGTATCTATCAATCTACATACCTACCTATCTCTATCTATCTATCTACCTACCTACCTATCTGTATCTATCTATCTACCTACCTGCCTATCTCTATCTATCTACCTACCTACCTACCTATCTGTATTTATCTATCTACCTACCTACCTATCTATATCTATCTATCTATCTACCTACCTACCTATCTGTATCTATCTATCTACCTACCTACCTATCTGTATCTATCAATCTACCTACCTACCTATCTGTAGCTATCTACCTACCTACCTATGTGTATCTATCAATCTACCTACCTACCTATCTGTATCTATCAATCTACTTACCTACCTATCTGTATCTATCATTCTACATACCTACCTATCTCTATCTATCTACCTACCTACCTATCTGTATTTATCTATCTACCTACCTACCTATCTGTATCTATCTATCTACCTACCTACCTATCTGTATCTATCAATCTACCTACCTACCTATCTCTATCTATCTATCTATCTATCTATCTACCTACCTACCTATCTCTATCTATCTACCTACCTACCTACCTATCTGTATTTATCTATCTATCTACCTACCTATCTGTATCTATCTACCTACCTACCTATCTCTATCTATCTTTCTACCTACCTACCTATCTGTATCTATCTATCTACCTACCTACCTATCTGTATCTATCAATCTACCTACCTATCTGTATCTATCAATCTACTTACCTACCTATCTGTATCTATCATTCTACATACCTACCTATCTCTATCTATCTATCTACCTACCTACCTATCTGTATTTATCTATCTACCTACCTACCTATCTATATCTATCTATCTACCTACCTACCTATCTGTATCTATCAATCTACCTACCTATCTATCTCTATCTATCTATCTACCTACCTACCTATCTCTATCTATCTACCTACCTACCTACCTATCTGTATTTATCTATCTACCTACCTATCTGTATCTATCTACCTACCTACCTATCTCTATCTATCTATCTACCTACCTACCTACCTACCTATCTGTATCTATCTACCTACCTACCTATCTGTATCTATCAATCTACCTACCTACCTATCTGTATCTATCAATCTACTTACCTACCTATCTGTATCTATCATTCTACATACATACCTATCTCTATCTATCTATCTACCTACCTACCTATCTGTATTTATCTATCTACCTACCTACCTATCTGTATCTATCTATCTACCTACCTACCTATCTGTATCTATCAATCTACCTACCTACCTATCTCTATCTATCTATCTACCTACCTACCTATCTCTATCTATCTACCTACCTACCTACCTATCTGTATTTATCTATGTACCTACCTACCTATCTCTATCTATCTATCTACCTACCTACCTATCTGTATCTATCTATCTACCTACCTACCTATCTGTATTTATCTATCTATCTACCTACCTATCTGTATCTACCTACCTACCTACCTATCTCTATCTATCTCTCTACCTACCTACCTATCTGTATCTATCTATCTACCTACCTACCTATCTGTATCTGTCAATCTACCTACCTACCTATCTGTATCTATCAATCTACTTACCTACCTATCTCTATCTATCTATCTACTTACCTACCTATCTGTATCTATCTATCTACCTACCTACCTATCTGTATCTATCAATCTACCTACCTACCTATCTGTAGCTATCTACCTACCTACCTATCTGTATCTATCAATCTACCTACCTACCTATCTGTATCTGTCAATCTACTTACCTACCTATCTGTATCTATCATTCTACATACCTACCTATCTCTATCTATCTATCTACCTACCTACCTATCTGTATTTATCTATCTACCAACCTACCTATCTGTATTTATCTATCTACCTACCTACCTCTCTGTATCTATCAATCTACCTACCTACCTATCTCTATCTATCTATCTACCTACCTACCTATCTCTATCTATCTACCTACCTACCTACCTATCTGTATTTATCTATCTATCTACCTACATATCTGTATCTATCTACCTACCTACCTATCTCTATCTATCTATCTACCTACCTACCTATCTGTATCTTTGTACCTACCTACCTACCTATCTGTATCTATCAATCTACCTACCTACCTATCTGTATCTATCAATCTACTTACCTACCTATCTGTATCTATCATTCTACATACCTACCTATCTCTATCTATCTATCTACCCACCTACCTATCTGTATTTATCTATCTACCTACCTACCTATCTGTACCTATCTATCTACCTACCTACCTATCTGTATCTATCAATCTACCTACCTACCTATCTCTATCTATCTATCTACCTACCTACCTATCTCTATCTATCTATCTACCTACCTACCTATCTGTATTTATCTATCTATCTACCTACCTATCTGTATCTATCTACCTACCTACCTATCTCTATCTATCTATCTACCTACCTACCTATCTGTATCTATCTATCTACCTACCTACCTATCTGTATCTATCAATCTACCTACCTACCTATCTCTATCTATCTATCTACCTACCTACCTATCACTATCTATCTACCTACCTACCTACCTATCTGTATTTATCTATCTATCTACCTACCTATCTGTATCTATCTACCTACCTACCTATCTCTATCTATCTATCTACCTACGTACCTATCTGTATCTATCTATCAACCTACCTACCTATCTGTATCTATCAATCTACCTACCTACCTATCTGTATCTATCAATCTACTTACCTACCTATCTGTATCTATCATTCTACATACCTACCTATCTCTATCTATCTATCTACCTACCTACCTATCTGTATTTATCTATCTACCTACCTACCTATCTGTACCTATCTATCTACCTACCTAGCTATATGTATCTATCAATCTACCTACCTACCTATCTCTATCTATCTACCTACCTACCTATATCTATCTATCTACCTACCTACCTACCTATCTGTATTTATCTATCTATCTACCTACCTATCTGTATCTATCTACCTACCTACCTATCTCTATCTATATATCTACCTACCTACCTCTCTAGATCTATCTATCTACCTACCTACCTATCTGTATCTATCAATCTACCTACCTACCTATCTGTATCTATCAATCTACTTACCTACCTATCTGTATCTATCATTCTACATACCTACCTATCTCTATCTATCTATCTACCTACCTACCTATCTCTATTTATCTACCTACCTACCTACCTATCTGTTTCTATCTATCTACCTACCTACCTATCTATATCTATCAATCTACCTACCTACCTATCTCTATCTATCTATCTACCTACCTACCTATCTCTATCTATCTACCTACCTACCTATCTGTATTTATCTATCTACCTACCTATCTGTATCTATCTACCTACCTACCTATCTCTATCTATCTATCTACCTACCTACCTATCTGTATCTATCTATCTACCTACCTACCTATCTGTATCTATCAATCTACCTACCTACCTATCTGTATCTATCAATCTACTTACCTACCTATCTGTATCTATCATTCTACATACCTACCTATCTCTATCTATCTATCTACCTACCTACCATCTCTATTTATCTATCTACCTACCTACCTATCTGTATCTATCTATCTACCTACCTACCTATCTGTATCTATCAATCTACCTACCTACCTATCTCTATCTATCTATCTATCTATCTACCTACCTACCTATCTCTATCTATCTACCTACCTACCTACCTATCTGTATTTATCTATCTATCTACCTACCTATCTGTATCTATCTACCTACCTACCTATCTCTATCTATCTTTCTACCTACCTACCTATCTGTATCTATCTATCTACCTACCTACCTATCTGTATCTATCAATCTACCTACCTATCTGTATCTATCAATCTACTTACCTACCTATCTGTATCTATCATTCTACATACCTACCTATCTCTATCTATCTATCTACCTACCTACCTATCTGTATTTATCTATCTACCTACCTACCTATCTATATCTATCTATCTACCTACCTACCTATCTGTATCTATCAATCTACCTACCTATCTATCTCTATCTATCTATCTACCTACCTACCTATCTCTATCTATCTACATACCTACCTACCTATCTGTATTTATCTATCTACCTACCTATCTGTATCTATCTACCTACCTACCTATCTCTATCTATCTATCTACCTACCTACCTACCTATCTGTATCTATCTACCTACCTACCTATCTGTATCTATCAATCTACCTACCTACCTATCTGTATCTATCAATCTACTTACCTACCTATCTGTATCTATCATTCTACATACATACCTATCTCTATCTATCTATCTACCTACCTACCTATCTGTATTTATCTATCTACCTACCTACCTATCTGTATCTATCTATCTACCTACCTACCTATCTGTATCTATCAATCTACCTACCTACCTATCTCTATCTATCTATCTACCTACCTACCTATCTCTATCTATCTACCTACCTACCTACCTATCTGTATTTATCTATGTACCTACCTACCTATCTCTATCTATCTATCTACCTACCTACCTATCTGTATCTATCTATCTACCTACCTACCTATCTGTATTTATCTATCTATCTACCTACCTATCTGTATCTACCTACCTACCTACCTATCTCTATCTATCTCTCTACCTACCTACCTATCTGTGTCTATCTATCTACCTACCTACCTATCTGTATCTGTCAATCTACCTACCTACCTATCTGTATCTATCAATCTACTTACCTACCTATCTCTATCTATCTATCTACTTACCTACCTATCTGTATCTATCTATCTACCTACCTACCTATCTGTATCTATCAATCTACCTACCTACCTATCTGTAGCTATCTACCTACCTACCTATCTGTATCTATCAATCTACCTACCTACCTATCTGTATCTGTCAATCTACTTACCTACCTATCTGTATCTATCATTCTACATACCTACCTATCTCTATCTATCTATCTACCTACCTACCTATCTGTATTTATCTATCTACCAACCTACCTATCTGTATTTATCTATCTACCTACCTACCTCTCTGTATCTATCAATCTACCTACCTACCTATCTCTATCTATCTATCTACCTACCTACCTATCTCTATCTATCTACCTACCTACCTACCTATCTGTATTTATCTATCTATCTACCTACATATCTGTATCTATCTACCTACCTACCTATCTCTATCTATCTATCTACCTACCTACCTATCTGTATCTTTGTACCTACCTACCTACCTATCTGTATCTATCAATCTACCTACCTACCTATCTGTATCTATCAATCTACTTACCTACCTATCTGTATCTATCATTCTACATACCTACCTATCTCTATCTATCTATCTACCCACCTACCTATCTGTATTTATCTATCTACCTACCTACCTATCTGTACCTATCTATCTACCTACCTACCTATCTGTATCTATCAATCTACCTACCTACCTATCTCTATCTATCTATCTACCTACCTACCTATCTCTATCTATCTATCTACCTACCTACCTATCTGTATTTATCTATCTATCTACCTACCTATCTGTATCTATCTACCTACCTACCTATCTCTATCTATCTATCTACCTACCTACCTATCTGTATCTATCTATCTACCTACCTACCTATCTGTATCTATCAATCTACCTACCTACCTATCTCTATCTATCTATCTACCTACCTACCTATCACTATCTATCTACCTACCTACCTACCTATCTGTATTTATCTATCTATCTACCTACCTATCTGTATCTATCTACCTACCTACCTATCTCTATCTATCTATCTACCTACGTACCTATCTGTATCTATCTATCAACCTACCTACCTATCTGTATCTATCAATCTACCTACCTACCTATCTGTATCTATCAATCTACTTACCTACCTATCTGTATCTATCATTCTACATACCTACCTATCTCTATCTATCTATCTACCTACCTACCTATCTGTATTTATCTATCTACCTACCTACCTATCTGTACCTATCTATCTACCTACCTAGCTATATGTATCTATCAATCTACCTACCTACCTATCTCTATCTATCTACCTACCTACCTATATCTATCTATCTACCTACCTACCTACCTATCTGTATTTATCTATCTATCTACCTACCTATTTGTATCTATCTACCTACCTACCTATCTCTATCTATATATCTACCTACCTACCTCTCTGTATCTATCTATCTACCTACCTACCTATCTGTATCTATCAATCTACCTACCTACCTATCTGTATCTATCAATCTACTTACCTACCTATCTGTATCTATCTACCTACCTACCTATCTCTATCTATCTTTCTACCTACCTACCTATCTGTATCTATCATTCTACATACCTACCTATCTCTATCTATCTCTCTACCTACCTACCTATCTGTATCTATCTATCTACCTACCTACCTATCTGTATCTGTCAATCTACCTACCTACCTATCTGTATCTATCAATCTACTTACCTACCTATCTCTATCTATCTATCTACTTACCTACCTATCTGTATCTATCTATCTACCTACCTACCTATCTGTATCTATCAATCTACCTACCTACCTATCTGTAGCTATCTACCTACCTACCTATCTGTATCTATCAATCTACCTACCTACCTATCTGTATCTGTCAATCTACTTACCTACCTATCTGTATCTATCATTCTACATACCTACCTATCTCTATCTATCTATCTACCTACCTACCTATCTGTATTTATCTATCTACCAACCTACCTATCTGTATTTATCTATCTACCTACCTACCTCTCTGTATCTATCAATCTACCTACCTACCTATCTCTATCTATCTATCTACCTACCTACCTATCTCTATCTATCTACCTACCTACCTACCTATCTGTATTTATCTATCTATCTACCTACATATCTGTATCTATCTACCTACCTACCTATCTCTATCTATCTATCTACCTACCTACCTATCTGTATCTTTGTACCTACCTACCTACCTATCTGTATCTATCAATCTACCTACCTACCTATCTGTATCTATCAATCTACTTACCTACCTATCTGTATCTATCATTCTACATACCTACCTATCTCTATCTATCTATCTACCCACCTACCTATCTGTATTTATCTATCTACCTACCTACCTATCTGTACCTATCTATCTACCTACCTACCTATCTGTATCTATCAATCTACCTACCTACCTATCTCTATCTATCTATCTACCTACCTACCTATCTCTATCTATCTATCTACCTACCTACCTATCTGTATTTATCTATCTATCTACCTACCTATCTGTATCTATCTACCTACCTACCTATCTCTATCTATCTATCTACCTACCTACCTATCTGTATCTATCTATCTACCTACCTACCTATCTGTATCTATCAATCTACCTACCTACCTATCTCTATCTATCTATCTACCTACCTACCTATCACTATCTATCTACCTACCTACCTACCTATCTGTATTTATCTATCTATCTACCTACCTATCTGTATCTATCTACCTACCTACCTATCTCTATCTATCTATCTACCTACGTACCTATCTGTATCTATCTATCAACCTACCTACCTATCTGTATCTATCAATCTACCTACCTACCTATCTGTATCTATCAATCTACTTACCTACCTATCTGTATCTATCATTCTACATACCTACCTATCTCTATCTATCTATCTACCTACCTACCTATCTGTATTTATCTATCTACCTACCTACCTATCTGTACCTATCTATCTACCTACCTAGCTATATGTATCTATCAATCTACCTACCTACCTATCTCTATCTATCTACCTACCTACCTATATCTATCTATCTACCTACCTACCTACCTATCTGTATTTATCTATCTATCTACCTACCTATTTGTATCTATCTACCTACCTACCTATCTCTATCTATATATCTACCTACCTACCTCTCTGTATCTATCTATCTACCTACCTACCTATCTGTATCTATCAATCTACCTACCTACCTATCTGTATCTATCAATCTACTTACCTACCTATCTGTATCTATCATTCTACATACCTACCTATCTCTATCTATCTATCTACCTACCTACCTATCTCTATTTATCTACCTACCTACCTACCTATCTGTTTCTATCTATCTACCTACCTACCTATCAATATCTATCAATCTACCTACCTACCTATCTCTATCTATCTATCTACCTACCTACCTATCTCTATCTATCTACCTACCTACCTATCTGTATTTATCTATCTACCTACCTATCTGTATCTATCTACCTACCTACCTATCTCTATCTATCTATCTACCTACCTACCTATCTGTATCTATCTATCTACCTACCTACCTATCTGTATCTATCAATCTACCTACCTACCTATCTGTATCTATCAATCTACTTACCTACCTATCTGTATCTATCATTCTACATACCTACCTATCTCTATCTATCTATCTACCTACCTACCATCTCTATTTATCTATCTACCTACCTACCTATCTGTATCTATCTATCTACCTACCTACCTATCTGTATCTATCAATCTACCTACCTACCTATCTCTATCTATCTATCTACCTACCTACCTATCTCTATCTATCTACCTACCTACCTACCTATCTGTATTTATCTATCTATCTACCTACCTATTTGTATCTATCTACCTACCTACCTATCTCTATCTATCTATCTACCTACCTACCTATCTCTATTTATCTACCTACCTACCTACCTATCTGTTTCTATCTATCTACCTACCTACCTATCTATATCTATCAATCTACCTACCTACCTATCTCTATCTATCTATCTACCTACCTACCTATCTCTATCTATCTACCTACCTACCTATCTGTATTTATCTATCTACCTACCTATCTGTATCTATCTACCTACCTACCTATCTCTATCTATCTATCTACCTACCTACCTATCTGTATCTATCTATCTACCTACCTACCTATCTGTATCTATCAATCTACCTACCTACCTATCTGTATCTATCAATCTACTTACCTACCTATCTGTATCTATCATTCTACATACCTACCTATCTCTATCTATCTATCTACCTACCTACCATCTCTATTTATCTATCTACCTACCTACCTATCTGTATCTATCTATCTACCTACCTACCTATCTGTATCTATCAATCTACCTACCTACCTATCTCTATCTATCTATCTACCTACCTACCTATCTGTATTTATCTATCTACCTACCTACCTATCTGTACCTATCTATCTACCTACCTAGCTATATGTATCTATCAATCTACCTACCTACCTATCTCTATCTATCTACCTACCTACCTATATCTATCTATCTACCTACCTACCTACCTATCTGTATTTATCTATCTATCTACCTACCTATCTGTATCTATCTACCTACCTACCTATCTCTATCTATATATCTACCTACCTACCTCTCTGTATCTATCTATCTACCTACCTACCTATCTGTATCTATCAATCTACCTACCTACCTATCTGTATCTATCAATCTACTTACCTACCTATCTGTATCTATCATTCTACATACCTACCTATCTCTATCTATCTATCTACCTACCTACCTATCTCTATTTATCTACCTACCTACCTACCTATCTGTTTCTATCTATCTACCTACCTACCTATCTATATCTATCAATCTACCTACCTACCTATCTCTATCTATCTATCTACCTACCTACCTATCTCTATCTATCTACCTACCTACCTATCTGTATTTATCTATCTACCTACCTATCTGTATCTATCTACCTACCTACCTATCTCTATCTATCTATCTACCTACCTACCTATCTGTATCTATCTATCTACCTACCTACCTATCTGTATCTATCAATCTACCTACCTACCTATCTGTATCTATCAATCTACTTACCTACCTATCTGTATCTATCATTCTACATACCTACCTATCTCTATCTATCTATCTACCTACCTACCATCTCTATTTATCTATCTACCTACCTACCTATCTGTATCTATCTATCTACCTACCTACCTATCTGTATCTATCAATCTACCTACCTACCTATCTCTATCTATCTATCTATCTATCTACCTACCTACCTATCTCTATCTATCTACCTACCTACCTACCTATCTGTATTTATCTATCTATCTACCTACCTATCTGTATCTATCTACCTACCTACCTATCTCTATCTATCTTTCTACCTACCTACCTATCTGTATCTATCTATCTACCTACCTACCTATCTGTATCTATCAATCTACCTACCTATCTGTATCTATCAATCTACTTACCTACCTATCTGTATCTATCATTCTACATACCTACCTATCTCTATCTATCTATCTATCTACCTACCTACCTATCTGTATTTATCTATCTACCTACCTACCTATCTATATCTATCTATCTACCTACCTACCTATCTGTATCTATCAATCTACCTACCTATCTATCTCTATCTATCTATCTACCTACCTACCTATCTCTATCTATCTACCTACCTACCTACCTATCTGTATTTATCTATCTACCTACCTATCTATATCTATCTACCTACCTACCTATCTCTATCTATCTATCTACCTACCTACCTACCTATCTGTATCTATCTACCTACCTACCTATCTGTATCTATCAATCTACCTACCTACCTATCTGTATCTATCAATCTACTTACCTACCTATCTGTATCTATCATTCTACATACATACCTATCTCTATCTATCTATCTACCTACCTACCTATCTGTATTTATCTATCTACCTACCTACCTATCTGTATCTATCTATCTACCTACCTACCTATCTGTATCTATCAATCTACCTACCTACCTATCTCTATCTATCTATCTACCTACCTACCTATCTCTATCTATCTACCTACCTACCTACCTATCTGTATTTATCTATGTACCTACCTACCTATCTCTATCTATCTACCTACCTACCTACCTATCTGTATCTATCTATCTACCTACCTACCTATCTGTATTTATCTATCTATCTACCTACCTATCTGTATCTACCTACCTACCTACCTATCTCTATCTATCTCTCTACCTACCTACCTATCTGTATCTATCTATCTACCTACCTACCTATCTGTATCTGTCAATCTACCTACCTACCTATCTGTATCTATCAATCTACTTACCTACCTATCTCTATCTATCTATCTACTTACCTACCTATCTGTATCTATCTATCTACCTACCTACCTATCTGTATCTATCAATCTACCTACCTACCTATCTGTAGCTATCTACCTACCTACCTATCTGTATCTATCAATCTACCTACCTACCTATCTGTATCTGTCAATCTACTTACCTACCTATCTGTATCTATCATTCTACATACCTACCTATCTCTATCTATCTATCTACCTACCTACCTATCTGTATTTATCTATCTACCAACCTACCTATCTGTATTTATCTATCTACCTACCTACCTCTCTGTATCTATCAATCTACCTACCTACCTATCTCTATCTATCTATCTACCTACCTACCTATCTCTATCTATCTACCTACCTACCTACCTATCTGTATTTATCTATCTATCTACCTACATATCTGTATCTATCTACCTACCTACCTATCTCTATCTATCTATCTACCTACCTACCTATCTGTATCTTTGTACCTACCTACCTACCTATCTGTATCTATCAATCTACCTACCTACCTATCTGTATCTATCAATCTACTTACCTACCTATCTGTATCTATCATTCTACATACCTACCTATCTCTATCTATCTATCTACCCACCTACCTATCTGTATTTATCTATCTACCTACCTACCTATCTGTACCTATCTATCTACCTAGCTACCTATCTGTATCTATCAATCTACCTACCTACCTATCTCTATCTATCTATCTACCTACCTACCTATCTCTATCTATCTATCTACCTACCTACCTATCTGTATTTATCTATCTATCTACCTACCTATCTGTATCTATCTACCTACCTACCTATCTCTATCTATCTATCTACCTACCTACCTATCTGTATCTATCTATCTACCTACCTACCTATCTGTATCTATCAATCTACCTACCTACCTATCTCTATCTATCTATCTACCTACCTACCTATCACTATCTATCTACCTACCTACCTACCTATCTGTATTTATCTATCTATCTACCTACCTATCTGTATCTATCTACCTACCTACCTATCTCTATCTATCTATCTACCTACGTACCTATCTGTATCTATCTATCAACCTACCTACCTATCTGTATCTATCAATCTACCTACCTACCTATCTGTATCTATCAATCTACTTACCTACCTATCTGTATCTATCATTCTACATACCTACCTATCTCTATCTATCTATCTACCTACCTACCTATCTGTATTTATCTATCTACCTACCTACCTATCTGTACCTATCTATCTACCTACCTAGCTATATGTATCTATCAATCTACCTACCTACCTATCTCTATCTATCTACCTACCTACCTATATCTATCTATCTACCTACCTACCTACCTATCTGTATTTATCTATCTATCTACCTACCTATTTGTATCTATCTACCTACCTACCTATCTCTATCTATATATCTACCTACCTACCTCTCTGTATCTATCTATCTACCTACCTACCTATCTGTATCTATCAATCTACCTACCTACCTATCTGTATCTATCAATCTACTTACCTACCTATCTGTATCTATCATTCTACATACCTACCTATCTCTATCTATCTATCTACCTACCTACCTATCTCTATTTATCTACCTACCTACCTACCTATCTGTTTCTATCTATCTACCTACCTACCTATCAATATCTATCAATCTACCTACCTACCTATCTCTATCTATCTATCTACCTACCTACCTATCTCTATCTATCTACCTACCTACCTATCTGTATTTATCTATCTACCTACCTATCTGTATCTATCTACCTACCTACCTATCTCTATCTATCTATCTACCTACCTACCTATCTGTATCTATCTATCTACCTACCTACCTATCTGTATCTATCAATCTACCTACCTACCTATCTGTATCTATCAATCTACTTACCTACCTATCTGTATCTATCATTCTACATACCTACCTATCTCTATCTATCTATCTACCTACCTACCATCTCTATTTATCTATCTACCTACCTACCTATCTGTATCTATCTATCTACCTACCTACCTATCTGTATCTATCAATCTACCTACCTACCTATCTCTATCTATCTATCTACCTACCTACCTATCTCTATCTATCTACCTACCTACCTACCTATCTGTATTTATCTATCTATCTACCTACCTATTTGTATCTATCTACCTACCTACCTATCTCTATCTATCTATCTACCTACCTACCTATCTGTATCTATCTATCTACCTACCTACCTATCTGTATCTATCAATCTACCTACCTACCTATCTGTATCTATCAATCTACTTACCTACCTATCTGTATCTATCATTCTACATACCTACCTATCTCTATCTATCTATCTACCTACCTACCTATCTGTATTTATCTATCTACCTACCTACCTATCTGTACCTATCTATCTACCTACCTACCTATCTGTATCTATCAATCTACCTACCTACCTATCTCTATCTATCTATCTACTTACCTACCTATCTCTATCTATCTATCTATCTATCTACCTACCTACCTATCTGTATTTATCTATCTATCTACCTACCTATCTGTATCTATCTACCTACCTACCTATCTCTATCTATCTATCTACCTACCTACCTATCTGTATCTATCAATCTACCTACCTACCTATCTGTATCTATCAATCTACTTACCTACCTATCTGTATCATTTTACATACCTACCTATCTCTATCTATCTATCTACCTACCTACCTATCTGTATTTATCTATCTACCTACCTACCTATCTGTATCTATCTATCTACCTACCTACCTATGTGTATCTATCAATCTACCTACCTACCTATCTCTATCTATCTATCTACCTACCTACCTATCTCTATCTATCTACCTACCTACCTACCTATCTGTATTTATCTATCTATCTACTACCTATCTGTATCTATCTACCTACCTACCTATCTCTATCTATCTATATACCTACCTACCTATCTCTATCTATCTATCTACCTACCTACCTATCTGTATTTATCTATCTACCTACCTACCTTTCTCTATCTATCTATCTACCTACCTATCTGTATCTATCAATCTACCTACCTACCTATCTCTATCTATCTATCTACCTACCTACCTATCTGTATCTATCTATCTACCTACCTACCTATCTGTATTTATCAATCTACATACCTACCTATCTCTATCTATCTATCTACCTACCTACCTATCTGGATCTATCAATCTACCTACCTACCTATCTGTATCTATCAATCTACCTACCTACCTATCTGTGTCTATCATTCTACATAGCTACCTATCTCTATCTATCTACCTACCTACCTACCTATCTGTATCTATCTATCTACCTACCTACCTATCTGTATCTATCAATCTACCTACCTACCTATCTGTATCTATCAATCTACTTACCTACCTATCTGTATCTATCATTCTACATACCTACCTATCTCTATCTATCTACCTACCTACCTATCTGTATTTATCTATCTACCTACCTACCTATCTGTACCTATCTATCTACCTACCTACCTATCTGTATCTATCAATCTACCTACCTACCTATCTCTATCTATCTATCTATCTACCTACCTACCTATCTCTATCTATCTATCTACCTACCTACCTATCTGTATTTATCTATCTATCTACCTACCTATCTGTATCTATCTACCTACCTACCTATCTCTATCTATCTATCTACCTACCTACCTATCTGTATCTATCTATCTACCTACCTACTTATCTGTATCTATCAATCTACCTACCTACCTATCTGTATCTATCAATCTACTTACCTACCTATCTGTATCTATCATTTTACATACCTACCTATCTCTATCTATCTATCTACCTACCTACCTATCTGTATTTATCTATCTACCTACCTACCTATCTGTATCTATCTATCTACCTACCTACCTATGTGTATCTATCAATCTACCTACCTACCTATCTCTATCTATCTATCTACCTACCTACCTATCTCTATCTATCTACCTACCTACCTACCTATCTGTATTTATCTATCTATCTACCTACCTATCTGTATCTATCTACCTACCTACCTATCTCTATCTATCTATCTACCTACCTACCTATCTGTATTTATCTATCTACCTACCTACCTTTCTCTATCTATCTATCTACCTACCTACCTATCTGTATCTATCAATCTACCTACCTACCTATGTCTATCTATCTACCTACCTAGCTATCTCTATCTATCTATCTACCTACCTACCTATCTGTATCTATCAATCTACATACCTACCTATCTCTATCTATCTATCTACCTACCTACCTATCTGTATTTATCTATCTACCTACCTACCTATCTGTATCTATCTATCTACCTACCTACCTATCTGTCTCTATCAATCTACCTACCTATCTATCTCTATCTATCTAACTACCTACCTACCTATCTGTATCTATCTATCTATCTACCTACCTACCTACCTACCTATCTGTATCTATCAATCTACCTACCTACCTATCTGTATCTATCAATCTACTTACCTACCTATCTGTATCTATCATTCTACATACCTACTTATCTCTATCTATCTATCTACCTACCTACCTATCTGTATTTATCTATCTACCTACCTACCTCTCTGTATCTATCTATCTACCTACCTACCTATCTGTATCTATCAATCTACCTACCTACCTATCTCTATCTATCTATCTACCTTCCTACCTATCTCTATCTATCTACCTACCTACCTACCTATCTGAATTTATCTATCTACCTACCTATCTGTATCTATCTACCTACCTACCTACCTATCTCTATCTATCTATCTATCTACCTACCTACCTATCTGTATGTATCTATCTACCTACCTACCTATCTGTATCTATCAATCTACCTACCTACCTATATGTATCTATCAATCTACCTACCTACCTATCTCTATCTATCTATCTACCTACCTACCTATCTCTACCTATCTACCTACCTACCTACCTATCTGTATTTATCTACCTATCTACCTACCTATCTGTATCTATCTACCTACCTACCTATCTCTATCTATCTATCTACCTACCTACCTATCTGTATTTATCTATCTACCTACCTACCTATCTGTATCTATCTATCTACCTACCTACCTCTCTGTATCTATCAATCTACCTACCTACCTATCTGTATCTATCAATCTACCTACCTACCTATCTCTATCTATCTATCTACCTACCTACCAATCTGTATTTATCTATCTACCTACCTACCTATCTGTATCTATCTATCTACCAACCTACCTATCTCTATCTATCTATCTACCTACCTACCTATCTCTATCTATCTACCTACCTACCTACCTATCTCTATCTATCTATCTACCTACCTACCTATCTGTATCTATCAATCTACCTACCTACCTATCTCTATCTATCTATCTACCTACCTACCTATCTGTCTCTATCAATCTACCTACCTATCTATCTCTATCTATCTAACTACCTACCTACCTATCTGTATCTATCTATCTATCTACCTACCTACCTACCTATCTGTATCTATCAATCTACCTACCTACCTATCTGTATCTATCAATCTACTTACCTACCTATCTGTATCTATCATTCTACATACCTACTTATCTCTATCTATCTATCTACCTACCTACCTATCTGTATTTATCTATCTACCTACCTACCTCTCTGTATCTATCTATCTACCTACCTACCTATCTGTATCTATCAATCTACCTACCTACCTATCTCTATCTATCTATCTACCTACCTACCTATCTCTATCAATCTACCTACCTACCTACCTATCTGTATTTATCTATCTATCTACCTACCTATCTGTATCTATCTACCTACCTACCTATCTATCTCTATCTATCTATCTATCTACCTACCTACCTATCTGTATGTATCTATCTACCTACCTACCTATCTGTATCTATCAATCTACCTACCTACCTATCTGTATCTATCAATCTACTTACCTACCTATCTGTATCTATCATTCTACATACCTACCTATCTCTATCTATCTATCTATCTAACTACCTACCTATCTGTATCTATCAATCTACCTACCTACCTATCTCTATCTATCTATCTACCTACCTATCTCTATCTACCTACCTACCTACCTATCTGTATTTATCTATCTATCTACCTACCTATCTGTATCTATCTACCTACCTACCTATCTCTATCTATCTATCTACCTACCTACCTATCTGTATTTATCTATCTACCTACCTACCTTTCTCTATCTATCTATCTACCTACCTACCTATCTGTATCTATTTATCTACCTACCTACCTATCTGTATCTATCAATCTACATACCTACCTATGTCTATCTATCTACCTACCTACCTATCTCTATCTATCTATCTACCTACCTACCTATCTCTATCTATCAATCTACATACCTACCTATCTCTATCTATCTATCTACCTACCTACCTATCTGTATTTATCTATCTACCTACGTACCTATCTGTATCTATCTATCTACCTACCTACCTACCTATCTGTATCTATCAATCTACCTACCTACCTATCTCTATCTATCTATCTATCTATCTATCTATCTATCTATCTATCTATCTATCTATCTATCTATCTACCTACCTACCTACCTATCTCTGTCTATCTACCTACCTACCTACCTATCTGTATTTATCTATCTATCTACCTACCTATCTGTATCTATCTACCTTCCTATCTCTATCTATCTATCTACCTACATACCTATCTCTATCTATCTATCTACCTACCTACCTATCTGTATTTATCTATCTACCTACCTAACTTTCTCTATCTATCTATCTACCTACCTACCTATCTGTATCTATCTATCTACCTACCTCCCTATCTGTATCTATCAATCTACCTACCTACCTATGTCTATCTATCTACCTACCTACCTATCTCTATCTATCTATCTACCTACCTACCTATCTGTATCTATCAATCTACATACCTACCTATCTCTATCTATCTATCTACCTACCTACCTATCTGTATTTATCTATCTACCTACCTACCTATCTGCATCTATCTATCTACCTACCTACCTATCTGTATCTATCAATCTACCTACCTACCTATCTCTATCTATCTATCTATATACCTACCTACCTATAATCTATCTACCTACCTACCTACCTACCTATCTGTATCTATCAATCTACCTACCTACCTATCTCTATCTATCTATCTACCTACTTACCTATCTCTATCTATCTACCAACCTACCTACCTATCTGTATTTATCTATGTACCTACCTACCTATCTCTATCTATCTATCTACCTACCTACCTATCTGTATCTATCTATCTACCTACCTACCTATCTGTATTTATCTATCTACCTACCTATCTGTATCTACCTACCTACCTACCTATCTCTATCTATCTTCCTACCTACCTACCTTCCTGTATTTATCTATCTACCTACCTACCTATCTGTATCTATCTATCTACCTACCTACCTATCTGTATCTATCAATCTACCTACCTACCTATCTGTATCTACCTATCTACCTACCTACCTATCTGTATCTATCAATCTACATACCTACCTATCTCTATCTATCAATCTACTTACCTACCTATCTGTATCTATCATTCTACATACCTACCTCTCTATCTATCTATCTACCTACCTACCTATCTCTATTTATCTATCTACCTACCTACCTATCTGTATCTATCTATCTACCTACCTACCTATCTGTATCTATCAATCTACCTACCTACTTATCTGTATTTATCTATCTACCTACCTAGCTATCTGTACCTATCTATCTACCTACCTACCTATATGTATCTATCATTCTACATACCTACCTATCTCTACCTATCTACCTACCTACCTACCTATCTGTATTTATCTATCTATCTACCTACCTATCTGTATCTATCTACCTACCTACCTATCTCTATCTATCTATCTACCTACCTACCTATCTGTATCTATCTATCTACCTACCTACCTATCTGTATCTATCAATCTACCTACCTACCTATCTGTATCTATCAATCTACTTACCTACCTATCTGTATCTATCATTCTACATACCTACCTATCTCTATCTATCTATCTACCTACCTACCTATCTCTATTTATCTATCTACCTACCTACCTATCTGTTTCTATCTATCTACCTACCTACCTATCTATATCTATCAATCTACCTACCTACCTATCTCTATCTATCTATCTATCTACCTACCTACCTATCTCTATCTATCTACCTACCTACCTATCTGTTTTATCTATCTACCTACCTATCTGTATCTATCTACCTACCTACCTATCTCTATCTATCTACCTACCTACCTACCTATCTGTATCTATCAATCTAACTACCTACCTATCTGTATCTATCAATCTACTTACCTACCTATCTGTATCTATCATTCTACATACCTACCTATCTCTATCTATCTATCTACCTACCTACCTATCTCTATTTATCTATCTACCTACCTACCTATCTGTATCTATCTATCTACCTACCTACCTATCTGTATCTATCAATCTACCTACCTACCTATCTCTATCTATCTATCTACCTACCTACCTATCTCTATCTATCTACCTACCTACCTACCTATCTCTATTTATCTATCTATCTACCTACCTATCTGTATCTATCTACCTACCTACCTATCTCTATCTATCTACCTACCTATCTATCTGTATCTATCTATCTACCTACCTACCTATCTGTATCTATCTATCTACCTACCTACCTATGTGTATCTATCAATCTACTTACCTACCTATCTCAATCTATCTATCTACCTACCTACCTATCTCTATCTATCTACCTACCTACCTACCTATCTGTATTTATCTATCTATCTACCTACCTATCTGTATCTATCTACCTACCTACCTATCTCTATCTATCTATCTACCTACCTACCTATCTCTATCTATCGATCTACCTACCTACCTATCTGTATTTATCTATCTACCTACCTACCTTTCTCTATCTATCTATCTACCTACCTACCTATCTGTATCTATCAATCTACCTACCTACCTATCTCTATCTATCTATCTACCTACCTACCTATCTCTATCTATCTACCTACCTACCTACCTACCTATCTGTATTTATCTATCTATCTGCCTACCTATCTGTATCTATCTACCTACCTACCTATCTCTATCTATCTACCTACCTACCTATCTGTATCTATCTATCTACCTACCTACCTATCTGTATCTATCTATCTACCTACCTACCTATGTGTATCTATCAATCTACCTACCTACCTATCTCAATCTATCTATCTACCTACCTACCTATCTGTATCTATCAATCTACCTACCTACCTATGTCTATCTATCTACCTACCTACCTATCTCTATCTATCTACCTACCTATCTGTATCTATCTACCTACCTACCTATCTCTATCTATCTACCTACCTACCTATCTCTATCTATCTATCTACCTACCTACCTATCTGTATTTATCTATCTACCTACCTACCTTTCTCTATCTATCTATCTACCTACCTACCTATCTGTATCTATCAATCTACCTACCTACCTATGTCTATCTATCTACCTACCTACCTATCTCTATCTATCTATCTACCTACCTACCTATCTGTATCTATCAATCTACATACCTACCTATCTCTATCTATCTATCTACCTACCTACCTATCTGTATTTATCTATCTACCTACCTACCTATCTGTATCTATCTATCTACCTACCTACCTATCTGTATCTATCAATCTACCTACCTACCTATCTCTATCTATCTATCTATCTACCTATCTCTATCTATCTACCTACCTACCTACCTATCTGTATTTATCTTTCTACCTACCTACCTTTCTCTATCTATCTATCTACCTACCTACCTATCTGTATCTATCTATCTACCTACCTACCTATCTGTATCTATCAATCTACCTACCTACCTATCTGTAGCTATCTACCTACCTACCTATCTGTATCTATCAATCTACCTACCTACCTATCTGTATCTGTCAATCTACTTACCTACCTATCTGTATCTATCATTCTACATACCTACCTATCTCTATCTATCTATCTACCTACCTACCTATCTGTATTTATCTATCTACCTACCTACCTATCTGTATCTATCAATCTACCTACCTACCTATCTCTATCTATCTATCTACCTACCTACCTATCTCTATCTATCTACCTACCTACCTACCTATCTGTATTTATCTATCTATCTACCTACCTATCTGTATCTATCTACCTACCTACCTATCTCTATCTATCTATCTACCTACCTACCTATCTGTATCTTTGTACCTACCTACCTACCTATCTGTATCTATCAATCTACCTACCTATCTATCTGTATCTATCAATCTACTTACCTACCTATCTGTATCTATTATTCTACATACCTACCTATCTATCTACCCACCTACCTATCTGTATTTATCTATCTACCTACCTACCTATCTGTACCTATCTATCTACCTACCTACCTATCTGTATCTATCAATCTACCTACCTACCTATCTCTATCTATCTATCTACCTACCTACCTATCTCTATCTATCTATCTACCTACCTACCTATCTGTATTTATCTATCTATCTACCTACCTATCTGTATCTATCTACGTACCTACCTATCTCTATCTATCTATCTACCTACCTACCTATCTGTATCTATCTATCTACCTACCTACCTATCTGTATCTATTAATCTACCTACCTACCTATCTCTATCTATCTATCTACCTACCTATCTCTATCTATCTACCTACCTACCTACCTATCTTTATTTATCTATCTATCTACCTACCTATCTGTATCTATCTACCTACCTACCTATCTCTATCTATCTATCTACCTACCTACCTATCTGTATCTATCTATCTACCTACCTACCTATCTCTATCTATCTATCTACCTACCTACCTATCTGTATCTATCTATCTACCTACCTACCTATCTGTATCTATCAATCTACCTACCTACCTATCTCTATCTATCTATCTACCTACCTACCTATCTCTATCTATCTACCTACCTACCTACCTATCTGTATTTATCTATCTATCTACCTACCTATCTGTATCTATCTACCTACCTACCTATCTCTATCTATCTATCTACCTACCTAACTATCTGTATCTATCTATCAACCTACCTACCTATCTGTATCTATCAATCTACTTACCTACCTATCTGTATCTATCATTCTACATACCTACCTATCTCTATCTATCTATCTACCTACCTACCTATCTGTTTTATCTATCTACCTACCTACCTATCTGTATCTATCTATCTACCTACCTACCTATGTGTATCTATCAATCTACCTACCTACCTATCTCTATCTATCTATCTACCTACCTACCTATCTCTATCTATCTACCTACCTACCTACCTATCTGTATTTATCTATCTATCTACCTACCTATCTGTGTCTATCTACCTACCTACCTATCTCTATCTATCTATCTACCTACCTACCTATCTCTATCTATCTATCTACCTACCTACCTATCTGTATTTATCTATCTACCTACCTACCTTTCTCTATCTATCTATCTACCTACCTACCTATCTGTATCTATCAATCTACCTACCTACCTATGTCTATCTATCTACCTACCTACTTATCTCTATCTATCTATCTACCTACCTACCTATCTGTATCTATCAATCTACATACCAACCTATCTCTATCTATCTATCTACCTACCTACCTATCTGTATTTATCTATCTACCTACCTACCTATCTGTATCTATCAATCTACCTACCTACCTATCTGTAGCTATCTACCTACCTACCTATCTGTATCTATCAATCTACCTACCTACCTATCTGTATGTATCAATCTACCTACCTACCTATCTGTATCTATCAATCTACTTACCTACCTATCTGTATCTATCATTCTACATACCTACCTATCTCTATCTATCTATCTACCTACCTATCTCTATCTATCTACCTACCTACCTACTTATCTGTATTTATCTTTCTACATACCTACCTATCTCTATCTATCTATCTACCTACCTACCTATCTGTATTTATCTATCTACCTACCTACCTAACTGTATCTATCTATCTACCTACCTACCTATCTGTATCTATCAATCTACCTACCTACCTATCTCTATCTATCTATCTATCTACCTATCTCTATCTATCTACCTACCTACCTACCTATCTGTATTTATCTTTCTACCTACCTACCTTTCTCTATCTATCTATCTACCTACCTACCTATCTGTATCTATCTATCTACCTACCTACCTATCTGTATCTATCAATCTACCTACCTACCTATCTGTAGCTATCTACCTACCTACCTATCTGTATCTATCAATCTACCTACCTACCTATCTGTATCTGTCAATCTACTTACCTACCTATCTGTATCTATCATTCTACATACCTACCTATCTCTATCTATCTATCTACCTACCTACCTATCTGTATTTATCTATCTACCTACCTACCTATCTGTATCTATCAATCTACCTACCTACCTATCTCTATCTATCTATCTACCTACCTACCTATCTCTATCTATCTACCTACCTACCTACCTATCTGTATTTATCTATCTATCTACCTACCTATCTGTATCTATCTACCTACCTACCTATCTCTATCTATCTATCTACCTACCTACCTATCTGTATCTTTGTACCTACCTACCTACCTATCTGTATCTATCAATCTACCTACCTATCTATCTGTATCTATCAATCTACTTACCTACCTATCTGTATCTATTATTCTACATACCTACCTATCTATCTATCTACCCACCTACCTATCTGTATTTATCTATCTACCTACCTACCTATCTGTACCTATCTATCTACCTACCTACCTATCTGTATCTATCAATCTACCTACCTACCTATCTCTATCTATCTATCTACCTACCTACCTATCTCTATCTATCTATCTACCTACCTACCTATCTGTATTTATCTATCTATCTACCTACCTATCTGTATCTATCTACGTACCTACCTATCTCTATCTATCTATCTACCTACCTACCTATCTGTATCTATCTATCTACCTACCTACCTATCTGTATCTATTAATCTACCTACCTACCTATCTCTATCTATCTATCTACCTACCTATCTCTATCTATCTACCTACCTACCTACCTATCTTTATTTATCTATCTATCTACCTACCTATCTGTATCTATCTACCTACCTACCTATCTCTATCTATCTATCTACCTACCTACCTATCTGTATCTATCTATCTACCTACCTACCTATCTCTATCTATCTATCTACCTACCTACCTATCTGTATCTATCTATCTACCTACCTACCTATCTGTATCTATCAATCTACCTACCTACCTATCTCTATCTATCTATCTACCTACCTACCTATCTCTATCTATCTACCTACCTACCTACCTATCTGTATTTATCTATCTATCTACCTACCTATCTGTATCTATCTACCTACCTACCTATCTCTATCTATCTATCTACCTACCTAACTATCTGTATCTATCTATCAACCTACCTACCTATCTGTATCTATCAATCTACCTACCTACCTATCTGTATCTATCAATCTACTTATCTACCTATCTGTATCTATCATTCTACATACCTACCTATCTCTATCTATCTATCTACCTACCTACCTATCTGTTTTATCTATCTACCTACCTACCTATCTGTATCTATCTATCTACCTACCTACCTATGTGTATCTATCAATCTACCTACCTACCTATCTCTATCTATCTATCTACCTACCTACCTATCTCTATCTATCTACCTACCTACCTACCTATCTGTATTTATCTATCTATCTACCTACCTATCTGTATCTATCTACCTACCTACCTATCTCTATCTATCTATCTACCTACCTACCTATCTCTATCTATCTATCTACCTACCTACCTATCTGTATTTATCTATCTACCTACCTACCTTTCTCTATCTATCTATCTACCTACCTACCTATCTGTATCTATCAATCTACCTACCTACCTATGTCTATCTATCTACCTACCTACTTATCTCTATCTATCTATCTACCTACCTACCTATCTGTATCTATCAATCTACATACCAACCTATCTCTATCTATCTATCTACCTACCTACCTATCTGTATTTATCTATCTACCTACCTACCTATCTGTATCTATCAATCTACCTACCTACCTATCTGTAGCTATCTACCTACCTACCTATCTGTATCTATCAATCTACCTACCTACCTATCTGTATGTATCAATCTACCTACCTACCTATCTGTATCTATCAATCTACTTACCTACCTATCTGTATCTATCATTCTACATACCTACCTATCTCTATCTATCTATCTACCTACCTATCTCTATCTATCTACCTACCTACCTACTTATCTGTATTTATCTTTCTACCTACCTACCTTTCTCTATCTATCTATCTACCTACCTACCTATCTGTATCTATCTATATACCTACCTACCTATCTGTATCTATCAATCTACCTACCTACCTATCTCTATCTATCTATCTACCTACCTACCTATCTCTATCTATCTACCTACCTACCTATCTGTATTTATCTATCTATCTACCTACCTATCTGTATCTATCTACCTACCTACCTATCTGTATCTATCTATCTACCTACCTACCTATCTGTATCTATCTATCTACCTACCTACCTATCTGTATCTATCAATCTACCTACCTACGTATCTGTATCTATCAATCTACTTACCTACCTATCTGTATCTATCATTCTACATACCTACCAATCTCTATCTATCTATCTACCTACCTACCTATCTGTATCTATCAATCTACCTACCTACCTATCTCTATCTATCTATCTACCTACCTATCTCTATCTATCTACCTACCTACCTACCTATCTGTATTTATCTTTCTACCTACCTACCTTTCTCTATATATCTATCTACCTACCTACCTATCTGTATCTATCTATCTACCTACCTACCTATCTGTATCTATCAATCTACCTACCTACCTATGTCTATCTATCTACCTACCTACCTATCTCTATCTATCTATCTACCTACCTACCTATCTGTATCTATCAATCTACATACCTACCTATCTCTATCTATCTATCTACCTACCTACCTATCTGTATTTATCTATCTACCTACCTACCTATCTGTATCTATCTATCTACCTACCTACCTATCTGTATCTATCTATCTACCTACCTACCTATCTGTATCTATCAATCTACCTACCTACCTATCTCTATCTATCTATCTACCTACCTACCTATCTCTATCTATCTACCTACCTACCTACCTATCTGTATTTATCTATGTACCTACCTACCTATCTCTATCTATCTATCTACCTACCTACCTATCTGTATCTATCTATCTACCTACCTACCTATCTGTATTTATCTATCTATCTACCTACCTATCTGTATCTACCTACCTACCTACCTATCTCTATCTATCTCTCTACCTACCTACCTATCTGTATCTATCTATCTACCTACCTACCTATCTGTATCTGTCAATCTACCTACCTACCTATCTGTATCTATCAATCTACTTACCTACCTATCTGTATCTATCATTCTACATACCTACCTATCTCTATCTATCTTCCTACCTACCTACCTATCTGTATTTATCTATCTACCTACCTACCTATCTGTATCTATCTATCTACCTACCTACCTATCTGTATCTATCAATCTACCTACCTACCTATCTGTATCTATCTATCTACCTACCTACCTATCTGTATCTATCAATCTACATACCTACCTATCTCTATCTATCAATCTACTTACCTACCTATCTGTATCTATCATTCTACATACCTACCTCTCTATCTATCTATCTACCTACCTACCTATCTCTATTTATCTATCTACCTACCTACCTATCTGTATCTATCTATCTACCTACCTACCTATCTGTATCTATCAATCTACCTACCTACCTATCTGTATTTATCTATCTACCTACCTACCTATCTGTACCTATCTATCTACCTACCTACCTATATGTATCTATCAATCTACATACCTACCTATCTCTATCTATCTATCTACCTACCTACCTATCTCTATCTATCTACCTACCTACCTACCTATCTGTATTTATCTATCTATCTATCTACCTATCTGTATCTATCTACCTACCTACCTATCTCTAACTATCTACCTACCTACCTATCTGTATCTATCTATCTACGTACCTACCTATCTGTATCTATCAATCTACCTACCTACCTATCTGTATCTATCAATCTACTTACCTACCTATCTGTATCTATCATTCTACATACCTACCTATCTCTATCTATCTATCTACCTACCTACCTATCTCTATTTATCTATCTACCTACCTACCTATCTGTTTCTATCTATCTACCTACCTACCTATCTATATCTATCAATCTACCTACCTACCTATCTCTATCTATCTATCTACCTACCTACCTATCTCTATCTATCTACCTACCTACCTATCTGTATTTATCTATCTACCTACCTATCTGTATCTATCTACCTACCTACCTATCTCTATCTATCTATCTACCTACCTACCTATCTGTATCTATCAATCTACCTACCTACCTATCTGTATCTATCAATCTACTTACCTACCTATCTGTATCTATCATTCTACATACCTACCTATCTCTATCTATCTATCTACCTACCTACCTATCTCTATTTATCTATCTACCTACCTACCTATCTGTATCTATCTATCTACCTACCTACCTATCTGTATCTATCAATCTACCAACCTACCTATCTCTATCTATAAATCTACCTACCTACCTATCTCTATCTATCTACCTACCTACCTACCTATCTGTATTTATCTATCTATCTACCTACCTATCTGTATCTATCTACCTACCTACCTATCTCTATCTATCTACCTACCTACCTATCTGTATCTATCTATCTACCTACCTACCTATCTCTATCTATCTATCTACCTACCTACCTATCTGTATTTATCTATCTACCTACCTACCTTTCTCTATCTATCTATCTACCTACCTACCTATCTGTATCTATCAATCTACCTACCTACCTATGTCTATCTATCTACCTACCTACCTATCTCTATCTATCTATCTACCTACCTACCTATCTGTATCTATCAATCTACATACCTACCTATCTCTATCTATCTATCTACCTACCTACCTATCTGTATTTATCTATCTACCTACCTACCTATCTGTATCTATCTATCTACCTACCTACCTATCTGTATCTATCTATCTACCTACCTACCTACCTATCTGATTTATCTATCTATCTACCTACCTATCTGTATCTACCTACCTACCTACCTATCTCTATCTATCTACCTACCTACCTATCTGTATCTATTTATCTACCTACCTACCTATCTGTATCTATCTATCTACCTACCTACCTATGTGTATCTTTCAATCTACCTACCTACCTATCTCTATCTTTCTATCTACCAACCTACCTATCTCTATCTATCTACCTACCTACCTATCTGTATTTATCTTTCTACCTACCTACCTTTCTCTATCTATCTATCTACCTACCTACCTATCTGTATCTATCAATCTACCTACCTACCTATCTCTATCTATCTATCTATCTACCTACCTATCTCTATCTATCTACCTACCTACCTATCTGTATTTATCTTTCTACCTACCTACCTTTCTCTATCTATCTACCTACCTACCTATCTGTATCTATCTATCTACCTACCTACCTACCTATCTGTATCTATCAATCTACCTACCTACCTATGTCTATCTATCTACCTACCTACCTATCTGTATCTATCAATCTACCTACTTACCTATCTGTATCTTACAATCTACATACCTACCTATCTCTATCTATCTATCTACCTACCTACCTATCTGCATTTATCTATCTACCTACCTACCTATCTGTATCTATCTATCTACCTACCTACCTATCTGTATCTATCAATCTACCTACCTACCTATCTCTATCTATCTATCTACCTACCTACCTATCTCTATCTATCTACCTACCTACCTACCTATCTGTATTTATCTATGTACCTACCTACCTATCTCTATCTATCTACCTACCTACCTATCTGTATCTATCAATCTACCTACCTACCTATCTGTGTCTATCATTCTACATAGCTACCTATCTCTATCTATCTACCTACCTACCTACCTATCTGTATTTATCTATCTACCTACCTACCTATCTGTATCTATCTATCTACCTACCTACCTATCTGTATCTATCAATCTACCTACCTACCTATCTCTATCTATCTATCTATCTATCTATCTACCTACCTACCTACCTATCTGTATCTATCAATCTACATACCTACCTATCTCTATCTATCTATCTACCTACCTACCTATCTGTATCTATCTATCTACCTACCTGCCTATCTCTATCTATCTACCTACCTACCTACCTATCTGTATTTATCTATCTACCTACCTACCTATCTATATCTATCTATCTATCTACCTACCTACCTATCTGTATCTATCTATCTACCTACCTACCTATCTGTATCTATCAATCTACCTACCTACCTATCTGTAGCTATCTACCTACCTACCTATCTGTATCTATCAATCTACCTACCTACCTATCTGTATCTATCAATCTACTTACCTACCTATCTGTATCTATCATTCTACATACCTACCTATCTCTATCTATCTACCTACCTACCTATCTGTATTTATCTATCTACCTACCTACCTATCTGTATCTATCTATCTACCTACCTACCTATCTGTATCTATCAATCTACCTACCTACCTATCTCTATCTATCTATCTATCTATCTACCTACCTACCTATCTCTATCTATCTACCTACCTACCTACCTATCTGTATTTATCTATCTACCTACCTATCTGTATCTATCTACCTACCTACCTATCTCTATCTATCTTTCTACCTACCTACCTATCTGTATCTATCTATCTACCTACCTACCTATCTGTATCTATCAATCTACCTACCTATCTGTATCTATCAATCTACTTACCTACCTATCTGTATCTAACATTCTACATACCTACCTATCTCTATCTATCTATCTACCTACCTACCTATCTGTATTTATCTATCTACCTACCTACCTATCTATATCTATCTATCTACCTACCTACCTATCTGTATCTATCAATCTACCTACCTATCTATCTCTATCTATCTATCTACCTACCTACCTATCTCTATCTATCTACCTACCTACCTACCTATCTGTATTTATCTATCTACCTACCTATCTGTATCTATCTACCTACCTACCTATCTCTATCTATCTATCTACCTACCTACCTACCTATCTGTATCTATCTACCTACCTACCTATCTTTATCTATCAATCTACCTACCTACCTATCTGTATCTATCAATCTACTTACCTACCTATCTGTATCTATCATTCTACATACATACCTATCTCTATCTATCTATCTACCTACCTACCTATCTGTATTTATCTATCTACCTACCTACCTATCTGTATCTATCTATCTACCTACCTACCTATCTGTATCCATCAATCTACCTACCTACCTATCTCTATCTATCTATCTACCTACCTACCTATCTCTATCTATCTACCTACCTACCTACCTATCTGTATTTATCTATGTACCTACCTACCTATCTCTATCTATCTATCTACCTACCTACCTATCTGTATCTATCTATCTACCTACCTACCTATCTGTATTTATCTATCTATCTACCTACCTATCTGTATCTACCTACCTACCTACCTATCTCTATCTATCTCTCTACCTACCTACCTATCTGTATCTATCTATCTACCTACCTACCTATCTGTATCTGTCAATCTACCTACCTACCTATCTGTATCTATCAATCTACTTACCTACCTATCTCTATCTATCTATCTACTTACCTACCTATCTGTATCTATCTATCTACCTACCTACCTATCTGTATCTATCAATCTACCTACCTACCTATCTGTAGCTATCTACCTACCTACCTATCTGTATCTATCAATCTACCTACCTACCTATCTGTATCTGTCAATCTACTTACCTACCTATCTGTATCTATCATTCTACATACCTACCTATCTCTATCTATCTATCTACCTACCTACCTATCTGTATTTATCTATCTACCAACCTACCTATCTGTATTTATCTATCTACCTACCTACCTCTCTGTATCTATCAATCTACCTACCTACCTATCTCTATCTATCTATCTACCTACCTACCTATCTCTATCTATCTACCTACCTACCTACCTATCTGTATTTATCTATCTATCTACCTACATATCTGTATCTATCTACCTACCTACCTATCTCTATCTATCTATCTACCTACCTACCTATCTGTATCTTTGTACCTACCTACCTACCTATCTGTATCTATCAATCTACCTACCTACCTATCTGTATCTATCAATCTACTTACCTACCTATCTCTATCTATCATTCTACATACCTACCTATCTCTATCTATCTATCTACCCACCTACCTATCTGTATTTATCTATCTACCTACCTACCTATCTGTACCTATCTATCTACCTACCTACCTATCTGTATCTATCAATCTACCTACCTACCTATCTCTATCTATCTATCTACCTACCTACCTATCTCTATCTATCTATCTACCTACCTACCTATCTGTATTTATCTATCTATCTACCTACCTATCTGTATCTATCTACCTACCTACCTATCTCTATCTATCTATCTACCTACCTACCTATCTGTATCTATCTATCTACCTACCTACCTATCTGTATCTATCAATCTACCTACCTACCTATCTCTATCTATCTATCTACCTACCTACCTATCACTATCTATCTACCTACCTACCTACCTATCTGTATTTATCTATCTATCTACCTACCTATCTGTATCTATCTACCTACCTACCTATCTCTATCTATCTATCTACCTACGTACCTATCTGTATCTATCTATCAACCTACCTACCTATCTGTATCTATCAATCTACCTACCTACCTATCTGTATCTATCAATCTACTTACCTACCTATCTGTATCTATCATTCTACATACCTACCTATCTCTATCTATCTATCTACCTACCTACCTATCTGTATTTATCTATCTACCTACCTACCTATCTGTACCTATCTATCTACCTACCTAGCTATATGTATCTATCAATCTACCTACCTACCTATCTCTATCTATCTACCTACCTACCTATATCTATCTATCTACCTACCTACCTACCTATCTGTATTTATCTATCTATCTACCTACCTATCTGTATCTATCTACCTACCTACCTATCTCTATCTATATATCTACCTACCTACCTCTCTGTATCTATCTATCTACCTACCTACCTATCTGTATCTATCAATCTACCTACCTACCTATCTGTATCTATCAATCTACTTACCTACCTATCTGTATCTATCATTCTACATACCTACCTATCTCTATCTATCTATCTACCTACCTACCTATCTCTATTTAAATACCTACCTACCTACCTATCTGTTTCTATCTATCTACCTACCTACATATCTATATCTATCTATCTACCTACCTACCTATCTCTATCTATCTATCTACCTACCTACCTATCTCTATCTATCTACCTACCTACCTATCTGTATTTATCTATCTACCTACCTATCTGTATCTATCTACCTACCTACCTATCTCTATCTATCTATCTACCTACCTACCTATCTGTATCTATCTATCTACCTACCTACCTATCTGTATCTATCAATCTACCTACCTACCTATCTGTATCTATCAATCTACTTACCTACCTATCTGTATCTATCATTCTACATACCTACCTATCTCTATCTATCTATCTACCTACCTACCATCTCTATTTATCTATCTACCTACCTACCTATCTGTATCTATCTATCTACCTACCTACCTATCTGTATCTATCAATCTACCTACCTACCTATCTCTATCTATCTATCTACCTACCTACCTATCTCTATCTATCTACCTACCTACCTACCTATCTGTATTTATCTATCTATCTACCTACCTATCTGTATCTATCTACCTACCTACCTATCTCTATCTATCTATCTACCTACCTACCTATCTGTATCTATCTATCTACCTACCTACCTATCTGTATCTATCAATCTACCTACCTACCTATCTGTATCTATCAATCTACTTACCTACCTATCTGTATCTATCATTCTACATACCTACCTATCTCTATCTATCTATCTACCTACCTACCTATCTGTATTTATCTATCTACCTACCTACCTATCTGTACCTATCTATCTACCTACCTACCTATCTGTATCTATCAATCTACCTACCTACCTATCTCTATCTATCTATCTACTTACCTACCTATCTCTATCTATCTATCTATCTATCTACCTACCTACCTATCTGTATTTATCTATCTATCTACCTACCTATCTGTATCTATCTACCTACCTACCTATCTCTATCTATCTATCTACCTACCTACCTATCTGTATCTATCAATCTACCTACCTACCTATCTGTATCTATCAATCTACTTACCTACCTATCTGTATCATTTTACATACCTACCTATCTCTATCTATCTATCTACCTACCTACCTATCTGTATTTATCTATCTACCTACCTACCTATCTGTATCTATCTATCTACCTACCTACCTATGTGTATCTATCAATCTACCTACCTACCTATCTCTATCTATCTATCTACCTACCTACCTATCTCTATCTATCTACCTACCTACCTACCTATCTGTATTTATCTATCTATCTACTACCTATCTGTATCTATCTACCTACCTACCTATCTCTATCTATCTATATACCTACCTACCTATCTCTATCTATCTATCTACCTACCTACCTATCTGTATTTATCTATCTACCTACCTACCTTTCTCTATCTATCTATCTACCTACCTATCTGTATCTATCAATCTACCTACCTACCTATCTCTATCTATCTATCTACCTACCTACCTATCTGTATCTATCTATCTACCTACCTACCTATCTGTATTTATCAATCTACATACCTACCTATCTCTATCTATCTATCTACCTACCTACCTATCTGGATCTATCAATCTACCTACCTACCTATCTGTATCTATCAATCTACCTACCTACCTATCTGTGTCTATCATTCTACATAGCTACCTATCTCTATCTATCTACCTACCTACCTACCTATCTGTATCTATCTATCTACCTACCTACCTATCTGTATCTATCAATCTACCTACCTACCTATCTGTATCTATCAATCTACTTACCTACCTATCTGTATCTATCATTCTACATACCTACCTATCTCTATCTATCTACCTACCTACCTATCTGTATTTATCTATCTACCTACCTACCTATCTGTACCTATCTATCTACCTACCTACCTATCTGTATCTATCAATCTACCTACCTACCTATCTCTATCTATCTATCTACCTACCTACCTATCTCTATCTATCTATCTACCTACCTACCTATCTGTATTTATCTATCTATCTACCTACCTATCTGTATCTATCTACCTACCTACCTATCTCTATCTATCTATCTACCTACCTACCTATCTGTATCTATCTATCTACCTACCTACTTATCTGTATCTATCAATCTACCTACCTACCTATCTGTATCTATCAATCTACTTACCTACCTATCTGTATCTATCATTTTACATACCTACCTATCTCTATCTATCTATCTACCTACCTACCTATCTGTATTTATCTATCTACCTACCTACCTATCTGTATCTATCTATCTACCTACCTACCTATGTGTATCTATCAATCTACCTACCTACCTATCTCTATCTATCTATCTACCTACCTACCTATCTCTATCTATCTACCTACCTACCTACCTATCTGTATTTATCTATCTATCTACCTACCTATCTGTATCTATCTACCTACCTACCTATCTCTATCTATCTATCTACCTACCTACCTATCTGTATTTATCTATCTACCTACCTACCTTTCTCTATCTATCTATCTACCTACCTACCTATCTGTATCTATCAATCTACCTACCTACCTATGTCTATCTATCTACCTACCTACCTATCTCTATCTATCTACCTACCTACCTACCTATCTGTATTTATCTTTCTACCTACCTACCTTTCTCTATCTATCTACCTACCTACCTACCTATCTGTATCTATCTATCTACCTACCTACCTATCTGTATCTATCAATCTACCTACCTACCTATGTCTATCTATCTACCTACCTACATATCTGTATCTATCAATCTACCTACCTACCTATCTGTATCTATCAATCTACATACCTACCTATCTCTATCTATCTACCTACCTACCTACCTATCTGTATTTATCTATCTACCTACCTACCTATGTGTATCTATCTATCTACGTACCTACCTATCTGTATCTATCAATCTACCTACCTACCTATCTCTATCTATCTACCTACCTACCTACCTATCTGTATTTATCTATCTATCTACCTACCTATCTGTATCTATCAATCTACTTACCTACCTATCTGTATCTATCATTCTACATACCTACCTATCTCTATCTATCTATCTACCTACCTACCTATCTGTATTTATCTATCTACCTACCTACCTATCTGTACCTATCTATCTACCTACCTAGCTATATGTATCTATCAATCTACCTACCTACCTATCTCTATCTATCTATCTACCTACCTACCTATCTCTATCTATCTACCTACCTACCTATCTGTATTTATCTATCTACCTACCTATCTGTATCTATTTACCTACCTACCTATCTCTATCTATCTATCTACCTACCTACCTATCTGTATCTATCAATCTACCTACCTACCTATCTGTATCTATCAATCTACATACCTACCTATCTGTATCTATCATTCTACATACCTACCTATCTCTATCTATCTATCTACCTACCTACCTATCTCTATTTATCTATCTACCTACCTACCTATCTGTATCTATCTATCTACCTACCTACCTATCTGTATCTATCAATCTACCTACCTACCTATCTCTATCTATCTATCTACCTACCTACCTATCTCTATCTATCTATCTACCTACCTACCTATCTGTATTTATCTATCTATCTACCTTCCTATCTGTATCTATCTACCTACCTACCTATCTCTATCTATCTATCTACCTACCTACCTATCTCTATCTATCTATCTACCTACCTACCTATCTGTATTTATCTATCTACCTACCTACCTTTCTCTATCTATCTATCTACCTACCTACCTATCTGTATCTATCAATCTACCTACCTACCTATGTCTATCTATCTACCTACCTACCTATCTCTATCTATCTATCTACCTACCTACCTATCTGTATCTATCAATCTACATACCTACCTATCTCTATCTATCTATCTATCTACCTACCTACCTATCTGTATCTATCAATCTACCTACCTATCTCTATCTATCTATCTACCTACCTACCTATCTGTATCTATCAATCTACCTACCTACCTATCTGTATCTATCAATCTACTTACCTACCTATCTGTATCTATCATTCTACATACCTACCTATCTCTATCTATCTATCTACCTACCTACCTATCTCTATTTATCTATCTACCTACCTACCTATCTGTATCTATCTATCTACCTACCTACCTATCTGTATCTATCAATCTACCTACCTACCTATCTCTATCTATCTATCTACCTACCTACCTATCTCTATCTATCTATCTACCTACCTACCTATCTGTATTTATCTATCTATCTACCTTCCTATCTGTATCTATCTACCTACCTACCTATCTCTATCTATCTATCTACCTACCTACCTATCTCTATCTATCTATCTACCTACCTACCTATCTGTATTTATCTACCTACCTACCTACCTATCTGTATCTATCTATCTACCTACCTACCTATCTGTATCTATCAATCTACCTACCTACCTATCTCTATCTATCTACCTACCTACCTATCTCTATCTATCTACCTACCTACCTACCTATCTGTATTTATCTATCTATCTACCTACCTATCTGTATCTATCTACCTACCTACCTATCTCTATCTATCTATCTACCTACCTACCTATCTCTATCTATCTATCTATCTACCTACCTACCTATCTGTATTTATCTATCTACCTACCTACCTTTCTCTATCTATCTATCTACCTACCTACCTATCTGTATCTATCAATCTACCTACCTACCTATGTCTATCTATCTACCTACCTACCTATCTCTATCTATCTATCTACCTACCTACCTATCTGTATCTATCAATCTACATACCTACCTATCTCTATCTATCTATCTACCTACCTACCTATCTGTATTTATCTATCTACCTAACTACCTATCTGTACCTATCTATATACCTACCTAGCTATATGTATCTATCAATCTACCTACCTACCTATCTCTATCTATCTATCAACCTACCTACCTATCTCTATCTATCTACCTACCCACCTACCTTTCTGTATTTATCTATCTACCTACCTATCTGTATCTATCTACCTACCTACCTATCTCTATCTATCTATCTACCTACCTACCTATCTGTATCTATCAATCTACCTACCTACCTATGTCTATCTATCTACCTACCTACCTATCTCTATCTATCTATCTACCTACCTACCTATCTGTATCTATCAATCTACATACCTACCTATCTCTATCTATCTATCTACCTACCTACCTATCTGTATTTATCTATCTACCTACCTACCTATCTGTATCTATCTATCTACCTACCTACCTATCTCTATTTATCTATCTACCTACCTACCTATCTCTATCTCTCTACCTACCTACCTATCTGTATTTATCTATCTACCTACCTATCTGTATCTATCTACCTACCTACCTATCTCTATCTATCTATCTACCTACCTACCTATCTGTATCTATCTATCTACCTACCTACCTATCTGTATCTATCAATCTACCTACCTACCTATCTGTATCTATCAATCTACTTATCTACCTATCTGTATCTATCATTCTACATACCTACCTATCTGTATCTATCTATCTACCTACCTACCTATCTGTATCTATCAATCTACCTACCTACCTATGTCTATCTATCTACCTACATACATATCTGTATCTATCAATCTACCTACCTACCTATCTGTATCTATCAATCTACATACCTACCTATCTCTATCTATCTACCTACCTACCTACCTTTCTCTATCTATCTATCTACCTACCTACCTATCTGTATCTATCAATCTACCTACCTACCTATGTCTATCTATCTACCTACCTACCTATCTGTATCTATCTATCTACCTACCTACCTATCTGTATGTATCAATCTACCTACCTACCTATCTGTATCTATCAATCTACTTACCTACCTATCTGTATCTATCATTTTACATACCTACCTATCTCTATCTATCTATCTACCTACCTACCTATCTGTATTTATCTATCTACCTACCTACCTATCTGTATCTATCTATCTACCTACCTACCTATGTGTATCTATCAATCTACCTACCTACCTATCTCTATCTATCTATCTACCTACCTACCTATCTCTATCTATCTACCTACCTACCTACCTATCTGTATTTATCTATCTATCTACCTACCTATCTGTATCTATCTACCTACCTACCTATCTCTATCTATCTACCTACCTACCTACCTATCTGTATTTATCTATCTACCTACCTACCTTTCTCTATCTATCTATCTACCTACCTACCTATCTGTATCTATCAATCTACCTACCTACCTATGTCTATCTATCTACCTACCTACCTATCTCTATCTATCTACCTACCTACCTACCTATCTGTATCTATCTATCTACCTACCTACCTATCTGTATCTATCAATCTACCTACCTACCTATCTCTATCTATCTATCTATCTACCTACCTATCTCTATCTATCTACCTACCTACCTACCTATCTGTATTTATCTTTCTACCTACCTACCTTTCTCTATCTATCTATCTACCTACCTATCTGTATCTATCTATCTACCTACCTACCTATCTGTATCTATCAATCTACCTACCTACCTATGTCTATCTATCTACCTACCTACATATCTGTATCTATCAATCTACCTACCTACCTATCTGTATCTATCAATCTACATACCTACCTATCTCTATCTATCTACCTACCTACCTACCTATCTGTATTTATCTATCTACCTACCTACCTATGTGTATCTATCTATCTACGTACCTACCTATCTGTATGTATCAATCTACCTACCTACCTATCTCTATCTATCTACCTACCTACCTACCTATCTGTATTTATCTATCTATCTACCTACCTATCTGTATCTATCAATATACTTACCTACCTATCTGTATCTATCTATCTACCTACCTACCTATCTCTATCTATCTACCTACCTACCTACCTATCTGTATTTATCTATCTACCTACCTATCTGTATCTATCTACCTACCTACCTATCTCTATCTATCTATCTACCTACCTACCTATCTGTATCTATCAATCTACCTACCTACCTATCTGTATCTATCAATCTACTTACCTACCTATCTGTATCTATCATTCTACATACCTACCTATCTATATCTATCTATCTACCTACCTACCTATCTCTATTTATCTATCTACCTACCTACCTATCTGTATCTATCTACCTACCTACCTACCTATCTGTATTTATCTATCTATCTACCTACCTATCTGTATCTATCTACCTACCTACCTATCTCTATCTATCTATCTACCTACCTACCTATCTCTATCTATCTATCTATCTACCTACCTACCTATCTGTATTTATCTATCTACCTACCTACCTTTCTCTATCTATCTATCTACCTACCTACCTATCTGTATCTATCAATCTACCTACCTACCTATGTCTATCTATCTACCTACCTACCTATCTCTATCTATCTATCTACCTACCTACCTATCTGTATCTATCAATCTACATACCTACCTATCTCTATCTATCTATCTACCTACCTACCTATCTGTATTTATCTATCTACCTAACTACCTATCTGTACCTATCTATATACCTACCTAGCTATATGTATCTATCAATCTACCTACCTACCTATCTCTATCTATCTATCAACCTACCTACCTATCTCTATCTATCTACCTACCCACCTACCTTTCTGTATTTATCTATCTACCTACCTATCTGTATCTATCTACCTACCTACCTATCTCTATCTATCTATCTACCTACCTACCTATCTGTATCTATCAATCTACCTACCTACCTATGTCTATCTATCTACCTACCTACCTATCTCTATCTATCTATCTACCTACCTACCTATCTGTATCTATCAATCTACATACCTACCTATCTCTATCTATCTATCTACCTACCTACCTATCTGTATTTATCTATCTACCTACCTACCTATCTGTATCTATCTATCTACCTACCTACCTATCTCTATTTATCTATCTACCTACCTACCTATCTCTATCTCTCTACCTACCTACCTATCTGTATTTATCTATCTACCTACCTATCTGTATCTATCTACCTACCTACCTATCTCTATCTATCTATCTACCTACCTACCTATCTGTATCTATCTATCTACCTACCTACCTATCTGTATCTATCAATCTACCTACCTACCTATCTGTATCTATCAATCTACTTATCTACCTATCTGTATCTATCATTCTACATACCTACCTATCTGTATCTATCTATCTACCTACCTACCTATCTGTATCTATCAATCTACCTACCTACCTATGTCTATCTATCTACCTACATACATATCTGTATCTATCAATCTACCTACCTACCTATCTGTATCTATCAATCTACATACCTACCTATCTCTATCTATCTACCTACCTACCTACCTTTCTCTATCTATCTATCTACCTACCTACCTATCTGTATCTATCAATCTACCTACCTACCTATGTCTATCTATCTACCTACCTACCTATCTGTATCTATCTATCTACCTACCTACCTATCTGTATGTATCAATCTACCTACCTACCTATCTGTATCTATCAATCTACTTACCTACCTATCTGTATCTATCATTTTACATACCTACCTATCTCTATCTATCTATCTACCTACCTACCTATCTGTATTTATCTATCTACCTACCTACCTATCTGTATCTATCTATCTACCTACCTACCTATGTGTATCTATCAATCTACCTACCTACCTATCTCTATCTATCTATCTACCTACCTACCTATCTCTATCTATCTACCTACCTACCTACCTATCTGTATTTATCTATCTATCTACCTACCTATCTGTATCTATCTACCTACCTACCTATCTCTATCTATCTACCTACCTACCTACCTATCTGTATTTATCTATCTACCTACCTACCTTTCTCTATCTATCTATCTACCTACCTACCTATCTGTATCTATCAATCTACCTACCTACCTATGTCTATCTATCTACCTACCTACCTATCTCTATCTATCTACCTACCTACCTACCTATCTGTATCTATCTATCTACCTACCTACCTATCTGTATCTATCAATCTACCTACCTACCTATCTCTATCTATCTATCTATCTACCTACCTATCTCTATCTATCTACCTACCTACCTACCTATCTGTATTTATCTTTCTACCTACCTACCTTTCTCTATCTATCTATCTACCTACCTATCTGTATCTATCTATCTACCTACCTACCTATCTGTATCTATCAATCTACCTACCTACCTATGTCTATCTATCTACCTACCTACATATCTGTATCTATCAATCTACCTACCTACCTATCTGTATCTATCAATCTACATACCTACCTATCTCTATCTATCTACCTACCTACCTACCTATCTGTATTTATCTATCTACCTACCTACCTATGTGTATCTATCTATCTACGTACCTACCTATCTGTATGTATCAATCTACCTACCTACCTATCTCTATCTATCTACCTACCTACCTACCTATCTGTATTTATCTATCTATCTACCTACCTATCTGTATCTATCAATATACTTACCTACCTATCTGTATCTATCTATCTACCTACCTACCTATCTCTATCTATCTACCTACCTACCTACCTATCTGTATTTATCTATCTACCTACCTATCTGTATCTATCTACCTACCTACCTATCTCTATCTATCTATCTACCTACCTACCTATCTGTATCTATCAATCTACCTACCTACCTATCTGTATCTATCAATCTACTTACCTACCTATCTGTATCTATCATTCTACATACCTACCTATCTATATCTATCTATCTACCTACCTACCTATCTCTATTTATCTATCTACCTACCTACCTATCTGTATCTATCTATCTACCTACCTACCTATCTGTATCTATCAATCTACCTACCTACCTATCTCTATCTATCTATCTATCTACCTACCTATCTCTATCTATCTACCTACCTACCTACCTATCTGTATTTATCTATCTATCTACCTACCTATCTGTATCTATCTACCTACCTACCTATCTCTATCTATCTATCTACCTACCTACCTATCTCTATCTATCTACCTACCTACCTACCTATCTGTATTTATCTATCTACCTACCTATCTGTATCTATCTACCTACCTACCTATCTCTATCTATCTATCTACCTACCTACCTATCTGTATCTATCAATCTACCTACCTACCTATCTGTATCTATCAATCTACTTACCTACCTATCTGTATCTATCATTCTACATACCTACCTATCTATATCTATCTATCTACCTACCTACCTATCTCTATTTATCTATCTACCTACCTACCTATCTGTATCTATCTATCTACCTACCTACCTATCTGTATCTATCAATCTACCTACCTACCTATCTCTATCTATCTATCTACCTACCTACCTATCTCTATCTATCTACCTACCTACCTACCTATCTGTATTTATCTATCTATCTACCTACCTATCTGTATCTATCTACCTACCTACCTATCTCTATCTATCTATCTACCTACCTACCTATCTCTATCTATCTATCTACCTACCTACCTATCTGTATTTATCTATCTACCTACCTACCTTTCTCTATCTATCTATCTACCTACCTACCTATCTGTATCTATCAATCTACCTACCTACCTATGTCTATCTATCTACCTACCTACCTATCTCTATCTATCTACCTACCTACCTATCTGTATCTATCAATCTACATACCTACCTATCTCTATCTATCTATCTACCTACCTACCTATCTGTATTTATCTACCTACCTACCTACCTATCTGTATCTATCTACCTACCTACCTACCTATCTGTATCTATCAATCTACCTACCTACCTATCTCTATCTATCTATCTACCTACCTACCTATCTCTATCTATCTACCTACCTACCTACCTATCTGTATTTATCTATCTATCTACCTACCTATCTGTATCTATCTACCTACCTACCTATCTCTATCTATCTATCTACCTACCTACCTATCTCTATCTATCTATCTACCTACCTACCTATCTGTATTTATCTATCTACCTACCTACCTTTCTCTATCTATCTATCTACCTACCTACCTATCTGTATCTATCAATCTACCTACCTACCTATGTCTATCTATCTACCTACCTACCTATCTCTATCTATCTATCTACCTACCTACCTATCTGTATCTATCAATCTACATACCTACCTATCTCTATCTATCTATCTACCTACCTACCTATCTGTATTTATCTATCTACCTACCTACCTATCTGTACCTATCTATCTACCTACCTAGCTATATGTATCTATCAATCTACCTACCTACCTATCTCTATCTATCTACCTACCTACCTATCTCTATCTATCTACCTACCCACCTACCTATCTGTATTTATCTATCTACCTACCTATCTGTATCAATCTACCTACCTACCTATCTCTATCTATCTATCTACCTACCTACCTATCTGTATCTATCAATCTACCTACCTACCTATCTGTATCTATCAATCTACTTACCTACCTATCTGTATCTATCATTCTACATACGTACCTATCTCTATCTATCTATCTACCTACCTACCTATCTCTATTTATCTATCTACCTACCTACCTATCTGTATCTATCTATCTACCTACCTACCTATCTGTATCTATCAATCTACCTACCTACCTATCTCTATCTATCTATCTACCTACCTACCTATCTCTATCTATCTACCTACCTACCTACCTATCTGTATTTATCTATCTATCTACCTACCTATCTGTATCTATCTACCTACCTACCTATCTCTATCTATCTATCTACCTACCTACCTATCTCTATCTATCTATCTACCTACCTACCTATCTGTATTTATCTATCTACCTACCTACCTTTCTCTATCTATCTATCTACCTACCTACCTATCTGTATCTATCAATCTACCTACCTAACTATGTCTATCTATCTACCTACCTACCTATCTCTATCTATCTATCTACCTACCTACCTATCTGTATCTATCAATCTACATACCTACCTATCTCTATCTATCTATCTACCTACCTACCTATCTGTATTTATCTATCTACCTACCTACCTATCTGTATCTATCTATCTACCTACCTACCTATCTCTATTTATCTATCTACCTACCTACCTATCTCTATCTCTCTACCTACCTACCTATCTGTATTTATCTATCTACCTACCTATCTGTATCTATCTACCTACCTACCTATCTCTATCTATCTATCTACCTACCTACCTATCTGTATCTATCTATCTACCTACCTACCTATCTGTATCTATCAATCTACCTACCTACCTATCTGTATCTATCAATCTACTTACCTACCTATCTGTATCTATCATTCTACATACCTACCTATCTCTATCTATCTATCTACCTACCTACCTATCTGTATTTATCTATCTACCTACCTACCTATCTGTACCTATCTATCTACCTACCTACCTATCTGTATCTATCAATCTACCTACCTACCTATCTCTATCTATCTATCTACCTACCTACCTATCTCTATCTATCTATCTACCTACCTACCTATCTGTATTTATCTATCTATCTACCTACCTATCTGTATCTATCTACCTACCTACCTATCTCTATCTGTCTATCTACCTACCTACCTATCTGTATCTATCTATCTACCTACCTACCTATCTGTATCTATCAATCTACCTACCTATCTGTATCTATCAATCTACTTACCTAGCTATCTGTATCTATCATTTTACATACCTACCTATCTCTATCTATCTATCTACCTACCTACCTATCTGTATTTATATATCTACCTACCTACCTATCTGTATCTATCTATCTACCTACCTACCTATGTGTATCTATCAATCTACCTACCTACCTATCTCTATCTATCTATCTACCTACCTACCTATCTCTATCTATCTACCTACCTACCTATCTGTATTTATCTATCTATCTACCTACCTATCTGTATCTATCTACCTACCTACCTATCTCTATCGATCTATCTACCTACCTACCTATCTCTATCTATCTATCTACCTACCTAACTATCTGTATTTATCTATCTACCTACCTACCTTTCTCTATCTATCTATCTACCTACCTACCTATCTGTATCTATCAATCTACCTACCTACCTATGTCTATCTATCTACCTACCTACCTATCTCTATCTATCTATCTACCTACCTACCTATCTGTATCTATCAATATACATACCTACCTATCTCTATCTATCTATCTACCTACCTACCTATCTGTATTTATCTATCTACCTACCTACCTATCTGTATCTATCTACCTACCTACCTATCTGTATCTATCAATCTACCTATCTACCTATCTCTATCTATCTATCTATCTACCTACCTATCTCTATCAATCTACCAACCTACCTACCTATCTGTATTTATCTTTCTACCTACCTACATTTCTCTATCTATCTATCTACCTACCTACCTATCTGTATCTATCTATCTACCTACCTACCTATCTGTATCTATCAATCTACCTACCTACCTATGTCTATCTATTTACCTACCTACCTATCTGTATCTATCAATCTACCTACCTACCTATCTGTATCTATCAATCTACATACCTACCTATCTCTATCTATCTACCTACCTACCTACCTATCTGAATTTATCTATCTACCTACCTACCTATCTGTATCTATCTATCTACGTACCTACCTATCTGTATCTATCAATCTACCTACCTACCTATCTCTATCTATCTATCTACCTACCTACCTATCTCTATCTATCTACCTACCTACCTACCTATCTGTATTTATCTATGTACCTACCTACCTATCTCTATCTATCTATCTACCTACCTACCTATCTGTATCTATCTATCTACCTACCTACCTATCTGTATCTATCAATCTACCTACCTACCTATCTGTAGCTATCTACCTACCTACCTATCTGGATCTATCAATCTACCTACCTACCTATCTGTGTCTATCATTCTACATAGCTACCTATCTCTATCTATCTACCTACCTACCTACCTATCTGTATCTATCTATCTACCTACCTACCTATCTGTATCTATCAATCTACCTACCTACCTATCTGTATCTATCAATCTACTTACCTACCTATCTGTATCTATCATTCTACATACCTACCTATCTCTATCTATCTATCTACCTACCTACCTATCTGTATTTATCTATCTACCTACCTACCTATCTGTACCTATCTATCTACCTACCTACCTATCTGTATCTATCAATCTACCTACCTACCTATCTCTATCTATCTATCTACCTACCTACCTATCTCTATCTATCTATCTACCTACCTACCTATATGTATTTATCTATCTATCTACCTACCTATCTGTATCTATCTACCTACCTACCTATCTCTATCTATCTATCTACCTACCTACCAATCTGTATCTATCTATCTACCTACCTACCTATCTGTATCTATCAATCTACCTACCTACCTATCTGTATCTATCAATCTACTTACCTACCTATCTGTATCTATCATTTTACATACCTACCTATCTCTATCTATCTATCTACCTACCTACCTATCTGTATCTATCTATCTACCTACCTACCTATCTGTATCTATCAATCTACCTACCTACCTATCTGTATCTATCAATCTACTTACCTACCTATCTGTATCTATCATTCTACATACCTACCTATCTCTATCTATCTATCTACCTACCTACCTATCTGTATTTATCTATCTACCTACCTACCTATCTGTACCTATCTATCTACCTACCTACCTATCTGTATCTATCAATCTACCTACCTACCTATCTCTATCTATCTATCTACCTACCTACCTATCTCTATCTATCTATCTACCTACCTACCTATATGTATTTATCTATCTATCTACCTACCTATCTGTATCTATCTACCTACCTACCTATCTCTATCTATCTATCTACCTACCTACCAATCTGTATCTATCTATCTACCTACCTACCTATCTGTATCTATCAATCTACCTACCTACCTATCTGTATCTATCAATCTACTTACCTACCTATCTGTATCTATCATTTTACATACCTACCTATCTCTATCTATCTATCTACCTACCTACCTATCTGTATCTATCTATCTACCTACCTACCTATCTGTATCTATCAATCTACCTACCTACCTATCTGTATCTATCAATCTACTTACCTACCTATCTGTATCTATCATTCTACATACCTACCTATCTCTATCTATCTATCTACCTACCTACCTATCTGTATTTATCTATCTACCTACCTACCTATCTGTACCTATCTATCTACCTACCTACCTATCTGTATCTATCAATCTACCTACCTACCTATCTCTATCTATCTATCTACCTACCTACCTATCTCTATCTATCTATCTACCTACCTACCTATCTGTATTTATCTATCTATCTACCTACCTATCTGTATCTATCTACCTACCTACCTATCTCTATCTGTCTATCTACCTACCTACCTATCTGTATCTATCTATCTACCTACCTACCTATCTGTATCTATCAATCTACCTACCTATCTGTATCTATCAATCTACTTACCTAGCTATCTGTATCTATCATTTTACATACCTACCTATCTCTATCTATCTATCTACCTACCTACCTATCTGTATTTATATATCTACCTACCTACCTATCTGTATCTATCTATCTACCTACCTACCTATGTGTATCTATCAATCTACCTACCTACCTATCTCTATCTATCTATCTACCTACCTACCTATCTCTATCTATCTACCTACATACCTACCTATCGGTATTTATCTATCTATCTACCTACCTATCTGTATCTATCTACCTACCTACCTATCTCTATCGATCTATCTACCTACCTACCTATCTCTATCTATCTATCTACCTACCTAACTATCTGTATTTATCTATCTACCTACCTACCTTTCTCTATCTATCTATCTACCTACCTACCTATCTGTATCTATCAATCTACCTACCTACCTATGTCTATCTATCTACCTACCTACCTATCTCTATCTATCTATCTACCTACCTACCTATCTGTATCTATCAATATACATACCTACCTATCTCTATCTATCTATCTACCTACCTACCTATCTGTATTTATCTATCTACCTACCTACCTATCTGTATCTATCTACCTACCTACCTATCTGTATCTATCAATCTACCTATCTACCTATCTCTATCTATCTATCTATCTACCTACCTATCTCTATCAATCTACCAACCTACCTACCTATCTGTATTTATCTTTCTACCTACCTACATTTCTCTATCTATCTATCTACCTACCTACCTATCTGTATCTATCTATCTACCTACCTACCTATCTGTATCTATCAATCTACCTACCTACCTATGTCTATCTATCTACCTACCTACCTATCTGTATCTATCAATCTACCTACCTACCTATCTGTATCTATCAATCTACATACCTACCTATCTCTATCTATCTACCTACCTACCTACCTATCTGAATTTATCTATCTACCTACCTACCTATCTGTATCTATCTATCTACGTACCTACCTATCTGTATCTATCAATCTACCTACCTACCTATCTCTATCTATCTATCTACCTACCTACCTATCTCTATCTATCTACCTACCTACCTACCTATCTGTATTTATCTATGTACCTACCTACCTATCTCTATCTATCTATCTACCTACCTACCTATCTGTATCTATCTATCTACCTACCTACCTATCTGTATCTATCAATCTACCTACCTACCTATCTGTAGCTATCTACCTACCTACCTATCTGGATCTATCAATCTACCTACCTACCTATCTGTGTCTATCATTCTACATAGCTACCTATCTCTATCTATCTACCTACCTACCTACCTATCTGTATCTATCTATCTACCTACCTACCTATCTGTATCTATCAATCTACCTACCTACCTATCTGTATCTATCAATCTACTTACCTACCTATCTGTATCTATCATTCTACATACCTACCTATCTCTATCTATCTATCTACCTACCTACCTATCTGTATTTATCTATCTACCTACCTACCTATCTGTACCTATCTATCTACCTACCTACCTATCTGTATCTATCAATCTACCTACCTACCTATCTCTATCTATCTATCTACCTACCTACCTATCTCTATCTATCTATCTACCTACCTACCTATATGTATTTATCTATCTATCTACCTACCTATCTGTATCTATCTACCTACCTACCTATCTCTATCTATCTATCTACCTACCTACCAATCTGTATCTATCTATCTACCTACCTACCTATCTGTATCTATCAATCTACCTACCTACCTATCTGTATCTATCAATCTACTTACCTACCTATCTGTATCTATCATTTTACATACCTACCTATCTCTATCTATCTATCTACCTACCTACCTATCTGTATCTATCTATCTACCTACCTACCTATCTGTATCTATCAATCTACCTACCTACCTATCTGTATCTATCAATCTACTTACCTACCTATCTGTATCTATCATTTTACATACCTACCTATCTCTATCTATCTATCTACCTACCTACCTATCTGTATTTATCTATCTACCTACCTACCTATCTGTATCTATCTATCTACCTACCTACCTATGTGTATCTATCAATCTACCTACCTACCTATCTCTATCTATCTATCTACCTACCTACCTATCTCTATCTATCTACCTACCTACCTACCTATCTGTATTTATCTATCTATCTACCTACCTATCTGTATCTATCTACCTACCTACCTATCTCTATCTATCTATCTACCTACCTACCTATCTCTATCTATCTATCTACCTACCTACCTATCTGTATTTATCTATCTACCTACCTACCTTTCTCTATCTATCTATCTACCTACCTACCTATCTGTATCTATCAATCTACCTACCTACCTATGTCTATCTATCTACCTACCTACCTATCTCTATCTATCTACCTACCTGCCTACCTATCTGTATCTATCAATCTACATACCTACCTATCTCTATCTATCTATCTACCTACCTACCTATCTGTATTTATCTATCTACCTACCTACCTATCTCTATCTATCTACCTACCTACCTACCTATCTGTATTTATCTATCTATCTACCTACCTATCTGTATCTATCTACCTACCTACCTATCTCTATCTATCTATCTACCTACCTACCTATCTGTATCTATCTATCTACCTACCTACCTATCTGTATCTATCAATCTACCTACCTATCTGTATCTATCAATCTACTTACCTACCTATCTGTATCTATCAATCTACCTACCTACCTATCTGTAGCTATCTACCTACCTACCTATCTGTATCTATCAATCTACATACCTACCTATCTCTATCTATCTACCTACCTACCTACCTATCTGTATTTATCTATCTACCTACCTACCTATCTATATATCTATCTACCTACCTACCTATCTGTATCTATCAATCTACCTACCTATCTATCTCTATCTATCTATCTATCTATCTACCTACCTACGTATCTGTATCTATCTACCTACCTATCTATCTGTATCTATCAATCTACCTACCTACCTATCTGTATCTATCAATCTACTTACCTACCTATCTGTATCTATCATTTTACATACCTACCTATCTCTATCTATCTATCTACCTACCTACCTATCTGTATTTATCTATCTACCTACCTACCTATCTGTATCTATCTATCTACCTACCTACCTATCTGTATCTATCAATCTACCTACCTACCTATCTCTATCTATCTATCTACCTACCTACCTATCTCTATCTATCTACCTACCTACCTACCTATCTGTATTTATCTATGTACCTACCTACCTATCTCTATCTATCTATCTACCTACCTATCTGTATCTATCTATCTACCTACCTACCTATCTGTATTTATCTATCTATCTACCTACCTATCTGTATCTACCTACCTACCTACCTATCTCTATCTATCTCTCTACCTACCTACCTATCTGTATCTATCTATCTACCTACCTACCTATCTGTATCTGTCAATCTACCTACCTACCTATCTGTATCTATCAATCTACTTACCTACCTATCTGTATCTATCATTTTACATACCTACCTATCCCTATCTATCTATCTACCTACCTACCTATCTGTATTTATCTATCTACCTACCTACCTATCTGTATCTATCTATCTACCTACCTACCTATCTGTATCTATCAATCTACCTACCTACCTATCTCTATCTATCTATCTACCTACCTACCTATCTCTATCTATCTACCTACCTACCTACCTATCTGTATTTATCTATGTACCTACCTACCTATCTCTATCTATCTACCTACCTACCTACCTATCTGTATTTATCTATGTACCTACCTACCTATCTCTATCTATCTATCTACCTACCTACCTATCTGTATCTATCTATCTACCTACCTACCTATCTGTATCTTTGTACCTACCTACCTATCTGTATCTATCAATCTACCTACCTACCTATCTGTATCTATCAATCTACTTACCTACCTATCTGTATCTATCATTCTACATACCTACCTATCTCTATCTATCTATCCACCTACCTATCTGTATTTATCTATCTACCTACCTACCTATCTGTACCTATCTACCTACCTACCTATCTGTATCTATCAATCTACCTACCTACCTATCTCTATCTATCTATCTACCTAGCTACCTATCTCTATCTATCTATCTACCTACCTACCTATCTGTATTTACCTATCTATCTACCTACCTATCTGTATCTATCTACCTACCTACCTATCTCTATCTATCTATCTACCTACCTACCTATCTGTATCTATCTATCTACCTACCTACCTATCTGTATCTATCAATCTACCTACCTACCTATCTCTATCTATCTATCTACCTACCTACCTATCTCTATCTATCTACCTACCTACCTACCTATCTGTATTTATCTATCTATCTACCTACCTATCTGTATCTATCTACCTACCTACCTATCTCTATCTATCTATCTACCTACCTACCTATCTGTATCTATCTATCAACCTACCTACCTATCTGTATCTATCAATCTACCTACCTACCTATCTGTATCTATCAATCTACTTACCTACCTATCTGTATCTATCATTCTACATACCTACCTATCTCTATCTATCTATCTACCTACCTACCTATCTGTATTTATCTATCTACCTACCTACCTATCTGTACCTATCTATTTACCTACCTACCTATATGTATCTATCAATCTACCTACCTACCTATCTCTATCTATCTATCTACCTACCTACCTATCTCTATCTATCTACCTACCTACCTACCTATCTGTATTTATCTATCTATCTACCTACCTATCTGTATCTATCTACCTACCTACCTATCTCTATCTATCTATCTACCTACCTACCTATCTGTATCTATCTATCTACCTACCTACCTATCTGTATCTATCAATCTACATACCTACCTATCTCTATCTATCTATCTACCTACCTACCTATCTCTATTTATCTATCTACCTACCTACCTATCTGTTTCTATCTATCTACCTACCTACCTATCTATATCTATCAATCTACCTACCTACCTATCTCTATCTATCTATCTATCTACCTACCTACCAATCTCTATCTATCTACCTACCTACCTATCTGTATTTATCTATCTACCTACCTATCTGTATCTATCGACCTACCTACCTATCTCTATTTATCTATCTACCTACCTACCTATCTGTATCTATCTATCTACCTACCTACCTATCTGTATCTATCAATCTACCTACCTACCTATCTGTATCTATCAATCTACTTACCTACCTATCTGTATCTATCATTCTACATACCTACCTATCTCTATCTATCTATCTACCTACCTACCTATCTCTATTTATCTATCTACCTACCTACCTATCTGTATATATCTATCTACCTACCTACCTATCTGTTTCTATCAATCTACCTACCTACCTATCTCTATCTATCTATCTACCTACCTACCTATCTCTATCTATCTACCTACCTACCTACCTATCTGTATTTAAATATCTACCTACCTACCTTTCTCTATCTATCTATCTACCTACCTACCTATCTGTATCTATCAATCTACCTACCTACCTATGTCTATCTATCTACCTACCTACCTATCTCTATCTATCTATCTACCTACCTACCTATCTGTATCTATCAATCTACATACCTACCTATCTCTATCTATCTATCTACCTACCTACCTATCTGTATCTATCTATCTACCTACCTACCTATCTGTATCTATCAATCTACCTACCTACCTATCTCTATCTATCTATCTACCTACCTACATATCTGTATCTATCAATCTACCTACCTACCTATCTCTATATATCTATCTATCTACCTACCTATCTCTATCTATCTACCTACCTACCTACCTATCTGTATTTATCTATGTACCTACCTACCTATCTCTATCTATCTACCTACCTACCTACCTATCTGTATTTATCTATGTACCTACCTACCTATCTCTATCTATCTATCTACCTACCTACCTATCTGTATCTATCTATCTACCTACCTACCTATCTGTATCTTTGTACCTACCTACCTACCTATCTGTATCTATCAATCTACCTACCTACCTATCTGTATCTATCAATCTACTTACCTACCTATCTGTATCTATCATTCTACATACCTACCTATCTCTATCTATCTATCTACCCACCTACCTATCTGTATTTATCTATCTACCTACCTACCTATCTGTACCTATCTATCTACCTACCTACCTATCTGTATCTATCAATCTACCTACCTACCTATCTCTATCTATCTATCTACCTACCTACCTATCTCTATCTATCTATCTACCTACCTACCTATCTGTATTTACCTATCTATCTACCTACCTATCTGTATCTATCTACCTACCTACCTATCTCTATCTATCTATCTACCTACCTACCTATCTGTATATATCTATCTACCTACCTACCTATCTGTATCTATCAATCTACCTACCTACCTATCTCTATCTATCTATCTACCTACCTACCTATCTCTATCTATCTACCTACCTACCTACCTATCTGTATTTATCTATCTATCTACCTACCTATCTGTATCTATCTACCTACCTACCTATCTCTATCTATCTATCTACCTACCTACCTATCTGTATCTATCTATCAACCTACCTACCTATCTGTATCTATCAATCTACGTACCTACCTATCTGTATCTATCAATCTACTTACCTACCTATCTGTATCTATCATTCTACATACCTACCTATCTCTATCTATCTATCTACCTACCTACCTATCTGTATTTATCTATCTACCTACCTACCTATCTGTACCTATCTATTTACCTACCTACCTATATGTATCTATCAATCTACCTACCTACCTATCTCTATCTATCTATCTACCTACCTACCTATCTCTATCTATCTACCTACCTACCTACCTATCTGTATTTATCTATCTATCTACCTACCTATCTGTATCTATCTACCTACCTACCTATCTCTATCTATCTATCTACCTACCTACCTATCTGTATCTATCAATCTACCTACCTACCTATCTGTATCTATCAATCTACATACCTACCTATCTCTATCTATCTATCTACCTACCTACCTATCTCTATTTATCTATCTACCTACCTACTTATCTGTTTCTATCTATCTACCTACCTACCTATCTATATCTATCAATCTACCTACCTACCTATCTCTATCTATCTATCTACCTACCTACCTATCTCTATCTATCTACCTACCTACCTATCTGTATTTATCTATCTACCTACCTATCTGTATCTATCTACCTACCTACCTATCTCTATTTATCTATCTACCTACCTACCTATCTGTATCTATCTATCTACCTACCTACCTATCTGTATCTATCAATCTACTTACCTACCTATCTGTATCTATCATTCTACATACCTACCTATCTCTATCTATCTATCTACCTACCTACCTATCTCTATTTATCTATCTACCTACCTACCTATCTGTATATATCTATCTACCTACCTACCTATCTGTTTCTATCAATCTACCTACCTACCTATCTCTATCTATCTATCTACCTACCTACCTATCTCTATCTATCTACCTACCTACCTACCTATCTGTATTTAAATATCTACCTACCTACCTTTCTCTATCTATCTATCTACCTACCTACCTATCTGAATCTATCAATCTACCTACCTACCTATGTCTATCTATCTACCTACCTACCTATCTCTATCTATCTATCTACCTACCTACCTATCTGTATCTATCAATCTACATACCTACCTATCTCTATCTATCTATCTATCTATCTACCTACCTACCTATCTGTATCTATCTATCTACCTACCTACCTATCTGTATCTATCAATCTACCTACCTACCTATCTCTATCTATCTATCTACCTACCTATCTCTATCTATCTACCTACCTACCTACCTATCTGTATTTATCTTTCTACCTACCTACCTTTCTCTATCTATATATCTACCTACCTACCTATCTGTATCTATCTATCTACCTACCTACCTATCTGTATCTATCAATCTACCTACCAACCTATGTCTATCTATCTACCTACCTACCTATCTCTATCTATCTACCTACCTACCTACCTATCTGTATCTATCAATCTACCTACCTACCTATCTGTAGCTATCTACCTACCTACCTATCTGTATCTATCAATCTACTTACCTACCTATCTGTATCTATCATTCTACATACCTACCTATCTCTATCTATCTACCTACCTACCTATCTGTATTTATCTATCTACCTACCTACCTATCTGTATCTATCTATCTACCTACCTACCTTTCTGTATCTATCAATCTACCTACCTACCTATCTCTATCTATCTATCTATCTACCTACCTACCTATCTCTATCTATCTACCTACCTACCTACCTATCTGTATTTATCTATCTATCTACCTACCTATCTGTATCTATCTACCTACCTACCTATCTCTATCTATCTATCTACCTACCTACCTATCTGTATCTATCTATCTACCTACCTACCTACCTATCTGTATCTATCAATCTACCTACCTATCTGTATCTATCAATCTACTTACCTACCTATCTGTATCTATCATTCTACATACCTACCTATCTCTATCTATCTATCTACCTACCTACCTATCTGTATTTATCTATCTACCTACCTACCTATCTATATCTATCTATCTACCTACCTACCTATCTGTATCTATCAATCTACCTACCTATCTATCTCTATCTATCTATCTACCTACCTACCTATCTCTATCTATCTACCTACCTACCTACCTATCTGTATTTATCTATCTACCTACCTATCTGTATCTATCTACCTACCTACCTATCTCTATCTATCTATCTACCTACCTACCTATCTGTATCTATCTACCTACCTACCTATCTGTATCTATCAATCTACCTACCTACCTATCTGTATCTATCAATCTACATACCTACCTATCTCTATCTATCTATCTACCTACCTACCTATCTGTATCTATCAATCTACCTACCTACCTATCTCTATCTATCTACCTACCTACCTACCTATTTGTATTTATCTATGTACCTACCTACCTATCTCTATCTATCTACCTACCTACCTACCTATCTGTATCTATCTATCTACCTACCTACCTATCTGTATCTATCAATCTACCCACCTACCTATCTGTGTCTATCATTCTACATAGCTACCTATCTCTATCTATCTACCTACCTACCTACCTATCTGTATTTATCTATCTACCTACCTACCTATCTGCATCTATCTATCTACCTACCTACCTATCTGTATCTATCAATCTACCTACCTACCTATCTGTATCTATCTATCTACCTACCTACCTACCTATCTGTATCTATCAATCTACATACCTACCTATCTCTATCTATCTACCTACCTACCTATCTGTATCTATCTATCTACCTACCTGCCTATCTCTATCTATCTACCTACCTACCTACCTATCTGTATTTATCTATCTACCTACCTACCTATCTCTATCTATCTATCTACCTACCTACCTATCTGTATCTATCTATCTACCTACCTACCTATCTGTATCTATCAATCTACCTACCTACCTATCTGTAGCTATCTACCTACCTACCTATCTGTATCTATCAATCTACCTACCTACCTATATGTATCTATCTATCTACCTACCTACCTATCTGTATCTATCAATCTACCTACCTACCTATCTCTATCTATCTATCTATCTACCTACCTACCTATCTCTATCTATCTACCTACCTACCTACCTATCTGTATTTATCTATTTTCTACCTACCTATCTGTATCTATCTACCTACCTACCTATCTCTATCTATCTATCTACCTACCTACCTATCTGTATCTATCTATCTACCTACCTACCTATCTGTATATATCAATCTACCTACCTATCTGTATCTATCAATCAACTTACCTACCTATCTGTATCTATCATTCTACATACCTACCTATCTCTATCTATCTATCTACCTACCTACCTATCTGTATTTATCTATCTACCTACCTACCTATCTATATCTATCTATCTACCTACCTACCTATCTGTATCTATCAATCTACCTACCTGTCTATCTCTATCTATCTATCTACCTACCTACCTATCTCTATCTATCTACCTACCTACCTACCTATCTGTATTTATCTATCTACCTACCTATCTGTATCTATCTACCTACCTACCTATCTCTATCTATCTATCTACCTACCTACCTATCTGTATCTATCTACCTACCTACCTATCTGTATCTATCAATCTACCTACCTACCTAACTGTATTTATCTATCTACCTACCTACCTATCTGTATCTATCTATCTACCTACCTACCTATCCGTATCTATCAATCTACCTACCTACCTATCTCTATCTATCTATCTACCTACCTACCGATGTCTATCTATCTACCTAACTACCTACCTATCTGTATTTATCTATCTACCTACCTACCTATCTCTATCTATCTATCTACCTACCTACATATCTGTATCTATCTATCTACCTACCTACCTCTCTGTATCTATCAATCTACCTACCTACCTATCTGTATCTATCAATCTACCTACCTACCTATCTCTATCTATCTATCTACCTACCTACCTATCTGTATTTATCTATCTACCTACCTACCTATCTGTATCTATCTATCTACCAACCTACCTATCTCTATCTATCTATCTACCTACCTACCTATCTCTATCTATCTACCTACCTACCTACCTATCTCTATCTATCTATCTACCTACCTACCTATCTGTATCTATCAATCTACCTACCTACCTATCTCTATCTATCTATCTACCTACCTACCTATCTGTCTCTATCAATCTACCTACCTATCTATCTCTATCTATCTAACTACCTACCTATCTGTATCTATCTATCTACCTACCTACCTACCTATCTGTATCTATCAATCTACCTACCTACCTATCTGTATCTATCAATCTACTTACCTACCTATCTGTATCTATCATTCTACATACCTACTTATCTCTATCTATCTATCTACCTACCTACCTATCTGTATTTATCTATCTACATACCTACCTCTCGGTATCTATCTATCTACCTACCTACCTATCTGTATCTGTCAATCTACCTACCTATCTATCTCTATCTATCTATCTACCTACCTACCTATCTCTATCTATCTACCTACCTACCTACCTATCTGTATTTATCTATCTATCTACCTACCTATCTGTATCTATCTACCTACCTACCTATCTCTATCTATCTATCTATCTACCTACCTACCTATCTGTATCTATTTATCTACCTACCTACCTATCTGTATCTATCAATCTACCTACCTACCTATGTCTATCTATCTACCTACCTACCTATCTCTATCTATCAATCTACATACCTACCTATCTCTATCTATCTATCTACCTACCTACCTATCTGTATCTATCAATCTACCTACCTACCTATCTCTATCTATCTATCTACCTACCTACCGATGTCTATCTATCTACCTAACTACCTACCTATCTGTATTTATCTATCTACCTACCTACCTATCTCTATCTATCTATCTACCTACCTACATATCTGTATCTATCTATCTACCTACCTACCTCTCTGTATCTATCAATCTACCTACCTACCTATCTGTATCTATCAATCTACCTACCTACCTATCTCTATGTATCTATCTACCTACCTACCTATCTGTATTTATCTATCTACCTACCTACCTATCTGTATCTATCTATCTACCAACCTACCTATCTCTATCTATCTATCTACCTACCTACCTATCTCTATCTATCTACCTACCTACCTACCTATCTCTATCTATCTATCTACCTACCTACCTATCTGTATCTATCAATCTACCTACCTACCTATCTCTATCTATCTATCTACCTACCTACCTATCTGTCTCTATCAATCTACCTACCTATCTATCTCTATCTATCTAACTACCTACCTATCTGTATCTATCTATCTACCTACCTACCTACCTATCTGTATCTATCAATCTACCTACCTACCTATCTGTATCTATCAATCTACTTACCTACCTATCTGTATCTATCATTCTACATACCTACTTATCTCTATCTATCTATCTACCTACCTACCTATCTGTATTTATCTATCTACATACCTACCTCTCGGTATCTATCTATCTACCTACCTACCTATCTGTATCTGTCAATCTACCTACCTATCTATCTCTATCTATCTATCTACCTACCTACCTATCTCTATCTATCTACCTACCTACCTACCTATTTGTATTTATCTATCTATCTACCTACCTATCTGTATCTATCTACCTACCTACCTATCTCTATCTATCTATCTATCTACCTACCTACCTATCTGTATCTATTTATCTACCTACCTACCTATCTGTATCTATCAATCTACCTACCTACCTATGTCTATCTATCTACCTACCTACCTATCTCTATCTATCAATCTACATACCTACCTATCTCTATCTATCTATCTACCTACCTACCTATCTGTATCTATCAATCTACCTACCTACCTATCTCTATCTATCTATCTATCTATCTATCTATCTATCTATCTATCTACCTACCTACCTATCTCTATCTATCTACCTACCTACCTACCTATCTGTATTTATCTATCTATCTACCTACCTATCTGTATCTATCTACCTACCTATCTCTATCTATCTATCTACCTACCTACCTATCTGTATTTATCTATCTACCTACCTACCTTTCTCTATCTATCTATCTACCTACCTACCTATCTGTATCTATCTATCTACCTACCTACCTATCTGTATCTATCAATCTACATACCTACCTATCTCTATCTATCTATCTACCTACCTACCTATCTGTATTTATCTACCTACCTACCTATCTGTATCTATCTACCTACCTACCTATCTGTATCTATCAATCTACCTACCTACCTATCTCTATCTATCTATCTCTCTACCTACCTACCTATCTCTATCTATCTACCTACCTACCTATCTGTATTTATCTATCTACCTACCTACCTATCTCTATCTATCTATCTACCTACCTATCTGTATCTATCTATCTACCTATCTACCTCTCTGTATCTATCAATCTACCTACCTACCTATCTGTAGCTATCTACGTACCTACCTATCTGTATCTATCAATCTACCTACCTACCTATCTGTATCTATCAATCTACTTACCTACCTATCTGTATCTATCATTCTACATACCTACCTATCTCTATCTATCTACCTACCTACCTACCTATCTGTATTTATCTATCTACCTACCTACCTATCTGTATCTATCAATCTACCTACCTACCTATCTGTATCTATCAATCTACGTACCTACCTATCTTTATCTATCTATCTACCTACCTACCTATCTGTATCTATCAATCTACATACCTACCTATCTCTATCTATCTATCTACCTACCTACCTATCTGTATTTATCTATCTACCTACCTACCTATCTGTATCTATCTATCTACCTACCTACCTATCTGTATCTATCAATCTACCTACCTACCTATCTCTATCTATCTATCTACCTACCTACCTATCTCTATCTATCTACCTACCTACCTACCTATCTGTATTTATCTATCTACCTACCTACCTATCTCTATCTATCTATCTACCTACCTACCTATCTGTATCTATCTATCTACCTACCTACCTATCTGTATCTATCAATCTACCTACCTACCTATCTATAGCTATCTACCTACCTACCTATCTGTATCTATCAATCTACCTACCTACCTATCTGTATCTATCAATCCACTTACGTACCTATCTGTATCTATCATTCTACATACCTACCTATCTCTATCTATCTATCTACCTACCTACCTATCTGTATTTATCTATCTACCTACCTACCTATCTGTATCTATCTATCTACCTACCTACCTATCTGTATCTATCAATCTACCTACCTACCTATCTCTATGTATCTATCTACCTACCTATCTCTATCTATCTACCTACCTACATACCTATCTGTATTTATCTATCTATCTACCTACCTATCTGTATCTATCTACCTACCTACCTATCTCTATCTATCTATCTACCTACCTACCTGTATCTATCTATCTACCTACCTACCTATCTGTATCTGTCAATCTACCTACCTACCTATCTGTATCTATCAATCTACTTACCTACCTATCTGTATCTATCATTCTACATACCTACTTATCTCTATCTATCTACCTACCTACCTACCTGTATTTATCTATCTACCTACCTACCTATCTGTATCTATCTATCTACCTACCTACCTATCTGTATCTATCAATCTACATACCTACCTATCTCTATCTATCTATCTACCTACCTACCTATCTGTATTTATCTATCTACCTACCTACCTATCTGTATCTATCTATCTACCTACCTACCTATCTGTATCTATCAATCTACCTACCTACCTATCTCTATCTATCTATCTACCTACCTACCTATCTCTATCTATCTACTTACCTACCTACCTATCTGTATTTATCTATCTACCTACCTACCTATCTGTATCTATCTATCTACCTGCCTACCTATCTGTATCTATCTATCTACCTACCTACCTATCTGTATCTATCAATCTACCTACCTACCTATCTGTATCTATCAATCTACCTACCTACCTATCTGTATCTATCTATCTACCTACCTACCTATCTGTATCTATCAATCTACATACCTACCTATCTCTATCTATCTATCTACCTACCTACCTATCTGTATTTATCTATCTACCTACCTACCTATCTGTATCTATCTATCTACCTACCTACCTATCTGTATCTATCAATCTACCTACCTACCTATCTCTATCTATCTATCTACCTACCTAGCTATCTCTATCTATCTACTTACCTACCTACCTATCTGTATTTATCTATCTACCTACCTACCTATCTGTATCTATCAATCTACCTACCTACCTATCTCTATCTATCTATCTACCTACCTACCTATCTGTATTTATCTATCTACCTACCTACCTATCTCTATCAATCTATCTCCCTACCTACCTATCTATATCTATCTATCTACCTACCTACCTATCTGTATCTATCAATCTACCTACCTACCTATCTGTAGCTATCTACCTACCTACCTATCTGTATCTATCAATCTACCTACCTACCTATCTGTATCTATCAATCTACATACCTACCTATCTGTATCTATCATTCTACCTACCTACCTATCTCTATCTTTCTATCTACCTACCTACGTATCTGTATTTATCTATCTACCTACCTACCTATCTGTATCTATCAATCTACCTACCTACCTATCTCTATCTATCTATCTACCTACCTACCTATCTCTATCTACCTACCTACCTACCTATCTGTATTTATCTATCTATCTACCTACCTATCTGTATCTATCTACCTACCTACCTATCTCTATCTATCTATCTACCTATCTACCTATCTGTATCTATCTATCTACCTACCTACCTACCTATCTGAATCTATCAATCTACCTACCTACCTATCTGTATCTATCAATCTACTTACCTACCTATCTGTAACTATCATTCTACATATCTACCTATCTCTATCTATCTATCTACCTACCTACCTATCTGTATTTATCTATCTACCTACCTACCTATCTGTATCTATCTATCTACCTACCTACCTATCTGTATCTATCAATCTACCTACCTACCTATCTCTATCTATCTATCTACCTACCTACCTATCTCTATCTATCTACTTACCTACCTACCTATCTGTATTTATCTATCTACCTACCTACCTATCTGTATCTATCTATCTACCTACCTACCTATCTGTATCTATCAATCGACTTACCTACCTATCTGTATCTATCATTCTACATACCTACCTATCTCTATCTATCTATCTATCTACCTTCCTACCTATCTGTATTTATCTGTCTACCTACCTACCTATCTGTATCTATCTATCTAACTACCTACCTATCTGTATCTATCAATCTACCTACCTACCTATCTCTATCTATCTATCTACCTACCTATCTCTATCTACCTACCTACCTACCTATCTGTATTTATCTATCTATCTACCTATCTATCTGTATCTATCTACCTACCTACCTATCTCTATCTATCTATCTACCTACCTACCAATCTGTATCTATCTATCTACTTACCTACCTTTCTCTATCTATCTATCTACCTACTTACCTATCTGTATCTATCTATCTACCTACCTACCTATGTCTATCTATCTACCTACCTACCTATCTCTATCTATCTATCTACCTACCTACCTATCTGTATCTATCAATCTACATACCTACCTATCTCTATCTATCTATCTACCTACCTACCTATCTGTATTTATCTATCTACCTACCTACCTATCTGTATCTATCTATCTACCTACCTACCTATCTGTATCTATCAATCTACCTACCTACCTATCTGTAGCTATCTACCTACCTATCTACCTGTATCTATCAATCTACCTACCTACCTATCTGTATCTATCAATCTACTTACCTACCTATCTGTATCTATCATTCTACATACCTACCTATCTCTATCTAAATACCTACCTACCTACCTATCTGTATTTATCTATCTACCTACCTACCTATCTGTATCTATCTATCTACCTACCTACCTATCTGTATCTATCAATCTACCTACCTACCTATCTGTATCTATCAATCTACCTACCTACCTATCTTTATCTATCTATCTACCTACCTACCTATCTGTATCTATCAATCTACCTACCTACCTATCTCTATCTATCTCTCTACCTACCTATCTCTATCTACCTACCTACCTACCTATCTGTATTTATCTATCTATCTACCTACCTATCTGTATCTATCTACCTACCTACCTATCTCTATCTATCTATCTACCTACCTACCTATCTGTATCTATCTATCTACCTACCTATCTGTATCTGTCAATCTACCTACCTACCTATCTGTATCTATCAATCTACTTACCTACCTATCTGTATCTATCATTCTACATACCTACCTATCTCTATCTATCTACCTACCTACCTACCTACCTGTATTTATCTATCTACCTACCTACCTATCTGTATCTATCTATCTACCTACCTACCTATCTGTATCTATCAATCTACCTACCTACCTATCTGTATCTATCAATCTACCTACCTACCTGTCTGTATCTATCAATCTACCTACCTACCTATCTGTATCTATCTATCTACCTACCTACCTATCTATATCTATCAATCTACATACCTACCTATCTCTATCTATCTATCTACCTACCTACCTATCTGTATTTATCTATCTACCTACCTACCTATCTGTATCTATCAATCTACCTACCTACCTATCTCTATCTATCTATCTACCTACCTATCTCTATCTACCTACCTACCTACCTATCTGTATTTATCTATCTATCTACCTATCTATCTGTATCTATCTACCTACCTACCTATCTCTATCTATCTATCTACCTACCTACCAATCTGTATCTATCTATCTACCTACCTACCTTTCTCTATCTATCTATCTACCTACTTACCTATCTGTATCTATCTATCTACCTACCTACCTATGTCTATCTATCTACCTACCTACCTATCTCTATCTATCTATCTACCTACCTACCTATCTGTATCTATCAATCTACATACCTACCTATCTCTATCTATCTATCTACCTACCTACCTATCTGTATTTATCTATCTACCTACCTACCTATCTGTATCTATCTATCTACCTACCTACCTATCTGTATCTATCAATCTACCTACCTACCTATCTGTAGCTATCTACCTACCTATCTACCTGTATCTATCAATCTACCTACCTACCTATCTGTATCTATCAATCTACTTACCTACCTATCTGTATCTATCATTCTACATACCTACCTATCTCTATCTAAATACCTACCTACCTACCTATCTGTATTTATCTATCTACCTACCTACCTATCTGTATCTATCTATCTACCTACCTACCTATCTGTATCTATCAATCTACCTACCTACCTATCTGTATCTATCAATCTACCTACCTACCTATCTTTATCTATCTATCTACCTACCTACCTATCTGTATCTATCAATCTACCTACCTACCTATCTCTATCTATCTCTCTACCTACCTATCTCTATCTACCTACCTACCTACCTATCTGTATTTATCTATCTATCTACCTACCTATCTGTATCTATCTACCTACCTACCTATCTCTATCTATCTATCTACCTACCTACCTATCTGTATCTATCTATCTACCTACCTATCTGTATCTGTCAATCTACCTACCTACCTATCTGTATCTATCAATCTACTTACCTACCTATCTGTATCTATCATTCTACATACCTACCTATCTCTATCTATCTACCTACCTACCTACCTACCTGTATTTATCTATCTACCTACCTACCTATCTGTATCTATCTATCTACCTACCTACCTATCTGTATCTATCAATCTACCTACCTACCTATCTGTATCTATCAATCTACCTACCTACCTGTCTGTATCTATCAATCTACCTACCTACCTATCTGTATCTATCTATCTACCTACCTACCTATCTATATCTATCAATCTACATACCTACCTATCTCTATCTATCTATCTACCTACCTACCTATCTGTATTTATCTATCTACCTACCTACCTATCTGTATCTATCTATCTACCTACCTACCTATCTGTATCTATCAATCTACCTACCTACCTATCTCTATCTATCTATCTACCTACCTACCTATCTCTATCTATCTACTTACCTACCTACCTATCTGTATTTATCTATCTACCTACGAACCTATCTGTATCTATCTATCTACCTACCTACCTATCTGTATCTATCTATCTACCTACCTACCTATCTGTATCTATCAATCTACCTACCTACCTATCTGTATCTATCAATCTACCTACCTACCTATCTGTATCTATCTATCTACCTACCTACCTATCTGTATCTATCAATCTACATACATACCTATCTCTATCTATCTATCTACCTACCTACCTATCTGTATTTATCTATCTACCTACCTACCTATCTGTATCTATCTACCTACCTACCTATCTGTATCTATCAATCTACCTACCTACCTATCTCTATCTATCTATCTACCTACCTACCTATCTCTATCTATCTACTTACCTACCTACCTATCTGTATTTATCTATCTACCTACCTACCTATCTCTATCTATCTATCTACCTACCTACATATCTGTATCTATCTATCTACCTACCTACATATCTGTATCTATCAATCTACCTACCTACCTATCTCTATCTATCTATCTACCTACCTACCTATCTCTATCTATCTACCTACCTACCTACCTATCTGTATTTATCTATCTACCTACCTACCTATCTCTATCAATCGATCTACCTACCTACCTATCTATATCTATCTATCTACCTACCTACCTATCTGTATCTATCAATCTACCTACCTACCTATCTGTAGCTATCTACCTACCTACCTATCTGTATCTATCAATCTACCTACCTACCTATCTATATCTATCAATCTACATACCTACCTATCTGTATCTATCATTCTACATACCTACCTATCTCTATCTTTCTATCTACCTACCTACCTATCTGTATTTATCTATCTACCTACCTACCTATCTGTATCTATCTATCTACCTACCTACCTATCTGTATCTATCAATCTACCTACCTACCTATCTCTATCTATCTATCTACCTACCTACCTATCTCTATCTACCTACCTACCTACCTATCTGTATTTATCTATCTATCTACCTACCTATCTGTATCTATCTACCTACCTACCTATCTCTATCTATCTATCTACCTATCTACCTATCTGTATCTATCTATCTACCTACCTACCTACCTATCTGTATCTATCAATCTACCTACCTACCTATCTGTATCTATCAATCTACTTACCTACCTATCTGTAACTATCATTCTACATATCTACCTATCTCTATCTATCTATCTACCTACCTACCTATCTGTATTTATCTATCTACCTACCTACCTATCTGTATCTATCTATCTACCTACCTACCTATCTGTATCTATCAATCTACCTACCTACCTATCTCTATCTATCTATCTACCTACCTACCTATCTCTATCTACCTACCTACCTACCTATCTGTATTTATCTATCTATCTACCTACCTATCTGTATCTATCTACCTACCTACCTATCTCTATCTATCTATCTACCTATCTACCTATCTGTATCTATCTATCTACCTACCTACCTACCTATCTGTATCTATCAATCTACCTACCTACCTATCTGTATCTATCAATCTACTTACCTACCTATCTGTAACTATCATTCTACATATCTACCTATCTCTATCTATCTATCTACCTACCTACCTATCTGTATTTATCTATCTACCTACCTACCTATCTGTATCTATCTATCTACCTACCTACCTATCTGTATTTATCTATCTACCTACCTACCTATCTGTATCTATCTATCTACCTACCTACCTATCTGTATCTATCAATCTACCTACCTACCTATCTCTTCTATCTATCTACCTACCTACCTATCTCTATCTATCTACTTACCTACCTACCTATCTGTATTTATCTATCTACATACCTACCTATCTCTATCTATCTACCTACCTACCTATCTGTATCTATCTATCTACCTACCTACCTATCTGTATCTATCAATCTACCTACCTACCTATCTGTATCTATCAATCGACTTACCTACCTATCTGTATCTATCATTCTACATACCTACCTATCTCTATCTATCTATCTATCTACCTTCCTACCTATCTGTATTTATCTATCTACCTACCTACCTATCTGTATCTGTCTATCTAACTACCTACCTATCTGTATCTATCAATCTACCTACCTACCTATCTCTATCTATCTATCTACCTACCTATCTCTATCTACCTACCTACCTACCTATCTGTATTTATCTATCTATCTACCTATCTATCTGTATCTATCTACCTACCTACCTATCTCTATCTATCTATCTACCTACCTACCTATCTGTATCAATCTATCTACCTACCTACCTATCTGTATCTATCTATCTACCTACCTACCTATCTGTATCTATCAATCTACCTACCTACCTATCTGTATCTATCAATCTACCTACCTACCTATCTGTATCTATCTATCTACCTACCTACCTATCTGTATCTATCAATCTACATACCTACCTATCTCTATCTATCTATCTACCTACCTACCTATCTGTATTTATCTATCTACCTACCTACCTATCTGTATCTATCTACCTACCTACCTATCTGTATCTATCAATCTACCTACCTACCTATCTCTATCTATCTATCTACCTACCTACCTATCTCTATCTATCTACTTACCTACCTACCTATCTGTATTTATCTATCTACCTACCTACCTATCTCTATCTATCTATCTACCTACCTACATATCTGTATCTATCTATCTACCTACCTACATATCTGTATCTATCAATCTACCTACCTACCTATCTCTATCTATCTATCTACCTACCTACCTATCTCTATCTATCTACCTACCTACCTACCTATCTGTATTTATCTATCTACCTACCTACCTATCTCTATCAATCGATCTACCTACCTACCTATCTATATCTATCTATCTACCTACCTACCTATCTGTATCTATCAATCTACCTACCTACCTATCTGTAGCTATCTACCTACCTACCTATCTGTATCTATCAATCTACCTACCTACCTATCTATATCTATCAATCTACATACCTACCTATCTGTATCTATCATTCTACATACCTACCTATCTCTATCTTTCTATCTACCTACCTACCTATCTGTATTTATCTATCTACCTACCTACCTATCTGTATCTATCTATCTACCTACCTACCTATCTGTATCTATCAATCTACCTACCTACCTATCTCTATCTATCTATCTACCTACCTACCTATCTCTATCTACCTACCTACCTACCTATCTGTATTTATCTATCTATCTACCTACCTATCTGTATCTATCTACCTACCTACCTATCTCTATCTATCTATCTACCTATCTACCTATCTGTATCTATCTATCTACCTACCTACCTACCTATCTGTATCTATCAATCTACCTACCTACCTATCTGTATCTATCAATCTACTTACCTACCTATCTGTAACTATCATTCTACATATCTACCTATCTCTATCTATCTATCTACCTACCTACCTATCTGTATTTATCTATCTACCTACCTACCTATCTGTATCTATCTATCTACCTACCTACCTATCTGTATCTATCAATCTACCTACCTACCTATCTCTATCTATCTATCTACCTACCTACCTATCTCTATCTACCTACCTACCTACCTATCTGTATTTATCTATCTATCTACCTACCTATCTGTATCTATCTACCTACCTACCTATCTCTATCTATCTATCTACCTATCTACCTATCTGTATCTATCTATCTACCTACCTACCTACCTATCTGTATCTATCAATCTACCTACCTACCTATCTGTATCTATCAATCTACTTACCTACCTATCTGTAACTATCATTCTACATATCTACCTATCTCTATCTATCTATCTACCTACCTACCTATCTGTATTTATCTATCTACCTACCTACCTATCTGTATCTATCTATCTACCTACCTACCTATCTGTATTTATCTATCTACCTACCTACCTATCTGTATCTATCTATCTACCTACCTACCTATCTGTATCTATCAATCTACCTACCTACCTATCTCTTCTATCTATCTACCTACCTACCTATCTCTATCTATCTACTTACCTACCTACCTATCTGTATTTATCTATCTACATACCTACCTATCTCTATCTATCTACCTACCTACCTATCTGTATCTATCTATCTACCTACCTACCTATCTGTATCTATCAATCTACCTACCTACCTATCTGTATCTATCAATCGACTTACCTACCTATCTGTATCTATCATTCTACATACCTACCTATCTCTATCTATCTATCTATCTACCTTCCTACCTATCTGTATTTATCTATCTACCTACCTACCTATCTGTATCTGTCTATCTAACTACCTACCTATCTGTATCTATCAATCTACCTACCTACCTATCTCTATCTATCTATCTACCTACCTATCTCTATCTACCTACCTACCTACCTATCTGTATTTATCTATCTATCTACCTATCTATCTGTATCTATCTACCTACCTACCTATCTCTATCTATCTATCTACCTACCTACCTATCTGTATCTATCTATCTACCTACCTACCTTTCTCTATCTATCTATCTACCTACCTACCTATCTGTATCTATCTATCTACCTACCTAACTATGTCTATCTATCTACCTACCTACCTATCTCTATCTATCTATCTACCTACCTACCTATCTGTATCTATCAATCTACATACCTACCTATCTCTATCTATCTATCTACCTACCTACCTATCTGTATTTATCTATCTACCTACCTACCTATCTGTATCTATCTATCTACCTACCTACCTATCTGTATCTATCAATCTACCTACCTACCTATCTGTAGCTATCTACCTACCTATCTACCTGTATCTATCAATCTACCTACCTACCTATCTGTATCTATCAATCTACTTACCTACCTATCTGTATCTATCATTCTACATACCTACCTATCTCTATCTATCTACCTACCTACCTACCTATCTGTATCTATCTATCTACCTACCTACCTATCTGTATCTATCAATCTACCTACCTACCTATCTGTATCTATCAATCGACTTACCTACCTATCTGTATCTATCATTCTACATACCTACCTATCTCTATCTATCTATCTATCTACCTTCCTACCTATCTGTATTTATCTATCTACCTACCTACCTATCTGTATCTGTCTATCTAACTACCTACCTATCTGTATCTATCAATCTACCTACCTACCTATCTCTATCTATCTATCTACCTACCTATCTCTATCTACCTACCTACCTACCTATCTGTATTTATCTATCTATCTACCTATCTATCTGTATCTATCTACCTACCTACCTATCTCTATCTATCTATCTACCTACCTACCTATCTGTATCTATCTATCTACCTACCTACCTTTCTCTATCTATCTATCTACCTACCTACCTATCTGTATCTATCTATCTACCTACCTAACTATGTCTATCTATCTACCTACCTACCTATCTCTATCTATCTATCTACCTACCTACCTATCTGTATCTATCAATCTACATACCTACCTATCTCTATCTATCTATCTACCTACCTACCTATCTGTATTTATCTATCTACCTACCTACCTATCTGTATCTATCTATCTACCTACCTACCTATCTGTATCTATCAATCTACCTACCTACCTATCTGTAGCTATCTACCTACCTATCTACCTGTATCTATCAATCTACCTACCTACCTATCTGTATCTATCAATCTACTTACCTACCTATCTGTATCTATCATTCTACATACCTACCTATCTCTATCTATCTACCTACCTACCTACCTATCTGTATTTATCTATCTACCTACCTACCTATCTGTATCTATCTATCTACCTACCTACCTATCTGTATCTATCAATCTACCTACCTACCTATCTGTATCTATCAATCTACCTACCTACCTATCTTTATCTATCTATCTACCTACCTACCTATCTGTATCTATCAATCTACCTACCTACCTATCTCTATCTATCTATCTACCTACCTATCTCTATCTACCTACCTACCTACCTACCTATCTGTATTTATCTATCTATCTACCTACCTATCTGTATCTATCTACCTACCTACCTATCTCTATCTATCTATCTACCTACCTACCTATCTGTATCTATCTATCTACCTACCTACCTATCTGTATCTGTCAATCTACCTACCTACCTATCTGTATCTATCAATCTACTTACCTACCTATCTGTATCTATCATTCTACATACCTACCTATCTCTATCTATCTACCTACCTACCTACCTACCTGTATTTATCTATCTACCTACCTACCTATCTGTATCTATCTATCTACCTACCTACCTATCTGTATCTATCAATCTACCTACCTACCTATCTGTATCTATCAATCTACCTACCTACCTGTCTGTATCTATCAATCTACCTACCTACCTATCTGTATCTATCTATCTACCTACCTACCTATCTGTATCTATCAATCTACATACCTACCTATCTCTATCTATCTATCTACCTACCTACCTATCTGTATTTATCTATCTACCTACCTACCTATCTGTATCTATCTATCTACCTACCTACCTATCTGTATCTATCAATCTACCTACCTACCTATCTCTATCTATCTATCTACCTACCTACCTATCTCTATCTATCTACTTACCTACCTACCTATCTGTATTTATCTATCTACCTACGAACCTATCTGTATCTATCTATCTACCTACCTACCTATCTGTATCTATCTATCTACCTACCTACCTATCTGTATCTATCAATCTACCTACCTACCTATCTGTATCTATCAATCTACCTACCTACCTATCTGTATCTATCTATCTACCTACCTACCTATCTGTATCTATCAATCTACATACCTACCTATCTCTATCTATCTATCTACCTACCTACCTATCTGTATTTATCTATCTACCTACCTACCTATCTGTATCTATCTACCTACCTACCTATCTGTATCTATCAATCTACCTACCTACCTATCTCTATCTATCTATCTACCTACCTACCTATCTCTATCTATCTACTTACCTACCTACCTATCTGTATTTATCTATCTACCTACCTACCTATCTCTATCTATCTATCTACCTACTTAGATATCTGTATCTATCTATCTACCTACCTACCTATCTGTATCTATCAATCTACCTACCTACCTATCTCTATCTATCTATCTACCTACCTACCTATCTCTATCTATCTACCTACCTACCTACCTATCTGTATTTATCTATCTACCTACCTACCTATCTCTATCAATCGATCTACCTACCTACCTATCTATATCTATCTATCTACCTACCTACCTATCTGTATCTATCAATCTACCTACCTACCTATCTGTAGCTATCTATCTACCTACCTATCTGTATCTATCAATCTACCTACATACCTATCTATATCTATCAATCTACATACCTACCTATCTGTATCTATCATTCTACATACCTACCTATCTCTATCTTTCTATCTACCTACCTACCTATCTGTATTTATCTATCTACCTACCTACCTATCTGTATCTATCTATCTACCTACCTACCTATCTGTATCTATCAATCTACCTACCTACCTATCTCTATCTATCTATCTACCTGCCTACCTATCTCTATCTACCTACCTACCTACCTATCTGTATTTATCTATCTATCTACCTACCTATCTGTATCTATCTACCTACCTACCTATCTCTATCTATCTATCTACCTATCTACCTATCTGTATCTATCTATCTACCTACCTACCTACCTATCTGTATCTATCAATCTACCTACCTACCTATCTGTATCTATCAATCTACTTACCTACCTATCTGTAACTATCATTCTACATATCTACCTATCTCTATCTATCTATCTACCTACCTACCTATCTGTATTTATCTATCAATCTACCTACCTACCTATCTGTATCTATCAATCTACCTACCTACCTATCTATATCTATCAATCTACATACCTACCTATCTGTATCTATCATTCTACATACCTACCTATCTCTATCTTTCTATCTACCTACCTACCTATCTGTATTTATCTATCTACCTACCTACCTATCTGTATCTATCTATCTACCTACCTACCTATCTGTATCTATCAATCTACCTACCTACCTATCTGTATCTATCAATCTACCTACCTACGTATCTGTAGCTATCTACCTACCTACCTATCTGTATCTATCAATCTACCTACCTACCTATCTATATCTATCAATCTACATACCTACCTATCTGTATCTATCATTCTACATACCTACCTATCTCTATCTTTCTATCTACCTACCTACCTATCTGTATTTATCTATCTACCTACCTACCTATCTGTATCTATCTATCTACCTACCTACCTATCTGTATCTATCAATCTACCTACCTACCTATCTCTATCTATCTATCTACCTACCTACCTATCTCTATCTACCTACCTACCTACCTATCTGTATTTATCTATCTATCTACCTACCTATCTGTATCTATCTACCTACCTACCTATCTCTATCTATCTATCTACCTATCTACCTATCTGTATCTATCTATCTACCTACCTACCTACCTATCTGTATCTATCAATCTACCTACCTACCTATCTGTATCTATCAATCTACTTACCTACCTATCTGTAACTATCATTCTACATATCTACCTATCTCTATCTATCTATCTACCTACCTACCTATCTGTATTTATCTATCTACCTACCTACCTATCTGTATCTATCTATCTACCTACCTACCTATCTGTATCTATCATTCTACATACCTACCTATCTCTATCTTTATATCTACCTACCTACCTATCTGTATTTATCTATCTACCTACCTACCTATCTGTATCTATCTATCTACCTACCTACCTATCTGTATCTATCAATCTACCTACCTACCTATCTCTTCTATCTATCTACCTACCTACCTATCTCTATCTATCTACTTACCTACCTACCTATCTGTATTTATCTATCTACATACCTACCTATCTCTATGTATCTACCTACCTACCTATCTGTATCTATCTATCTACCTACCTACCTATCTGTATCTATCAATCTACCTACCTACCTATCTGTATCTATCAATCGACTTACCTACCTATCTGTATCTATCATTCTACATACCTACCTATCTCTATCTATCTATCTATCTACCTTCCTACCTATCTGTATTTATCTATCTACCTACCTACCTATCTGTATCTGTCTATCTACCTACCTACTTATCTCTATCTATCTACCTACCTACCTACCTATCTGTATTTATCTATCTACCTACCTACCTATCTCTATCAATCGATCTACCTACCTACCTATCTATATCTATCTATCTACCTACCTACCTATCTGTATCTATCAATCTACCTACCTACCTATCTGTATCTATCTATCTACCTACCTACCTATCTGTATCTATCATTCTACATACCTACCTATCTCTATCTTTCTATCTACCTACCTACCTATCTGTATTTATCTATCTACCTACCTACCTATCTGTATCTATCTATCTACCTACCTACCTATCTGTATCTATCAATCTACCTACCTACCTATCTCTTCTATCTATCTACCTACCTACCTATCTCTATCTATCTACTTACCTACCTACCTATCTGTATTTATCTATCTACATACCTACCTATCTCTATCTATCTACCTACCTACCTATCTGTATCTATCTATCTACCTACCTACCTATCTGTATCTATCAATCTACCTACCTACCTATCTGTATCTATCAATCGACTTACCTACCTATCTGTATCTATCATTCTACATACCTACCTATCTCTATCTATCTATCTATCTACCTTCCTACCTATCTGTATTTATCTATCTACCTACCTACCTATCTGTATCTGTCTATCTACCTACCTACCTATCTCTATCTATCTATCTACCTACCTACCTATCTGTATTTATCTATCTACCTACCTACCTATCTCTATCAATCGATCTACCTACCTACCTATCTATATCTATCTATCTACCTACCTACCTATCTGTATCTATCAATCTACCTACCTACCTATCTGTAGCTATCTATCTACCTACCTATCTGTATCTATCAATCTACCTACATACCTATCTATATCTATCAATCTACATACCTACCTATCTGTATCTATCATTCTACATACCTACCTATCTCTATCTTTCTATCTACCTACCTACCTATCTGTATTTATCTATCTACCTACCTACCTATCTGTATCTATCTATCTACCTACCTACCTATCTGTATCTATCAATCTACCTACCTACCTATCTCTATCTATCTATCTACCTGCCTACCTATCTCTATCTACCTACCTACCTACCTATCTGTATTTATCTATCTATCTACCTACCTATCTGTATCTATCTACCTACCTACCTATCTCTATCTATCTATCTACCTATCTACCTATCTGTATCTATCTATCTACCTACCTACCTACCTATCTGTATCTATCAATCTACCTACCTACCTATCTGTATCTATCAATCTACTTACCTACCTATCTGTAACTATCATTCTACATATCTACCTATCTCTATCTATCTATCTACCTACCTACCTATCTGTATTTATCTATCTACCTACCTACCTATCTGTATCTATCTATCTACCTACCTACCTATCTGTATCTATCAATCTACCTACCTACCTATCTCTATCTATCTATCTACCTACCTACCTATCTCTATCTATCTACTTACCTACCTACCTATCTGTATTTATCTATCTACCTACCTACCTATCTGTATCTATCTATCTACCTACCTACCTATCTGTATCTATCAATCTACCTACCTACCTATCTGTATCTATCAATCTACCTACCTACCTATCTGTAGCTATCTACCTACCTACCTATCTGTATCTATCAATCTACCTACCTACCTATCTATATCTATCAATCTACATACCTACCTATCTGTATCTATCATTCTACATACCTACCTATCTCTATCTTTCTATCTACCTACCTACCTATCTGTATTTATCTATCTACCTACCTACCTATCTGTATCTATCTATCTACCTACCTACCTATCTGTATCTATCAATCTACCTACCTACCTATCTGTATCTATCAATCTACCTACCTACCTATCTGTAGCTATCTACCTACCTACCTATCTGTATCTATCAATCTACCTACCTACCTATCTATATCTATCAATCTACATACCTACCTATCTGTATCTATCATTCTACATACCTACCTATCTCTATCTTTCTATCTACCTACCTACCTATCTGTATTTATCTATCTACCTACCTACCTATCTGTATCTATCTATCTACCTACCTACCTATCTGTATCTATCAATCTACCTACCTACCTATCTCTATCTATCTATCTACCTACCTACCTATCTCTATCTACCTACCTACCTACCTATCTGTATTTATCTATCTATCTACCTACCTATCTGTATCTATCTACCTACCTACCTATCTCTATCTATCTATCTACCTATCTACCTATCTGTATCTATCTATCTACCTACCTACCTACCTATCTGTATCTATCAATCTACCTACCTACCTATCTGTATCTATCAATCTACCTACCTACCTATCTATATCTATCAATCTACATACCTACCTATCTGTATCTATCATTCTACATACCTACCTATCTCTATCTTTCTATCTACCTACCTACCTATCTGTATTTATCTATCTACCTACCTACCTATCTGTATCTATCTATCTACCTACCTACCTATCTGTATCTATCAATCTACCTACCTACCTATCTGTATCTATCAATCTACCTACCTACCTATCTGTAGCTATCTACCTACCTACCTATCTGTATCTATCAATCTACCTACCTACCTATCTATATCTATCAATCTACATACCTACCTATCTGTATCTATCATTCTACATACCTACCTATCTCTATCTTTCTATCTACCTACCTACCTATCTGTATTTATCTATCTACCTACCTACCTATCTGTATCTATCTATCTACCTACCTACCTATCTGTATCTATCAATCTACCTACCTACCTATCTCTATCTATCTATCTACCTACCTACCTATCTCTATCTACCTACCTACCTACCTATCTGTATTTATCTATCTATCTACCTACCTATCTGTATCTATCTACCTACCTACCTATCTCTATCTATCTATCTACCTATCTACCTATCTGTATCTATCTATCTACCTACCTACCTACCTATCTGTATCTATCAATCTACCTACCTACCTATCTGTATCTATCAATCTACTTACCTACCTATCTGTAACTATCATTCTACATATCTACCTATCTCTATCTATCTATCTACCTACCTACCTATCTGTATTTATCTATCTACCTACCTACCTATCTGTATCTATCTATCTACCTACCTACCTATCTGTATCTATCAATCTACCTACCTACCTATCTCTATCTATCTATCTACCTACCTACCTATCTCTATCTACCTACCTACCTACCTATCTGTATTTATCTATCTATCTACCTACCTATCTGTATCTATCTACCTACCTACCTATCTCTATCTATCTATCTACCTATCTACCTATCTGTATCTATCTATCTACCTACCTACCTACCTATCTGTATCTATCAATCTACCTACCTACCTATCTGTATCTATCAATCTACTTACCTACCTATCTGTAACTATCATTCTACATATCTACCTATCTCTATCTATCTATCTACCTACCTACCTATCTGTATTTATCTATCTACCTACCTACCTATCTGTATCTATCTATCTACCTACCTACCTATCTGTATTTATCTATCTACCTACCTACCTATCTGTATCTATCTATCTACCTACCTACCTATCTGTATCTATCAATCTACCTACCTACCTATCTCTTCTATCTATCTACCTACCTACCTATCTCTATCTATCTACTTACCTACCTACCTATCTGTATTTATCTATCTACATACCTACCTATCTCTATCTATCTACCTACCTACCTATCTGTATCTATCTATCTACCTACCTACCTATCTGTATCTATCAATCTACCTACCTACCTATCTGTATCTATCAATCGACTTACCTACCTATCTGTATCTATCATTCTACATACCTACCTATCTCTATCTATCTATCTATCTACCTTCCTACCTATCTGTATTTATCTATCTACCTACCTACCTATCTGTATCTGTCTATCTACCTACCTACCTATCTCTATCTATCTACCTACCTACCTACCTATCTGTCTTTATCTATCTACCTACCTACCTATCTCTATCAATCGATCTACCTACCTACCTATCTATATCTATCTATCTACCTACCTACCTATCTGTATCTATCAATCTACCTACCTACCTATCTGTAGCTATCTATCTACCTACCTATCTGTATCTATCAATCTACCTACATACCTATCTATATCTATCAATCTACATACCTACCTATCTGTATCTATCATTCTACATACCTACCTATCTCTATCTTTCTATCTACCTACCTACCTATCTGTATTTATCTATCTACCTACCTACCTATCTGTATCTATCTATCTACCTACCTACCTATCTGTATCTATCAATCTACCTACCTACCTATCTCTATCTATCTATCTACCTGCCTACCTATCTCTATCTACCTACCTACCTACCTATCTGTATTTATCTATCTATCTACCTACCTATCTGTATCTATCTACCTACCTACCTATCTCTATCTATCTATCTACCTATCTACCTATCTGTATCTATCTATCTACCTACCTACCTACCTATCTGTATCTATCAATCTACCTACCTACCTATCTGTATCTATCAATCTACTTACCTACCTATCTGTAACTATCATTCTACATATCTACCTATCTCTATCTATCTATCTACCTACCTACCTATCTGTATTTATCTATCTACCTACCTACCTATCTGTATCTATCTATCTACCTACCTACCTATCTGTATCTATCAATCTACCTACCTACCTATCTCTATCTATCTATCTACCTACCTACCTATCTCTATCTATCTACTTACCTACCTACCTATCTGTATTTATCTATCTACCTACCTACCTATCTGTATCTATCTATCTACCTACCTACCTATCTGTATCTATCAATCTACCTACCTACCTATCTGTATCTATCAATCTACCTACCTACCTATCTGTAGCTATCTACCTACCTACCTATCTGTATCTATCAATCTACCTACCTACCTATCTATATCTATCAATCTACATACCTACCTATCTGTATCTATCATTCTACATACCTACCTATCTCTATCTTTCTATCTACCTACCTACCTATCTGTATTTATCTATCTACCTACCTACCTATCTGTATCTATCTATCTACCTACCTACCTATCTGTATCTATCAATCTACCTACCTACCTATCTCTATCTATCTATCTACCTACCTACCTATCTCTATCTACCTACCTACCTACCTATCTGTATTTATCTATCTATCTACCTACCTATCTGTATCTATCTACCTACCTACCTATCTCTATCTATCTATCTACCTATCTACCTATCTGTATCTATCTATCTACCTACCTACCTACCTATCTGTATCTATCAATCTACCTACCTACCTATCTGTATCTATCAATCTACTTACCTACCTATCTGTAACTATCATTCTACATATCTACCTATCTCTATCTATCTATCTACCTACCTACCTATCTGTATTTATCTATCTACCTACCTACCTATCTGTATCTATCTATCTACCTACCTACCTATCTGTATCTATCAATCTACCTACCTACCTATCTCTATCTATCTATCTACCTACCTACCTATCTCTATCTACCTACCTACCTACCTATCTGTATTTATCTATCTATCTACCTACCTATCTGTATCTATCTACCTACCTACCTATCTCTATCTATCTATCTACCTATCTACCTATCTGTATCTATCTATCTACCTACCTACCTACCTATCTGTATCTATCAATCTACCTACCTACCTATCTGTATCTATCAATCTACTTACCTACCTATCTGTAACTATCATTCTACATATCTACCTATCTCTATCTATCTATCTACCTACCTACCTATCTGTATTTATCTATCTACCTACCTACCTATCTGTATCTATCTATCTACCTACCTACCTATCTGTATTTATCTATCTACCTACCTACCTATCTGTATCTATCTATCTACCTACCTACCTATCTGTATCTATCAATCTACCTACCTACCTATCTCTTCTATCTATCTACCTACCTACCTATCTCTATCTATCTACTTACCTACCTACCTATCTGTATTTATCTATCTACATACCTACCTATCTCTATCTATCTACCTACCTACCTATCTGTATCTATCTATCTACCTACCTACCTATCTGTATCTATCAATCTACCTACCTACCTATCTGTATCTATCAATCGACTTACCTACCTATCTGTATCTATCATTCTACATACCTACCTATCTCTATCTATCTATCTATCTACCTTCCTACCTATCTGTATTTATCTATCTACCTACCTACCTATCTGTATCTGTCTATCTAACTACCTACCTATCTGTATCTATCAATCTACCTACCTACCTATCTCTATCTATCTATCTACCTACCTATCTCTATCTACCTACCTACCTACCTATCTGTATTTATCTATCTATCTACCTATCTATCTGTATCTATCTACCTACCTACCTATCTCTATCTATCTATCTACCTACCTACCTATCTGTATCTATCTATCTACCTACCTACCTTTCTCTATCTATCTATCTACCTACCTACCTATCTGTATCTATCTATCTACCTACCTAACTATGTCTATCTATCTACCTACCTACCTATCTCTATCTATCTATCTACCTACCTACCTATCTGTATCTATCAATCTACATACCTACCTATCTCTATCTATCTATCTACCTACCTACCTATCTGTATTTATCTATCTACCTACCTACCTATCTGTATCTATCTATCTACCTACCTACCTATCTGTATCTATCAATCTACCTACCTACCTATCTGTAGCTATCTACCTACCTATCTACCTGTATCTATCAATCTACCTACCTACCTATCTGTATCTATCAATCTACTTACCTACCTATCTGTATCTATCATTCTACATACCTACCTATCTCTATCTATCTACCTACCTACCTACCTATCTGTATCTATCTATCTACCTACCTACCTATCTGTATCTATCAATCTACCTACCTACCTATCTGTATCTATCAATCGACTTACCTACCTATCTGTATCTATCATTCTACATACCTACCTATCTCTATCTATCTATCTATCTACCTTCCTACCTATCTGTATTTATCTATCTACCTACCTACCTATCTGTATCTGTCTATCTAACTACCTACCTATCTGTATCTATCAATCTACCTACCTACCTATCTCTATCTATCTATCTACCTACCTATCTCTATCTACCTACCTACCTACCTATCTGTATTTATCTATCTATCTACCTATCTATCTGTATCTATCTACCTACCTACCTATCTCTATCTATCTATCTACCTACCTACCTATCTGTATCTATCTATCTACCTACCTACCTTTCTCTATCTATCTATCTACCTACCTACCTATCTGTATCTATCTATCTACCTACCTAACTATGTCTATCTATCTACCTACCTACCTATCTCTATCTATCTATCTACCTACCTACCTATCTGTATCTATCAATCTACATACCTACCTATCTCTATCTATCTATCTACCTACCTACCTATCTGTATTTATCTATCTACCTACCTACCTATCTGTATCTATCTATCTACCTACCTACCTATCTGTAGCTATCTACCTACCTATCTACCTGTATCTATCAATCTACCTACCTACCTATCTATATCTATCAATCTACTTACCTACCTATCTGTATCTATCATTCTACATACCTACCTATCTCTATCTATCTACCTACCTACCTACCTATCTGTATTTATCTATCTACCTACCTACCTATCTGTATCTATCTATCTACCTACCTACCTATCTGTATCTATCAATCTACCTACCTACCTATCTGTATCTATCAATCTACCTACCTACCTATCTTTATCTATCTATCTACCTACCTACCTATCTGTATCTATCAATCTACCTACCTACCTATCTCTATCTATCTATCTACCTACCTATCTCTATCTACCTACCTACCTACCTACCTATCTGTATTTATCTATCTATCTACCTACCTATCTGTATCTATCTACCTACCTACCTATCTCTATCTATCTATCTACCTACCTACCTATCTGTATCTATCTATCTACCTACCTACCTATCTGTATCTGTCAATCTACCTACCTACCTATCTGTATCTATCAATCTACTTACCTACCTATCTGTATCTATCATTCTACATACCTACCTATCTCTATCTATCTACCTACCTACCTACCTACCTGTATTTATCTATCTACCTACCTACCTATCTGTATCTATCTATCTACCTACCTACCTATCTGTATCTATCAATCTACCTACCTACCTATCTGTATCTATCAATCTACCTACCTACCTGTCTGTATCTATCAATCTACCTACCTACCTATCTGTATCTATCTATCTACCTACCTACCTATCTGTATCTATCAATCTACATACCTACCTATCTCTATCTATCTATCTACCTACCTACCTATCTGTATTTATCTATCTACCTACCTACCTATCTGTATCTATCTATCTACCTACCTACCTATCTGTATCTATCAATCTACCTACCTACCTATCTCTATCTATCTATCTACCTACCTACCTATCTCTATCTATCTACTTACCTACCTACCGATCTGTATTTATCTATCTACCTACGAACCTATCTGTATCTATCTATCTACCTACCTACCTATCTGTATCTATCAATCTACCTACCTACCTATCTGTATCTATCAATCTACCTACCTACCTATCTGTATCTATCAATCTACCTACCTACCTATCTGTATCTATCTATCTACCTACCTACCTATCTGTATCTATCAATCTACATACCAACCTATCTCTATCTATCTATCTACCTACCTACCTATCTGTATTTATCTATCTACCTATCTACCTATCTGTATCTATCTACCTACCTACCTATCTGTATCTATCAATCTACCTACCTACCTATCTCTATCTATCTATCTACCTACCTACCTATCTCTATCTATCTACTTACCTACCTACCTATCTGTATTTATCTATCTACCTACCTACCTATCTCTATCTATCTATCTACCTACTTAGATATCTGTATCTATCTATCTACCTACCTACCTATCTGTATCTATCAATCTACCTACCTACCTATCTCTATCTATCTATCTACCTACCTACCTATCTCTATCTATCTACCTACCTACCTACCTATCTGTATTTATCTATCTACCTACCTACCTATCTCTATCAATCGATCTACCTACCTACCTATCTATATCTATCTATCTACCTACCTACCTATCTGTATCTATCAATCTACCTACCTACCTATCTGTAGCTATCTATCTACCTACCTATCTGTATCTATCAATCTACCTACATACCTATCTATATCTATCAATCTACATACCTACCTATCTGTATCTATCATTCTACATACCTACCTATCTCTATCTTTCTATCTACCTACCTACCTATCTGTATTTATCTATCTACCTACCTACCTATCTGTATCTATCTATCTACCTACCTACCTATCTGTATCTATCAATCTACCTACCTACCTATCTCTATCTATCTATCTACCTGCCTACCTATCTCTATCTACCTACCTACCTACCTATCTGTATTTATCTATCTATCTACCTACCTATCTGTATCTATCTACCTACCTACCTATCTCTATCTATCTATCTACCTATCTACCTATCTGTATCTATCTATCTACCTACCTACCTACCTATCTGTATCTATCAATCTACCTACCTACCTATCTGTATCTATCAATCTACTTACCTACCTATCTGTAACTATCATTCTACATATCTACCTATCTCTATCTATCTATCTACCTACCTACATATCTGTATCTATCAATCTACCTACCTACCTATCTCTATCTATCTATCTACCTACCTATCTCTATCTACCTACCTACCTACCTACCTATCTGTATTTATCTATCTATCTACCTACCTATCTGTATCTATCTACCTACCTACCTATCTCTATCTATCTATCTACCTACCTACCTATCTGTATCTATCTATCTACCTACCTACCTATCTGTATCTGTCAATCTACCTACCTACCTATCTGTATCTATCAATCTACTTACCTACCTATCTGTATCTATCATTCTACATACCTACCTATCTCTATCTATCTACCTACCTACCTACCTACCTGTATTTATCTATCTACCTACCTACCTATCTGTATCTATCTATCTACCTACCTACCTATCTGTATCTATCAATCTACCTACCTACCTATCTGTATCTATCAATCTACCTACCTACCTGTCTGTATCTATCAATCTACCTACCTACCTATCTGTATCTATCTATCTACCTACCTACCTATCTGTATCTATCAATCTACATACCTACCTATCTCTATCTATCTATCTACCTACCTACCTATCTGTATTTATCTATCTACCTACCTACCTATCTGTATCTATCTATCTACCTACCTACCTATCTGTATCTATCAATCTACCTACCTACCTATCTCTATCTATCTATCTACCTACCTACCTATCTCTATCTATCTACTTACCTACCTACCGATCTGTATTTATCTATCTACCTACGAACCTATCTGTATCTATCTATCTACCTACCTACCTATCTGTATCTATCAATCTACCTACCTACCTATCTGTATCTATCAATCTACCTACCTACCTACCTATCTGTATCTATCAATCTACCTACCTACCTATCTGTATCTATCTATCTACCTACCTACCTATCTGTATCTATCAATCTACATACCAACCTATCTCTATCTATCTATCTACCTACCTACCTATCTGTATTTATCTATCTACCTATCTACCTATCTGTATCTATCTACCTACCTACCTATCTGTATCTATCAATCTACCTACCTACCTATCTCTATCTATCTATCTACCTACCTACCTATCTCTATCTATCTACTTACCTACCTACCTATCTGTATTTATCTATCTACCTACCTACCTATCTCTATCTATCTATCTACCTACTTAGATATCTGTATCTATCTATCTACCTACCTACCTATCTGTATCTATCAATCTACCTACCTACCTATCTCTATCTATCTATCTACCTACCTACCTATCTCTATCTATCTACCTACCTACCTACCTATCTGTATTTATCTATCTACCTACCTACCTATCTCTATCAATCGATCTACCTACCTACCTATCTATATCTATCTATCTACCTACCTACCTATCTGTATCTATCAATCTACCTACCTACCTATCTGTAGCTATCTATCTACCTACCTATCTGTATCTATCAATCTACCTACATACCTATCTATATCTATCAATCTACATACCTACCTATCTGTATCTATCATTCTACATACCTACCTATCTCTATCTTTCTATCTACCTACCTACCTATCTGTATTTATCTATCTACCTACCTACCTATCTGTATCTATCTATCTACCTACCTACCTATCTGTATCTATCAATCTACCTACCTACCTATCTCTATCTATCTATCTACCTGCCTACCTATCTCTATCTACCTACCTACCTACCTATCTGTATTTATCTATCTATCTACCTACCTATCTGTATCTATCTACCTACCTACCTATCTCTATCTATCTATCTACCTATCTACCTATCTGTATCTATCTATCTACCTACCTACCTACCTATCTGTATCTATCAATCTACCTACCTACCTATCTGTATCTATCAATCTACTTACCTACCTATCTGTAACTATCATTCTACATATCTACCTATCTCTATCTATCTATCTACCTACCTACCTATCTGTATTTATCTATCTACCTACCTACCTATCTGTATCTATCTATCTACCTACCTACCTATCTGTATCTATCAATCTACCTACCTACCTATCTCTATCTATCTATCTACCTACCTACCTATCTCTATCTATCTACTTACCTACCTACCTATCTGTATTTATCTATCTACCTACCTACCTATCTGTATCTATCTATCTACCTACCTACCTATCTGTATCTATCAATCTACCTACCTACCTATCTGTATCTATCAATGTACCTACCTACCTATCTGTATCTATCTATCTACGTACCTACCTATCTGTATCTATCAATCTACATACCTACCTATCTCTATCTATCTACCTACCTACCTATCTGTATTTATCTATCTACCTACCTACCTATCTGTATCTATCTATCTACCTACCTACCTATCTGTATCTATCAATCTACCTACCTACCTATCTGTATCTATCAATCTACTTACCTACCTATCTGTATCTATCATTCTACATACCTACCTATCTCTATCTATCTATCTATCTACCTTCCTACCTATCTGTATTTAACTATCTACCTACCTACCTATCTGTATCTATCTATCTAACTACCTACCTATCTGTATCTATCAATCTACCTACCTACCTATCTCTATCTATCTATCTACCTACCTATCTCTATCTACCTACCTACCTACCTATCTGTATTTATCTATCTATCTACCTATCTATCTGTATCTATCTACCTACCTACCTATCTCTATCTATCTATCTACCTACCTACCTATCTGTATCTATCTATCTACCTACCTACCTTTCTCTATCTATCTATCTACCTACCTACCTATCTGTATCTATCTATCTACCTACCTACCTATGTCTATCTATCTACCTACCTACCTATCTCTATCTATCTATCTACCTACCTACCTATCTGTATCTATCAATCTACATACCTACCTATCTCTATCTATCTATCTACCTACCTACCTATCTGTATTTATCTATCTACCTACCTACCTATCTGTATCTATCTATCTACCTACCTACCTATCTGTATCTATCAATCTACCTACCTACCTATCTCTATCTATCTATCTATCTACCTACCTACCTATCTCTATCTATCTACCTACCTACCTACCTATCTGTATTTATCTATCTACCTACCTACCTATCTCTCTCTATCTATCTACCTACCTATCTGTATCTATCTATCTACCTATCTACCTATCTGTATCTATCAATCTACCTACCTACCTATCTGTAGCTATCAATCTACTTACCTACCTATCTGTAACTATCATTCTACATATCTACCTATCTCTATCTATCTATCTACCTACCTACCTATCTGTATTTATCTATCTACCTACCTACCTATCTGTATCTATCTATCTACCTACCTACCTATCTGTATCTATCAATCTACCTACCTACCTATCTCTATCTATCTATCTACCTACCTACCTATCTCTATCTATCTACTTACCTACCTACCTATCTGTATTTATCTATCTACCTACCTACCTATCTGTATCTATCTATCTACCTACCTACCTATCTGTATCTATCAATCTACCTACCTACCTATCTGTATCTATCAATGTACCTACCTACCTATCTGTATCTATCTATCTACGTACCTACCTATCTGTATCTATCAATCTACATACCTACCTATCTCTATCTATCTACCTACCTACCTATCTGTATTTATCTATCTACCTACCTACCTATCTGTATCTATCTATCTACCTACCTACCTATCTGTATCTATCAATCTACCTACCTACCTATCTGTATCTATCAATCTACTTACCTACCTATCTGTATCTATCATTCTACATACCTACCTATCTCTATCTATCTATCTATCTACCTTCCTACCTATCTGTATTTAACTATCTACCTACCTACCTATCTGTATCTATCTATCTAACTACCTACCTATCTGTATCTATCAATCTACCTACCTACCTATCTCTATCTATCTATCTACCTACCTATCTCTATCTACCTACCTACCTACCTATCTGTATTTATCTATCTATCTACCTATCTATCTGTATCTATCTACCTACCTACCTATCTCTATCTATCTATCTACCTACCTACCTATCTGTATCTATCTATCTACCTACCTACCTTTCTCTATCTATCTATCTACCTACCTACCTATCTGTATCTATCTATCTACCTACCTACCTATGTCTATCTATCTACCTACCTACCTATCTCTATCTATCTATCTACCTACCTACCTATCTGTATCTATCAATCTACATACCTACCTATCTCTATCTATCTATCTACCTACCTACCTATCTGTATTTATCTATCTACCTACCTACCTATCTGTATCTATCTATCTACCTACCTACCTATCTGTATCTATCAATCTACCTACCTACCTATCTCTATCTATCTATCTATCTACCTACCTACCTATCTCTATCTATCTACCTACCTACCTACCTATCTGTATTTATCTATCTACCTACCTACCTATCTCTCTCTATCTATCTACCTACCTATCTGTATCTATCTATCTACCTATCTACCTATCTGTATCTATCAATCTACCTACCTACCTATCTGTAGCTATCTACCTACCTACCTATCTGTATCTATCAATCTACCTACCTACCTATCTGTATCTATCAATCTACTTACCTACCTATCTGTATCTATCATTCTACATACCTACCTATCTCTATCTATCTACCTACCTACCTACCTATCTGTATTTATCTTTCTACGTACCTACCTATCTGTATCTATCTATCTACCTACCTACCTATCTGTATCTATCAATCTACCTACCTACCTATCTGTATCTATCAATCTACCTACCTACCTATCTTTATCTATCTATCTACCTACCTACCTATCTGTATCTATCAATCTACCTACCTACCTATCTATATCTATCTATCTACCTACCTATCTCTATCTATCTACCTACCTACCTACCTATCTGTATTTATCTATCTATCTACCTACCTATCTGTATCTATCTACCTACCTACCTATCTCTATCTATCTATCTATCTACCTACCTACCTATCTGTATCTATCTATCTACCTACCTACCTACCTGTATCTGTCAATCTACCTACCTACCTATCTGTATCTATCAATCTACTTACCTACCTATCTGTATCTATCATTCTACATACCTACCTATCTCTATCTATCTACCTACCTACCTACCTACCTGTATTTATCTATCTACCTACCTACCTATCTGTATCTATCTATCTACCTACCTACCTATCTGTATCTATCAATCTACCTACCTACCTGTCTGTATCTATCAATCTACCTACCTACCTATCTGTATCTATCTATCTACCTACCTACCTATCTGTATCTATCAATCTACATACCTACCTATCTCTATCTATCTATCTACCTACCTACCTATCTGTATTTATCTATCTACCTACCTACCTATCTGTATCTATCTATCTACCTACCTACCTATCTGTATCTATCAATCTACCTACCTACCTATCTCTATCTATCTATCTACCTACCTACCTATCTCTATCTATCTACTTACCTACCTACCTATCTGTATTTATCTATCTACCTACGAACCTATCTGTATCTATCTATCTACCTACCTACCTATCTGTATCTATCTATCTATCTATCTACCTACCTATCTGTATCTATCAATCTACCTACCTACCTATCTGTATCTATCAATCTACCTACCTACCTATCTGTAGCTATCTACCTACCTACCTATCTGTATCTATCAATCTACCTACCTACCTATCTGTATCTATCAATCTACATACCTACCTATCTGTATCTATCATTCTACATACCTACCTATCTCTATCTATCTATCTACCTACCTACCTATCTGTATTTATCTATCTACCTACCTACCTATCTGTATCTATCTATCTACCTACCTACCTATCTGTATCTATCAATCTACCTACCTACCTATCTCTATCTATATATCTACCTACCTACCTATCTCTATCTATCTACCTACCTACCTACCTATCTGTATTTATCTATCTACCTACCTACCTATCTCTCTCTATCTATCTACCTACCTATCTGTATCTATCTATCTACCTACCTACCTATCTGTATCTATCAATCTACATACCTACCTATCTCTATCTATCTATCTACCTACCTACCTATCTGTATTTATCTATCTACCTACCTACCTATCTGTATCTATCTATCTACCTACCTACCTATCTGTATCTATCAATCTACCTACCTACCTATCTCTATCTATCTATCTATCTACCTACCTACCTATCTCTATCTATCTACCTACCTACCTACCTATCTGTATTTATCTATCTACCTACCTACCTATCTCTCTCTATCTATCTACCTACCTATCTGTATCTATCTATCTACCTATCTACCTATCTGTATCTATCAATCTACCTACCTACCTATCTGTAGCTATCTACCTACCTACCTATCTGTATCTATCAATCTACCTACCTACCTATCTGTATCTATCAATCTACTTACCTACCTATCTGTATCTATCATTCTACATACCTACCTATCTCTATCTATCTACCTACCTACCTACCTATCTGTATTTATCTATCTACGTACCTACCTATCTGTATCTATCTATCTACCTACCTACCTATCTGTATCTATCAATCTACCTACCTACCTATCTGTATCTATCAATCTACCTACCTACCTATCTTTATCTATCTATCTACCTACCTACCTATCTGTATCTATCAATCTACCTACCTACCTATCTATATCTATCTATCTACCTACCTATCTCTATCTATCTACCTACCTACCTACCTATCTGTATTTATCTATCTATCTACCTACCTATCTGTATCTATCTACCTACCTACCTATCTCTATCTATCTATCTATCTACCTACCTACCTATCTGTATCTATCTATCTACCTACCTACCTACCTGTATCTGTCAATCTACCTACCTACCTATCTGTATCTATCAATCTACTTACCTACCTATCTGTATCTATCATTCTACATACCTACCTATCTCTATCTATCTACCTACCTACCTACCTACCTGTATTTATCTATCTACCTACCTACCTATCTGTATCTATCTATCTACCTACCTACCTATCTGTATCTATCAATCTACCTACCTACCTGTCTGTATCTATCAATCTACCTACCTACCTATCTGTATCTATCTATCTACCTACCTACCTATCTGTATCTATCAATCTACATACCTACCTATCTCTATCTATCTATCTACCTACCTACCTATCTGTATTTATCTATCTACCTACCTACCTATCTGTATCTATCTATCTACCTACCTACCTATCTGTATCTATCAATCTACCTACCTACCTATCTCTATCTATCTATCTACCTACCTACCTATCTCTATCTATCTACTTACCTACCTACCTATCTGTATTTATCTATCTACCTACGAACCTATCTGTATCTATCTATCTACCTACCTACCTATCTGTATCTATCTATCTATCTATCTACCTACCTATCTGTATCTATCAATCTACCTACCTACCTATCTGTATCTATCAATCTACCTACCTACCTATCTGTAGCTATCTACCTACCTACCTATCTGTATCTATCAATCTACCTACCTACCTATCTGTATCTATCAATCTACATACCTACCTATCTGTATCTATCATTCTACATACCTACCTATCTCTATCTATCTATCTACCTACCTACCTATCTGTATTTATCTATCTACCTACCTACCTATCTGTATCTATCTATCTACCTACCTACCTATCTGTATCTATCAATCTACCTACCTACCTATCTCTATCTATATATCTACCTACCTACCTATCTCTATCTATCTACCTACCTACCTACCTATCTGTATTTATCTATCTATCTACCTACCTATCTGTATCTATCTACCTACCTACCTATCTCTATCTATCTATCTACCTATCTACCTATCTGTATCTATCTATCTACCTACCTACCTATCTATCTGTATCTATCAATCTACCTACCTACCTATCTGTATCTATCAATCTACTTACCTACCTATCTGTATCTATCATTCTACATACCTACTTATCTCTATCTATCTATCTATATATCTACCTACCTACCTATCTGTATCTATCTATCTACCTATCTACCTATCTGTATCTATCAATCTACCTACCTACCTATCTGTAGCTATCTACCTACCTACATATCTGTATCTATCAATCTACCTACCTACCTATCTGTATCTATCAATCTACTTACCTACCTATCTGTATCTATCATTCTACATACCTACCTATCTCTATCTATCTACCTACCTACCTACCTATCTGTATTTATCTATCTACCTACCTACCTATCTGTATCTATCTATCTACCTACCTACCTATCTGTATCTATCAATCGACCTACCTACCTATCTGTATCTATCAATCTACCTACCTACCTATCTGTATCTATCTATCTACCTACCTACCTATCTGTATCTAACAATCTACCTACCTACCTATCTCTATCTATCTATCTATCTACCTACCTACCTATCTCTATCTATCTACCTACCTACCTACCTATCTGTATTTATCTATCTACATACCTACCTATCTCTATCTATCTATCTACCTACCTACCTATCTGTATCTATCTACCTACCTACCTATCTGTATCTATCAATCTACCTACCTACCTATCTATAGCTATCTACCTACCTACCTATCTGTATCTATCAATCTACCTACCTACCTATCTGTATCTATCAATCCACTTACGTACCTATCTGTATCTATCATTCTACATACCTACCTATCTCTATCTATCTATCTACCTCCCTACCTATCTGTATTTATCTATCTACCTACCTACCTATCTGTATCTATCTATCTACCTACCTACCTATCTGTATCTATCAATCTACCTACCTACCTATCTCTATCTATCTACCTACCTACCTATCTGTATCTATCAATCTACCTACCTACCTATCTCTATCTATCTATCTACCTACCTACCTATCTCTATCTATCCACCTACCTACCTACCTATCTGTATTTATCTATCTATCTACCTACCTATCTGTATCTATCTACCTACCTACCTATCTCTATCTATCTATCTACCTATCTACCTATCTGTATCTATCTATCTACCTACCTACCTACCTATCTGTATCTATCAATCTACCTACCTACCTATCTGTATCTATCAATCTACTTACCTACCTATCTGTATCTATCATTCTACATACCTACTTATCTCTATCTATCTATCTACCTACCTACCTCTCCGTATCTATCTATCAACCTACCTACCTATCTGTATCTATCAATCTACCTACCTACCTATCTCTATCTATCTATCTACCTACCTACCTATCTCTATCTATCTACCTACCTACCTACCTATCTGTATTTATCTATCTATCTACCTACCTATCTGTATCTATCTACCTACCTACCTATCTCTATCTATCTATCTATCTACCTTCCTACCTATCTGTATCTATCTATCTACCTACCTACCTATCTGTATCTATCAATCTACCTACCTACCTATCTGTATCTATCAATCTACTTACCTACCTATCTGTATCTATCATTCTACATACCTACCTATCTCTATCTATCTATCTATCTATCTACCTTCCTACCTATCTGTATTTATCTATCTACCTACCTACCTATCTGTATCTATCTATCTAACTACCTACCTATCTGTATCTATCAATCTACCTACCTACCTATCTCTATCTATCTATCTACCTACCTATCTCTATCTACCTACCTACCTACCTATCTGTATTTATCTATCAATCTACCTACCTATCTGTATCTGTCTACCTACCTACCTATCTCTATCTATCTATCTACCTACCTACCTATCTGTATTTATCTATCTACCTACCTACCTTTCTCTATCTATCTATCTACCTACCTACCTATCTGTATCTATCAATGTACCTACCTACCTATGTCTATCTATCTACCTACCTACCTATCTCTATCTATCTATCTACCTACCTACCTATCTCTATCTATCAATCTACATACCTACCTATCTCTATCTATCTATCTACCTACCTACCTATCTGTATTTATCTATCTACCTACCTACCTATCTGTATCTATCTATCTACCTACCTACCTATCTGTATCTATCAATCTACCTACCTACCTATCTGTATCTATCAATCTACCTACCTACCTATCTTTATCTATCTATCTACCTACCTACCTATCTGTATCTATCAATCTACCTACCTACCTATCTCTATCTATCTATCTACCTACCTATCTCTATCTATCTACCTACCTACCTACCTATCTGTATTTATCTATCTATCTACCTACCTATCTGTATCTATCTACCTACCTACCTATCTCTATCTATCTATCTACCTACCTACCTATCTGTATCTATCTATCTACCTACCTACCTATCTGTATCTGTCAATCTACCTACCTACCTATCTGTATCTATCAATCTACTTACCTACCTATCTGTATCTATCATTCTACATACCTACCTATCTCTATCTATCTACCTACCTACCTACCTACCTGTATTTATCTATCTACCTACCTACCTATCTGTATCTATCAATCTACCTACCTACCTGTCTGTATCTATCAATCTACCTACCTACCTATCTGTATCTATCTATCTACCTACCTACCTATCTGTATCTATCAATCTACATACCTACCTATCTCTATCTATCTATCTACCTACCTACCTATCTGTATTTATCTATCTACCTACCTACCTATCTGTATCTATCTATCTACCTACCTACCTATCTGTATCTATCAATCTACCTACCTACCTATCTCTATCTATCTATATACCTACCTACCTATCTCTATCTACTTACCTACCTACCTATCTGTATTTATCTATCTACCTACGAACCTATCTGTATCTATCTACCTACCTACCTACCTATCTGTATCTATCTATCTATCTACCTACCTATCTGTATCTATCAATCTACCTACCTACCTATCTGTATCTATCAATCTACCTACCTACCTATCTTTATCTATCTATCTACCTACCTACCTATCTGTATCTATCAATCTACATACCTACCTATCTCTATCTATCTATCTACCTACCTACCTATCTGTATTTATCTATCTACCTACCTACCTATCTGTATCTATCTACCTACCTACCTATCTGTATCTATCAATCTACCTACCTACCTATCTCTATCTATCTATCTACCTACCTACCTATCTCTATCTATCTACTTACCTACCTACCTATCTGTATTTATCTATCTACCTACCTACCTATCTCTATCTATCTATCTAACTACCTACATATCTGTATCTATCTATCTACCTACCTACCTATCTGTATCTATCAATCTACCTACCTACCTATCTCTATCTATCTATCTACCTACCTACCTATCTCTATCTATCTACCTACCTACCTACCTATCTGTATTTATCTATCTACCTACCTACCTATCTCTATCAATCGATCTACCTACCTACCTATCTATATCTATCTATCTACCTACCTACCTATCTGTATCTATCAATCTACCTACCTACCTATCTGTAGCTATCTACCTACCTACCTATCTGTATCTATCAATCTACCTACCTACCTATCTGTATCTATCAATCTACATACCTACCTATCTGTATCTATCATTCTACATACCTACCTATCTCTTTCTATCTATCTACATACCTACCTATCTGTATTTATCTATCTACCTACCTACCTATCTGTATCTATCTATCTACCTACCTACCTATCTGTATCTATCAATCTACCTACCTACCTATCTCTATCTATCTATCTACCTACCTACCTATCTCTATCTATCTACCTACCTACCTACCTATCTGTATTTATCTATCTATCTACCTACCTATCTTTATCTATCTACCTACCTACCTATCTCTATCTATCTATCTACCTATCTACCTATCTGTATCTATCTATCTACCTACCTACCTATCTATCTGTATCTATCAATCTACCTACCTACCTATCTGTATCTATCAATCTACTTACCTACCTATCTGTATCTATCATTCTACATACCTACTTATCTCTATCTATCTATCTATCTATCTATCTATCTACCTACCTACCTATCTGTATCTATCTATCTACCTATCTACCTATCTGTATCTATCAATCTACCTACCTACCTATCTGTAGCTATCTACCTACCTACCTATCTGTATCTATCAATCTACCTACCTACCTATCTGTATCTATTAATCTACTTACCTACCTATCTGTATCTATCATTCTACATACCTACCTATCTCTATCTATCTTCCTACCTACCTACCTATCTGTATTTATCTATCTACCTACCTACCTATCTGTATCTATCTATCTACCTACCTACCTATCTGTATCTATCAATCGACCTACCTACCTATCTGTATCTATCAATCTACCTACCTACCTATCTTTATCTATCTATCTACCTACCTACCTATCTGTATCTATCAATCTACATACCTACCTATCTCTATCTATCTATCTACCTACCTACCTATCTGTATTTATCTATCTACCTACCTACCTATCTGTATCTATCTATCTACCTACCTACCTATCTGTATCTATCAATCTACCTACCTACCTATCTCTATCTATCTATCTATCTACCTACCTACCTATCTCTATCTATCTACCTACCTACCTACCTATCTGTATTTATCTATCTACCTACCTACCTATCTCTATCTATCTATCTACCTACCTACCTATCTGTATCTATCTATCTACCTACCTACCTATCTGTATCTATCAATCTACCTACCTACCTATCTATAGCTATCTACCTACCTACTTATCTATATCTATCAATCTACCTACCTACCTATCTGTATCTATCAATCCACTTACGTACCTATCTGTATCTATCATTCTACATACCTACCTATCTCTGTCTATCTATCTACCTCCCTACCTATCTGTATTTATCTATCTACCTACCTACCTATCTGTATCTATCTATCTACCTACCTACCTATCTGTATCTATCAATCTACCTACCTACCTATCTCTATCTATCTATCTACCTACCTACCTATCTGTATCTATCAATCTACCTACCTACCTATCTCTATCTATCTATCTACCTACCTACCTATCTCTATCTATCTACCTACCTACCTACCTATCTGTATTTATCTATCTATCTACCTACCTATCTGTATCTATCTACCTACCTACCTATCTCTATCTATCTATCTACCTATCTACCTATCTGTATCTATCTATCTACCTACCTACCTACCTATCTGTATCTATCAATCTACCTACCTACCTATCTGTATGTATCAATCTACTTACCTACCTATCTGTATCTATCATTCTACATACCTACTTATCTCTATCTATCTACCTACCTACCTAACTATCTGTATTTATCTATCTACCTACCTACCTCTCTGTATCTATCTATCAACCTACCTACCTATCTGTATCTATCAATCTACCTACCTACCTATCTCTATCTATCTATCTACCTACCTACCTATCTGTATTTATCTATCTACCTACCTACCTATCTGTATCTATCTATCTACCTACCTACCTATCTGTATCTATCAATCTACCTACCTACCTATCTCTATCTATCTATATACCTACCTACCTATCTCTATCTATCTACTTACCTACCTACCTATCTGTATTTATCTATCTACCTACGAACCTATCTGTATCTATCTATCTACCTACCTACCTATCTGTATCTATCTATCTATCTACCTACCTATCTGTATCTATCAATCTACCTACCTACCTATCTATATCTATCAATCTACCTACCTACCTATCTGTATCTATCTATCTACCTACCTACCTATCTGTATCTATCAATCTACATACCTACCTATCTCTATCTATCTATCTACCTACCTACCTATCTGTATTTATCTATCTACCTACCTACCTATCTGTATCTATCTACCTACCTACCTATCTGTATCTATCAATCTACCTACCTACCTATCTCTATCTATCTATCTACCTACCTACCTATCTCTATCTATCTACTTACCTACCTACCTATCTGTATTTATCTATCTACCTACCTACCTATCTCTATCTATCTATCTACCTACCTACCTATCTGTATCTATCTATCTACCTACCTACCTATCTCTATCTATCTATCTACCTACCTACCTATCTCTATCTATCTACCTACCTACCTACCTATCTGTATTTATCTATCTACCTACCTACCTATCTCTATCAATCGATCTACCTACCTACCTATCTATATCTATCTATCTACCTACCTACCTATCTGTATCTATCAATCTACCTACCTACCTATCTGTAGCTATCTACCTACCTACCTATCTGTATCTATCAATCTACCTACCTACCTATCTGTATCTATCAATCTACATACCTACCTATCTGTATCTATCATTCTACATACCTACCTATCTCTATCTATCTATCTACATACCTACCTATCTGTATTTATCTATCTACCTACCTACCTATCTGTATCTATCTATCTACCTACCTACCTATCTGTATCTATCAATCTACCTACCTACCTATCTCTATCTATCTATCTACCTACCTATCTGTATTTATCTATCTATCTACCTACCTATCTTTATCTATCTACCTACCTACCTATCTCTATCTATCTATCTACCTATCTACCTATCTGTATCTATCTATCTACCTACCTACCTATCTATCTATCTACCTATCTACCTATCTGTATCTATCTATCTACCTACCTACCTACCTATCTGTATCTATCAATCTACCTACCTACCTATCTGTATCTATCAATCTACTTACCTACCTATCTGTATCTATCATTCTACATACCTACTTATCTCTATCTATCTATCTACCTACCTACCTCTCTGTATCTATCTATCAACCTACCTACCTATCTGTATCTATCAATCTACCTACCTACCTATCTCTATCTATCTATCTACCTACCTACCTATCTCTATCTATCTACCTACCTACCTACCTATCTGTATTTATCTATCTATCTACCTACCTATCTGTATCTATCTACCTACCTACCTATCTCTATCTATCTATCTATCTACCTTCCTACCTATCTGTATCTATCTATCTACCTACCTACCTATCTGTATCTATCAATCTACCTACCTACCTATCTGTATCTATCAATCTACTTACCTACCTATCTGTATCTATCATTCTACATACCTACCTATCTCTATCTATCTATCTATCTACCTTCCTACCTATCTGTATTTATCTATCTACCTACCTACCTATCTGTATCTATCTATCTAACTACCTACCTATCTGTATCTATCAATCTACCTACCTACCTATCTCTGTCTATCTATCTACCTACCTATCTCTATCTACCTACCTACCTACCTATCTGTATTTATCTATCAATCTACCTACCTATCTGTATCTGTCTACCTACCTACCTATCTCTATCTATCTATCTACCTACCTACCTATCTGTATTTATCTATCTACCTACCTACCTTTCTCTATCTATCTATCTACCTACCTACCTATCTGTATCTATCAATGTACCTACCTACCTATGTCTATCTATCTACCTACCTACCTATCTCTATCTATCTATCTACCTACCTACCTATCTCTATCTATCAATCTACATACCTACCTATCTCTATCTATCTATCTACCTACCTACCTATCTGTATTTATCTATCTACCTACCTACCTATCTGTATCTATCTATCTACCTACCTACCTATCTGTATCTATCAATCTACCTACCTACCTATCTGTATCTATCAATCTACCTACCTACCTATCTTTATCTATCTATCTACCTACCTACCTATCTGTATCTATCAATCTACCTACCTACCTATCTCTATCTATCTATCTACCTACCTATCTCTATCTATCTACCTACCTACCTACCTATCTGTATTTATCTATCTATCTACCTACCTATCTGTATCTATCTACCTACCTACCTATCTCTATCTATCTATCTACCTACCTACCTATCTGTATCTATCTATCTACCTACCTACCTATCTGTATCTGTCAATCTACCTACCTACCTATCTGTATCTATCAATCTACTTACCTACCTATCTGTATCTATCATTCTACATACCTACCTATCTCTATCTATCTACCTACCTACCTACCTACCTGTATTTATCTATCTACCTACCTACCTATCTGTATCTATCAATCTACCTACCTACCTGTCTGTATCTATCAATCTACCTACCTACATATCTGTATCTATCTATCTACCTACCTACCTATCTGTATCTATCAATCTACATACCTACCTATCTCTATCTATCTATCTACCTACCTACCTATCTGTATTTATCTATCTACCTACCTACCTATCTGTATCTATCTATCTACCTACCTACCTATCTGTATCTATCAATCTACCTACCTACCTATCTCTATCTATCTATATACCTACCTACCTATCTCTATCTACTTACCTACCTACCTATCTGTATTTATCTATCTACCTACGAACCTATCTGTATCTATCTACCTACCTACCTACCTATCTGTATCTATCTATCTATCTACCTACCTATCTGTATCTATCAATCTACCTACCTACCTATCTGTATCTATCAATCTACCTACCTACCTATCTTTATCTATCTATCTACCTACCTACCTATCTGTATCTATCAATCTACATACCTACCTATCTCTATCTATCTATCTACCTACCTACCTATCTGTATTTATCTATCTACCTACCTACCTATCTGTATCTTTCTACCTACCTACCTATCTGTATCTATCAATCTACCTACCTACCTATCTCTATCTATCTATCTACCTACCTACCTATCTCTATCTATCTACCTACCTACCTACCTATCTGTATTTATCTATCTACCTACCTACCTATCTCTATCAATCGATCTACCTACCTACCTATCTATATCTATCTATCTACCTACCTACCTATCTGTATCTATCAATCTACCTACCTACCTATCTGTAGCTATCTACCTACCTACCTATCTGTATCTATCAATCTACCTACCTACCTATCTGTATCTATCAATCTACATACCTACCTATCTGTATCTATCATTCTACATACCTACCTATCTCTTTCTATCTATCTACATACCTACCTATCTGTATTTATCTATCTACCTACCTACCTATCTGTATCTATCTATCTACCTACCTACCTATCTGTATCTATCAATCTACCTACCTACCTATCTCTATCTATCTATCTACCTACCTACCTATCTCTATCTATCTACCTACCTACCTATCTGTATTTATCTATCTATCTACCTACCTATCTTTATCTATCTACCTACCTACCTATCTCTATCTATCTATCTACCTATCTACCTATCTGTATCTATCTATCTACCTACCTACCTATCTATCTGTATCTATCAATCTACCTACCTACCTATCTGTATCTATCAATCTACTTACCTACCTATCTGTATCTATCATTCTACATACCTACTTATCTCTATCTATCTATCTATCTACCTACCTACCTATCTGTATCTATCTATCTACCTATCTACCTATCTGTATCTATCAATCTACCTACCTACCTATCTGTAGCTATCTACCTACCTACCTATCTGTATCTATCAATCTACCTACCTACCTATCTGTATCTATTAATCTACTTACCTACCTATCTGTATCTATCATTCTACATACCTACCTATCTCTATCTATCTACCTACCTACCTACCTATCTGTATTTATCTATCTACCTACCTACCTATCTGTATCTATCTATCTACCTACCTACCTATCTGTATCTATCAATCGACCTACCTACCTATCTGTATCTATCAATCTACCTACCTACCTATCTTTATCTATCTATCTACCTACCTACCTATCTGTATCTATCAATCTACATACCTACCTATCTCTATCTATCTATCTACCTACCTACCTATCTGTATTTATCTATCTACCTACCTACCTATCTGTATCTATCTATCTACCTACCTACCTATCTGTATCTATCAATCTACCTACCTACCTATCTCTATCTATCTATCTATCTACCTACCTACCTATCTCTATCTATCTACCTACCTACCTACCTATCTGTATTTATCTATCTACCTACCTACCTATCTCTATCTATCTATCTACCTACCTACCTATCTGTATCTATCTATCTACCTACCTACCTATCTGTATCTATCAATCTACCTACCTACCTATCTATAGCTATCTACCTACCTACCTATCTATATCTATCAATCTACCTACCTACCTATCTGTATCTATCAATCCACTTACGTACCTATCTGTATCTATCATTCTACATACCTACCTATCTCTGTCTATCTATCTACCTCCCTACCTATCTGTATTTATCTATCTACCTACCTACCTATCTGTATCTATCTATCTACCTACCTACCTATCTGTATCTATCAATCTACCTACCTACCTATCTCTATCTATCTATCTACCTACCTACCTATCTGTATCTATCAATCTACCTACCTACCTATCTCTATCTATCTATCTACCTACCTACCTATCTCTATCTATCTACCTACCTACCTACCTATCTGTATTTATCTATCTATCTACCTACCTATCTGTATCTATCTACCTACCTACCTATCTCTATCTATCTATCTACCTATCTACCTATCTGTATCTATCTATCTACCTACCTACCTACCTATCTGTATCTATCAATCTACCTACCTACCTATCTGTATCTATCAATCTACTTACCTACCTATCTGTATCTATCATTCTACATACCTACTTATCTCTATCTATCTACCTACCTACCTACCTATCTGTATTTATCTATCTACCTACCTACCTCTCTGTATCTATCTATCAACCTACCTACCTATCTGTATCTATCAATCTACCTACCTACCTATCTCTATCTATCTATCTACCTACCTACCTATCTGTATTTATCTATCTACCTACCTACCTATCTGTATCTATCTATCTACCTACCTACCTATCTGTATCTATCAATCTACCTACCTACCTATCTCTATCTATCTATATACCTACCTACCTATCTCTATCTATCTACTTACCTACCTACCTATCTGTATTTATCTATCTACCTACGAACCTATCTGTATCTATCTATCTACCTACCTACCTATCTGTATCTATCTATCTATCTACCTACCTATCTGTATCTATCAATCTACCTACCTACCTATCTGTATCTATCAATCTACCTACCTACCTATCTGTATCTATCTATCTACCTACCTACCTATCTGTATCTATCAATCTACATACCTACCTATCTCTATCTATCTATCTACCTACCTACCTATCTGTATTTATCTATCTACCTACCTACCTATCTGTATCTATCTACCTACCTACCTATCTGTATCTATCAATCTACCTACCTACCTATCTCTATCTATCTATCTACCTACCTACCTATCTCTATCTATCTACTTACCTACCTACCTATCTGTATTTATCTATCTACCTACCTACCTATCTCTATCTATCTATCTACCTACCTACCTATCTGTATCTATCTATCTACCTACCTACCTATCTCTATCTATCTATCTACCTACCTACCTATCTCTATCTATCTACCTACCTACCTACCTATCTGTATTTATCTATCTACCTACCTACCTATCTCTATCAATCGATCTACCTACCTACCTATCTATATCTATCTATCTACCTACCTACCTATCTGTATCTATCAATCTACCTACCTACCTATCTGTAGCTATCTACCTACCTACCTATCTGTATCTATCAATCTACCTACCTACCTATCTGTATCTATCAATCTACATACCTACCTATCTGTATCTATCATTCTACATACCTACCTATCTCTATCTATCTATCTACATACCTACCTATCTGTATTTATCTATCTACCTACCTACCTATCTGTATCTATCTATCTACCTACCTACCTATCTGTATCTATCAATCTACCTACCTACCTATCTCTATCTATCTATCTACCTACCTACCTATCTCTATCTATCTACCTACCTACCTACCTATCTGTATTTATCTATCTATCTACCTACCTATCTTTATCTATCTACCTACCTACCTATCTCTATCTATCTATCTACCTATCTACCTATCTGTATCTATCTATCTACCTACCTACCTATCTATCTGTATCTATCAATCTACCTACCTACCTATCTGTATCTATCAATCTACTTACCTACCTATCTGTATCTATCATTCTACATACCTACTTATCTCTATCTATCTATCTACATACCTACCTATCTGTATTTATCTATCTACCTACCTACCTATCTGTATCTATCTATCTACCTACCTACCTATCTGTATCTATCAATCTACCTACCTACCTATCTCTATCTATCTATCTACCTACCTACCTATCTCTATCTATCTACCTACCTACCTACCTATCTGTATTTATCTATCTATCTACCTACCTATCTTTATCTATCTACCTACCTACCTATCTCTATCTATCTATCTACCTATCTACCTATCTGTATCTATCTATCTATCTACCTACCTACCTATCTGTATCTATCTACCTACCTATCTACCTATCTGTATCTATCAATCTACCTACCTACCTATCTGTAGCTATCTACCTACCTACCTATCTGTATCTATCAATCTACCTACCTACCTATCTGTATCTATTAATCTACTTACCTACCTATCTGTATCTATCATTCTACATACCTACCTATCTCTATCTATCTACCTACCTACCTACCTATCTGTATTTATCTATCTACCTACCTACCTATCTGTATCTATCTATCTACCTACCTACCTATCTGTATCTATCAATCGACCTACCTACCTATCTGTATCTATCAATCTACCTACCTACCTATCTTTATCTATCTATCTACCTACCTACCTATCTGTATCTATCAATCTACATACCTACCTATCTCTATCTATCTATCTACCTACCTACCTATCTGTATTTATCTATCTACCTACCTACCTATCTGTATCTATCTATCTACCTACCTACCTATCTGTATCTATCAATCTACCTACCTACCTATCTCTATCTATCTATCTATCTACCTACCTACCTATCTCTATCTATCTACCTACCTACCTACCTATCTGTATTTATCTATCTACCTACCTACCTATCTCTATCTATCTATCTACCTACCTACCTATCTGTATCTATCTATCTACCTACCTACCTATCTGTATCTATCAATCTACCTACCTACCTATCTATAGCTATCTACCTACCTACCTATCTGTATCTATCAATCTACCTACCTACCTATCTGTATCTATCAATCCACTTACGTACCTATCTGTATCTATCATTCTACATACCTACCTATCTCTATCTATCTATCTACCTCCCTACCTATCTGTATTTATCTATCTACCTACCTACCTATCTGTATCTATCTATCTACCTACCTACCTATCTGTATCTATCAATCTACCTACCTACCTATCTCTATCTATCTATCTACCTACCTACCTATCTGTATCTATCAATCTACCTACCTACCTATCTCTATCTATCTATCTACCTACCTACCTATCTCTATCTATCTACCTACCTACCTACCTATCTGTATTTATCTATCTATCTACCTACCTATCTGTATCTATCTACCTACCTACCTTTCTCTATCTATCTATCTACCTATCTACCTATCTGTATCTATCTATCTACCTACCTACCTACCTATCTGTATCTATCAATCTACCTACCTACCTATCTGTATCTATCAATCTACTTATCTACCTATCTGTATCTATCATTCTACATACCTACTTATCTCTATCTATCTACCTACCTACCTACCTATCTGTATTTATCTATCTACCTACCTACCTCTCTGTATCTATCTATCAACCTACCTACCTATCTGTATCTATCAATCTACCTACCTACCTATCTCTATCTATCTATCTACCTACCTACCTATCTCTATCTATCTACCTACCTACCTACCTATCTGTATCTATCTACCTACCTACCTATCTCTATCTATCTATCTATCTATCTACCTTCCTACCTATCTGTATCTATCTATCTACCTACCTACCTATCTGTATCTATCAATCTACCTACCTACCTATCTGTATCTATCAATCTACTTACCTACCTATCTGTATCTATCATTCTACATACCTACCTATCTCTATCTATCTATCTATCTATCTACCTTCCTACCTATCTGTATTTATCTATCTACCTACCTACCTATCTGTATCTATCTATCTAACTACCTACCTATCTGTATCTATCAATCTACCTACCTACCTATCTCTATCTATCTATCTACCTACCTATCTCTATCTACCTACATACCTACCTATCTGTATTTATCTATCTATCTACCTACCTATCTGTATCTATCTACCTACCTACCTATCTGTATCTATCTATCTACCTACCTACCTATCTGTATTTATCTATCTACCTACCTACCTTTCTCTATCTCTCTATCTACCTACCTACCTATCTGTATCTATCAATCTACCTACCTACCTATGTCTATCTATCTACCTACCTACCTATCTCTATCTATCTATCTACCTACCTACCTATCTCTATCTATCAATCTACATACCTACCTATCTCTATCTATCTATCTACCTACCTACCTATCTGTATTTATCTATCTACCTACCTACCTACCTATCTCTATCTATCTATCTACCTACCTACCTATCTGTATTTATCTATCTACCTACCTACCTTTCTCTATCTATCTATCTACCTACCTACCTATCTGTATCTATCTATCTACCTACCTCCCTATCTGTATCTATCAATCTACCTACCTACCTATGTCTATCTATCTACCTACCTACCTATCTCTATCTATCTATCTACCTACCTACCTATCTGTATCTATGAATCTACATACCTACCTATCTCTATCTATCTATCTACCTACCTACCTATCTGTATTTATATATCTAACTACGTACCTATCTGTATCTATCAATCTACCTACCTACCTATCTCTATCTATCTATCTACCTACCTACCTATCTCTATCTATCTACCTACCTACCTACCTATCTGTATTTATCTATCTACCTACCTACCTATCTCTATCTATCTATCTACCTACCTATCTGTATCTATCTATCTACCTATCTACCTATCTGTATCTATCAATCTACCTACCTACCTATCTGTAGCTATCTACCTACCTACCTATCTGTATCTATCAATCTACCTACCTACCTATCTGTATCTATCAATCTACTTACCTACCTATCTGTATCTATCATTCTACATACCTACCTATCTCTATCTATCTACCTACCTACCTACCTATCTGTATTTATCTACCTACCTACCTATCTGTATCTATCTATCTACCTACCTACCTATCTCTATCTATCAATCTACCTACCTACCTATCTGTATCTATCAATCTACCTACCTACCTATCTTTATCTATCTATCTACCTACCTACCTATCTGTATCTATCAATCTACATACCTACCTATCTCTATCTATCTATCTACCTACCTACCTATCTGTATTTATCTATCTACCTACCTACCTATCTGTATCTATCTATCTACCTACCTACCTATCTGTATCTATCAATCTACCTACCTACCTATCTCTATCTATCTACCTACCTACCTACCTACCTATCTGTATTTATCTATCTACCTACCTAGCTATGTCTATCTATCTATCTACCTACCTACCTATCTGTATCTATCTATCTACCTACCTACCTATCTGTATCTATCAATCTACCTACCTACCTATCTGTAGCTATCTACCTACCTACCTATCTGTATCTATCAATCTACCTACCTACCTATCTGTATCTATCAATCCACTTACGTACCTATCTGTATCTATCATTCTACATACCTACCTATCTCTATCTATCTATCTACCTACCTACCTATCTGTATTTATCTATCTACCTACCTACCTATCTGTATCTATCTATCTACCTACCTACCTATCTGTATCTATCAATCTACCTACCTACCTATCTCTATCTATCTATCTACCTACCTAACTATCTCTATCTATCTACCTACCTACCTACCTATCTGTATTTATCTATCTATCTACCTACCTCTCTGTATCTATCTACCTACCTACCTATCTCTATCTATCTATCTACCTACCTACCTATCTGTATCTATCTATCTACCTACCTACCTATCTGTATCTGTCAATCTACCTACCAACCTATCTGTATCTATCAATCTACTTACCTACCTATCTGTATCTATCATTCTACATACCTACCTATCTCTATCTATCTACCTACCTACCTACCTATCTGTATTTATCTATCTACCTACCTACCTATCTGTATTTATCTATCTACCTACCTACCTATCTGTATCTATCTATCTAACTACCTACCTATCTGTATCTATCAATCTACCTACCTACCTATCTCTATCTATCTATCTACCTACCTATCTCTATCTACCTACCTACCTACCTATCTGTATTTATCTATCTATCTACCTATCTATCTGTATCTATCTACCTACCTGCCTATCTCTATCTATCTATCTACCTACCTACCAATCTGTATCTATCTATCTACCTACCTACCTTTCTCTATCTATCTATCTACCTACTTACCTATCTGTATCTATCTATCTACCTACCTACCTATGTCTATCTATCTACCTACCTACCTATCTCTATCTATCTATCTACCTACCTACCTATCTGTATCTATCAATCTACATACCTACCTATCTCTATCTATCTATCTACCTACCTACCTATCTGTATTTATCTATCTACCTACCTACCTATCTGTATCTATCTATCTACCTACCTACCTATCTGTATCTATCAATCTACCTACCTACCTATCTGTAGCTATCTACCTACCTATCTACCTGTATCTATCAATCTACCTACCTACCTATCTGTATCTATCAATCTACTTACCTACCTATCTGTATCTATCATTCTACATACCTACCTATCTCTATCTATCTACCTACCTACCTACCTATCTGTATTTATCTATCTACCTACCTACCTATCTGTATCTATCTATCTACCTACCTACCTATCTGTATCTATCAATCTACCTACCTACCTATCTGTATCTATCAATCTACCTACCTACCTATCTTTATCTATCTATCTACCTACCTACCTATCTGTATCTATCAATCTACCTACCTACCTATCTCTATCTATCTCTCTACCTACCTATCTCTATCTACCTACCTACCTACCTACCTATCTGTATTTATCTATCTATCTACCTACCTATCTGTATCTATCTACCTACCTACCTATCTCTATCTATCTATCTACCTACCTACCTATCTGTATCTATCTATCTACCTACCTATCTGTATCTGTCAATCTACCTACCTACCTATCTGTATCTATCAATCTACTTACCTACCTATCTGTATCTATCATTCTACATACCTACCTATCTCTATCTATCTACCTACCTACCTACCTACCTGTATTTATCTATCTACCTACCTACCTATCTGTATCTATCTATCTACCTACCTACCTATCTGTATCTATCAATCTACCTACCTACCTATCTGTATCTATCAATCTACCTACCTACCTGTCTGTATCTATCAATCTACCTACCTACCTATCTGTATCTATCTATCTACCTACCTACCTATCTGTATCTATCAATCTACATACCTACCTATCTCTATCTATCTATCTACCTACCTACCTATCTGTATTTATCTATCTACCTACCTACCTATCTGTATCTATCTATCTACCTACCTACCTATCTGTATCTATCAATCTACCTACCTACCTATCTCTATCTATCTATCTACCTACCTACCTATCTCTATCTATCTACTTACCTACCTACCTATCTGTATTTATCTATCTACCTACGAACCTATCTGTATCTATCTATCTACCTACCTACCTATCTGTATCTATCTATCTACCTACCTACCTATCTGTATCTATCAATCTACCTACCTACCTATCTGTATCTATCAATCTACCTACCTACCTATCTGTATCTATCTATCTACCTACCTACCTATCTGTATCTATCAATCTACATACCTACCTATCTCTATCTATCTATCTACCTACCTACCTATCTGTATTTATCTATCTACCTACCTACCTATCTGTATCTATCTACCTACCTACCTATCTGTATCTATCAATCTACCTACCTACCTATCTCTATCTATCTATCTACCTACCTACCTATCTCTATCTATCTACTTACCTACCTACCTATCTGTATTTATCTATCTACCTACCTACCTATCTCTATCTATCTATCTACCTACCTACATATCTGTATCTATCTATCTACTTACCTACATATCTGTATCTATCAATCTACCTACCTACCTATCTCTATCTATCTATCTACCTACCTACCTATCTCTATCTATCTACCTACCTACCTACCTATCTGTATTTATCTATCTACCTACCTACCTATCTCTATCAATCGATCTACCTACCTACCTATCTATATCTATCTATCTACCTACCTACCTATCTGTATCTATCAATCTACCTACCTACCTATCTGTAGCTATCTACCTACCTACCTATCTGTATCTATCAATCTACCTACCTACCTATCTGTATCTATCAATCTACCTACCTACCTATCTATATCTATCAATCTACATACCTACCTATCTGTATCTATCATTCTACATACCTACCTATCTCTATCTTTCTATCTACCTACCTACCTATCTGTATTTATCTATCTACCTACCTACCTATCTGTATCTATCTATCTACCTACCTACCTATCTGTATCTATCTATCTACCTACCTACCTATCTCTATCTACCTACCTACCTACCTATCTGTATTTATCTATCTATCTACCTACCTATCTGTATCTATCTACCTACCTACCTATCTCTATCTATCTATCTACCTATCTACCTATCTGTATCTATCTATCTACCTACCTACCTACCTATCTGTATCTATCAATCTACCTACCTACCTATCTGTATCTATCAATCTACTTACCTACCTATCTGTAACTATCATTCTACATATCTACCTATCTCTATCTATCTATCTACCTACCTACCTATCTGTATTTATCTATCTACCTACCTACCTATCTGTATCTATCTATCTACCTACCTACCTATCTGTATTTATCTATCTACCTACCTACCTATCTGTATCTATCTATCTACCTACCTACCTATCTGTATCTATCAATCTACCTACCTACCTATCTCTATCTATCTATCTACCTACCTACCTATCTCTATCTATCTACTTACCTACCTACCTATCTGTATTTATCTATCTACATACCTACCTATCTCTATCTATCTACCTACCTATCTATCTGTATCTATCTATCTACCTACCTACCTATCTGTATCTATCAATCTACCTACCTACCTATCTGTATCTATCAATCGACTTACCTACCTATCTGTATCTATCATTCTACATACCTACCTATCTCTATCTATCTATCTATCTACCTTCCTACCTATCTGTATTTATCTATCTACCTACCTACCTATCTGTATCTGTCTATCTAACTACCTACCTATCTGTATCTATCAATCTACCTACCTACCTATCTCTATCTATCTATCTACCTACCTATCTCTATCTACCTACCTACCTACCTATCTGTATTTATCTATCTATCTACCTATCTATCTGTATCTATCTACCAACCTACCTATCTCTATCTATCTATCTACCTACCTACCTATCTGTATCTATCTATCTACCTACCTACCTTTCTCTATCTATCTATCTACCTACCTACCTATCTGTATCTATCTATCTACCTACCTACCTATGTCTATCTATCTACCTACCTACCTATCTCTATCTATCTATCTACCTACCTACCTATCTGTATCTATCAATCTACATACCTACCTATCTCTATCTATCTATCTACCTACCTACCTATCTGTATTTATCTATCTACCTACCTACCTATCTGTATCTATCTATCTACCTACCTACCTATCTGTATCTATCAATCTACCTACCTACCTATCTGTAGCTATCTACCTACCTATCTACCTGTATCTATCAATCTACCTACCTACCTATCTGTATCTATCAATCTACTTACCTACCTATCTGTATCTATCATTCTACATACCTACCTATCTCTATCTATCTACCTACCTACCTACCTATCTGTATTTATCTATCTACCTACCTACCTATCTGTATCTATCTATCTACCTACCTACCTATCTGTATCTATCAATCTACCTACCTACCTATCTGTATCTATCAATCTACCTACCTACCTATCTTTATCTATCTATCTACCTACCTACCTATCTGTATCTATCAATCTACCTACCTACCTATCTCTATCTATCTATCTACCTACCTATCTCTATCTACCTACCTACCTACCTACCTATCTGTATTTATCTATCTATCTACCTACCTATCTGTATCTATCTACCTACCTACCTATCTCTATCTATCTATCTACCTACCTACCTATCTGTATCTATCTATCTACCTACCTACCTATCTGTATCTGTCAATCTACCTACCTACCTATCTGTATCTATCAATCTACTTACCTACCTATCTGTATCTATCATTCTACATACCTACCTATCTCTATCTATCTACCTACCTACCTACCTACCTGTATTTATCTATCTACCTACCTACCTATCTGTATCTATCTATCTACCTACCTACCTATCTGTATCTATCAATCTACCTACCTACCTATCTGTATCTATCAATCTACCTACCTACCTGTCTGTATCTATCAATCTACCTACCTACCTATCTGTATCTATCTATCTACCTACCTACCTATCTGTATCTATCAATCTACATACCTACCTATCTCTATCTATCTATCTATCTACCTACCTACCTATCTGTATTTATCTATCTACCTACCTACCTATCTGTATCTATCTATCTACCTACCTACCTATCTGTATCTATCAATCTACCTACCTACCTATCTCTATCTATCTATCTACCTACCTACCTATCTCTATCTATCTACTTACCTACCTACCTATCTGTATTTATCTATCTACCTACGAACCTATCTGTATCTATCTATCTACCTACCTACCTATCTGTATCTATCTATCTACCTACCTACCTATCTGTATCTATCAATCTACCTACCTACCTATCTGTATCTATCAATCTACCTACCTACCTATCTGTATCTATCTATCTACCTACCTACCTATCTGTATCTATCAATCTACATACCTACCTATCTCTATCTATCTATCTACCTACCTACCTATCTGTATTTATCTATCTACCTACCTACCTATCTGTATCTATCTACCTACCTACCTATCTGTATCTATCAATCTACCTACCTACCTATCTCTATCTATCTATCTACCTACCTACCTATCTCTATCTATCTACTTACCTACCTACCTATCTGTATTTATCTATCTACCTACCTACCTATCTCTATCTATCTATCTACCTACCTAGATATCTGTATCTATCTATCTACCTACCTACCTATCTGTATCTATCAATCTACCAACCTACCTATCTCTATCTATCTATCTACCTACCTACCTATCTCTATCTATCTACCTACCTACCTACCTATCTGTATTTATCTATCTACCTACCTACCTATCTCTATCAATCGATCTACCTACCTACCTATCTATATCTATCTATCTACCTACCTACCTATCTGTATCTATCAATCTACCTACCTACCTATCTGTAGCTATCTACCTACCTACCTATCTGTATCTATCAATCTACCTACATACCTATCTATATCTATCAATCTACATACCTACCTATCTGTATCTATCATTCTACATACCTACCTATCTCTATCTTTCTATCTACCTACCTACCTATCTGTATTTATCTATCTACCTACCTACCTATCTGTATCTATCTATCTACCTACCTACCTATCTGTATCTATCAATCTACCTACCTACCTATCTCTATCTATCTATCTACCTGCCTACCTATCTCTATCTACCTACCTACCTACCTATCTGTATTTATCTATCTATCTACCTACCTATCTGTATCTATCTACCTACCTACCTATCTCTATCTATCTATCTACCTATCTACCTATCTGTATCTATCTACCTACCTACCTACCTACCTATCTGTATCTATCAATCTACCTACCTACCTATCTGTATCTATCAATCTACTTACCTACCTATCTGTAACTATCATTCTACATATCTACCTATCTCTATCTATCTATCTACCTACCTACCTATCTGTATTTATCTATCTACCTACCTACCTATCTGTATCTATCTATCTACCTACCTACCTATCTGTATCTATCAATCTACCTACCTACCTATCTCTATCTATCTATCTACCTACCTACCTATCTCTATCTATCTACTTACCTACCTACCTATCTGTATTTATCTATCTACCTACCTACCTATCTGTATCTATCTATCTACCTACCTACCTATCTGTATCTATCAATCTACCTACCTACCTATCTGTATCTATCAATCTACCTACCTACCTATCTGTATCTATCTATCTACGTACCTACCTATCTGTATCTATCAATCTACATACCTACCTATCTCTATCTATCTACCTACCTACCTATCTGTATTTATCTATCTACCTACCTACCTATCTGTATCTATCTATCTACCTACCTACCTATCTGTATCTATCAATCTACCTACCTACCTATCTGTATCTATCAATCTACTTACCTACCTATCTGTATCTATCATTCTACATACCTACCTATCTCTATCTATCTATCTATCTACCTTCCTACCTATCTGTATTTATCTATCTACCTACCTACCTATCTGTATCTATCTATCTAACTACCTACCTATCTGTATCTATCAATCTACCTACCTACCTATCTCTATCTATCTATCTACCTACCTATCTCTATCTACCTACCTACCTACCTATCTGTATTTATCTATCTATCTACCTATCTATCTGTATCTATCTACCTACCTACCTATCTCTATCTATCTATCTACCTACCTACCTATCTGTATCTATCTATCTACCTACCTACCTTTCTCTATCTATCTATCTACCTACCTACCTATCTGTATCTATCTATCTACCTACCTACCTATGTCTATCTATCTACCTACCTACCTATCTCTATCTATCTATCTACCTACCTACCTATCTGTATCTATCAATCTACATACCTACCTATCTCTATCTATCTATCTACCTACCTACCTATCTGTATTTATCTATCTACCTACCTACCTATCTGTATCTATCTATCTACCTACCTACCTATCTGTATCTATCAATCTACCTACCTACCTATCTCTATCAATCTATCTATCTACCTACCTACCTATCTCTATCTATCTACCTACCTACCTACCTATCTGTATTTATCTATCTACCTACCTACCTATCTCTATCTATCTATCTACCTACCTATCTGTATTTATCTATCTACGTACCTACCTATCTGTATCTATCTATCTACCTACCTACCTATCTGTATCTATCAATCTACCTACCTACCTATCTGTATCTATCAATCTACCTACCTACCTATCTTTATCTATCTATCTACCTACCTACCTATCTGTATCTATCAATCTACCTACCTACCTATCTATATCTATCTATCTACCTACCTATCTCTATCTATCTACCTACCTACCTACCTATCTGTATTTATCTATCTATCTACCTACCTATCTGTATCTATCTACCTACCTACCTATCTCTATCTATCTATCTATCTACCTACCTACCTATCTGTATCTATCTATCTACCTACCTACCTATCTGTATCTGTCAATCTACCTACCTACCTATCTGTATCTATCAATCTACTTACCTACCTATCTGTATCTATCATTCTACATACCTACCTATCTCTATCTATCTACCTACCTACCTACCTACCTGTATTTATCTATCTACCTACCTACCAATCTGTATCTATCTATCTACCTACCTACCTATCTGTATCTATCAATCTACCTACCTACCTGTCTGTATCTATCAATCTACCTACCTACCTATCTGTATCTATCTATCTACCTACCTACCTATCTGTATCTATCAATCTACATACCTACCTATCTCTATCTATCTATCTACCTACCTACCTATCTGTATTTATCTATCTACCTACCTACCTATCTGTATCTATCTATCTACCTACCTACCTATCTGTATCTATCAATCTACCTACCTACCTATCTCTATCTATCTATCTACCTACCTACCTATCTCTATCTATCTACTTACCTACCTACCTATCTGTATTTATCTATCTACCTACGAACCTATCTGTATCTATCTATCTACCTACCTACCTATCTGTATCTATCTATCTATCTACCTACCTATCTGTATCTATCAATCTACCTACCTACCTATCTGTATCTATCAATCTACCTACCTACCTATCTGTAGCTATCTACCTACCTACCTATCTGTATCTATCAATCTACCTACCTACCTATCTGTATCTATCAATCTACATACCTACCTATCTGTATCTATCATTCTACATACCTACCTATCTCTATCTATCTATCTACCTACCTACCTATCTGTATTTATCTATCTACCTACCTACCTATCTGTATCTATCTATCTACCTACCTACCTATCTGTATCTATCAATCTACCTACCTACCTATCTCTATCTATATATCTACCTACCTACCTATCTCTATCTATCTACCTACCTACCTACCTATCTGTATTTATCTATCTATCTACCTACCTATCTGTATCTATCTACCTACCTACCTATCTCTATCTATCTATCTACCTATCTACCTATCTGTATCTATCTATCTACCTACCTACCTATCTATCTGTATCTATCAATCTACCTACCTACCTATCTGTATCTATCAATCTACTTACCTACCTCTCTGTATCTATCATTCTACATACCTACTTATCTCTATCTATCTATCTATCTATCTACCTACCTACCTATCTGTATCTATCTATCTACCTATCTACCTATCTGTATCTATCAATCTACCTACCTACCTATCTGTAGCTATCTACCTACCTACATATCTGTATCTATCAATCTACCTACCTACCTATCTGTATCTATCAATCTACTTACCTACCTATCTGTATCTATCATTCTACATACCTACCTATCTCTATCTATCTACCTACCTACCTACCTATCTGTATTTATCTATCTACCTACCTACCTATCTGTATCTATCTATCTACCTACCTACCTATCTGTATCTATCAATCGACCTACCTACCTATCTGTATCTATCAATCTACCTACCTACCTATCTGTATCTATCTATCTACCTACCTACCTATCTGTATCTATCAATCTACCTACCTACCTATCTCTATCTATCTATCTATCTACCTACCTACCTATCTCTATCTATCTACCTACCTACCTACCTATCTGTATTTATCTATCTACCTACCTACCTATCTCTATCTATCTATCTACCTACCTACCTATCTGTATCTATCTATCTACCTACCTACCTATCTGTATCTATCAATCTACCTACCTACCTATCTATAGCTATCTACCTACCTACCTATCTGTATCTATCAATCTACCTACCTACCTATCTGTATCTATCAATCCACTTACGTACCTATCAGTATCTATCATTCTACATACCTACCTATCTCTATCTATCTATCTACCTCCCTACCTATCTGTATTTATCTATCTACCTACCTACCTATCTGTATCTATCTATCTACCTACCTACCTATCTGTATCTATCAATCTACCTACCTACCTATCTCTATCTATCTACCTACCTACCTATCTGTATCTATCAATCTACCTACCTACCTATCTCTATCTATCTATCTACCTACCTACCTATCTCTATCTATCCACCTACCTACCTATCTGTATTTATCTATCTATCTACCTACCTATCTGTATCTATCTACCTACCTACCTATCTCTATCTATCTATCTACCTATCTACCTATCTGTATCTATCTATCTACCTACCTACCTACCTATCTGTATCTATCAATCTACCTACCTACCTATCTGTATCTATCAATCTACTTACCTACCTATCTGTATCTATCATTCTACATACCTACTTATCTCTATCTATCTATCTACCTACCTACCTCTCTGTATCTATCTATCAACCTACCTACCTATCTGTATCTATCAATCTACCTACCTACCTATCTCTATCTATCTATCTACCTACCTACCTATCTCTATCTATCTACCTACCTACCTACCTATCTGTATTTATCTATCTATCTACCTACCTATCTGTATCTATCTACCTACCTACCTATCTCTATCTATCTATCTATCTACCTTCCTACCTATCTGTATCTATCTATCTACCTACCTACCTATCTGTATCTATCAATCTACCTACCTACCTATCTGTATCTATCAATCTACTTACCTACCTATCTGTATCTATCATTCTACATACCTACCTATCTCTATCTATCTATCTATCTACCTTCCTACCTATCTGTATTTATCTATCTACCTACCTACCTATCTGTATCTATCTATCTAACTACCTACCTATCTGTATCTATCAATCTACCTACCTACCTATCTCTATCTATCTATCTACCTACCTATCTCTATCTACCTACCTACCTACCTATCTGTATTTATCTATCAATCTACCTACCTATCTGTATCTGTCTACCTACCTACCTATCTCTATCTATCTATCTACCTACCTACCTATCTGTATTTATCTATCTACCTACCTACCTTTCTCTATCTATCTATCTACCTACCTACCTATCTGTATCTATCAATGTACCTACCTACCTATGTCTATCTATCTACCTACCTACCTATCTCTATCTATCTATCTACCTACCTACCTATCTCTATCTATCAATCTACATACCTACCTATCTCTATCTATCTATCTACCTACCTACCTATCTGTATTTATCTATCTACCTACCTACCTATCTGTATCTATCTATCTACCTACCTACCTATCTGTATCTATCAATCTACCTACCTACCTATCTGTATCTATCAATCTACCTACCTACCTATCTTTATCTATCTATCTACCTACCTACCTATCTGTATCTATCAATCTACCTACCTACCTATCTCTATCTATCTATCTACCTACCTATCTCTATCTATCTACCTACCTACCTACCTATCTGTATTTATCTATCTATCTACCTACCTATCTGTATCTATCTACCTACCTACCTATCTCTATCTATCTATCTACCTACCTACCTATCTGTATCTATCTATCTACCTACCTACCTATCTGTATCTGTCAATCTACCTACCTACCTATCTGTATCTATCAATCTACTTACCTACCTATCTGTATCTATCATTCTACATACCTACCTATCTCTATCTATCTACCTACCTACCTACCTACCTGTATTTATCTATCTACCTACCTACCTATCTGTATCTATCAATCTACCTACCTACCTGTCTTTATCTATCAATCTACCTACCTACCTATCTGTATCTATCTATCTACCTACCTACCTATCTGTATCTATCAATCTACATACCTACCTATCTCTATCTATCTATCTACCTACCTACCTATCTGTATTTATCTATCTACCTACCTACCTATCTGTATCTATCTATCTACCTACCTACCTATCTGTATCTATCAATCTACCTACCTACCTATCTCTATCTATCTATATACCTACCTACCTATCTCTATCTACTTACCTACCTACCTATCTGTATTTATCTATCTACCTACGAACCTATCTGTATCTATCTATCTACCTACCTACCTATCTGTATCTATCTATCTATCTACCTACCTATCTGTATCTATCAATCTACCTACCTACCTATCTGTATCTATCAATCTACCTACCTACCTATCTGTATCTATCTATCTACCTACCTACCTATCTGTATCTATCAATCTACATACCTACCTATCTCTATCTATCTATCTACCTACCTACCTATCTGTATTTATCTATCTACCTACCTACCTATCTGTATCTATCTACCTACCTACCTATCTGTATCTATCAATCTACCTACCTACCTATCTCTATCTATCTATCTACCTACCTACCTATCTCTATCTATCTACTTACCTACCTACCTATCTGTATTTATCTATCTACCTACCTACCTATCTCTATCTATCTATCTACCTACCTACATATCTGTATCTATCTACCTACCTACCTATCTGTATCTATCAATCTACCTACCTACCTATCTCTATCTATCTATCTACCTACCTACCTATCTCTATCTATCTACCTACCTACCTACCTATCTGTATTTATCTATCTACCTACCTACCTATCTCTATCAATCGATCTACCTACCTACCTATCTATATCTATCTATCTACCTACCTACCTATCTGTATCTATCAATCTACCTACCTACCTATCTGTAGCTATCTACCTACCTACCTATCTGTATCTATCAATCTACCTACCTACCTATCTGTAACTATCAATCTACATACCTACCTATCTGTATCTATCATTCTACATACCTACCTATCTCTTTCTATCTATCTACATACCTACCTATCTGTATTTATCTATCTACCTACCTACCTATCTGTATCTATCTATCTACCTACCTACCTATCTGTATCTATCAATCTACCTACCTACCTATCTCTATCTATCTATCTACCTACCTACCTATCTCTATCTATCTACCTACCTACCTACCTATCTGTATTTATCTATCTATCTACCTACCTATCTTTATCTATCTACCTACCTACCTATCTCTATCTATCTATCTACCTATCTACCTATCTGTATCTATCTATCTACCTACCTACCTATCTATCTGTATCTATCAATCTACCTACCTACCTATCTGTATCTATCAATCTACTTACCTACCTATCTGTATCTATCATTCTACATACCTACTTATCTCTATCTATCTATCTATCTATCTATCTATCTATCTATCTATCTACCTACCTACCTATCTGTATCTATCTATCTACCTATCTACCTATCTGTATCTATCAATCTACCTACCTACCTATCTGTAGCTATCTACCTACCTACCTATCTGTATCTATTAATCTACCTACCTACCTATCTGTATCTATTAATCTACTTACCTACCTATCTGTATCTATCATTCTACATACCTACCTATCTCTATCTATCTACCTACCTACCTACCTATCTGTATTTATCTATCTACCTACCTACCTATCTGTATCTATCTATCTACCTACCTACCTATCTGTATCTATCAATCGACCTACCTACCTATCTGTATCTATCAATCTACCTACCTACCTATCTTTATCTATCTATCTACCTACCTACCTATCTGTATCTATCAATCTACATACCTACCTATCTCTATCTATCTATCTACCTACCTACCTATCTGTATTTATCTATCTACCTACCTACCTATCTGTATCTATCTATCTACCTACCTACCTATCTGTATCTATCAATCTACCTACCTACCTATCTCTATCTATCTATCTATCTACCTACCTACCTATCTCTATCTATCTAACTACCTACCTACCTATCTGTATTTATCTATCTACCTACCTACCTATCTCTATCTATCTATCTACCTACCTACCTATCTGTATCTATCTATCTACCTACCTACCTATCTGTATCTATCAATCTACCTACCTACCTATCTATAGCTATCTACCTACCTACCTATCTGTATCTATCAATCTACCTACCTACCTATCTGTATCTATCAATCCACTTACGTACCTATCTGTATCTATCATTCTACATACCTACCTATCTCTATCTATCTATCTACCTCCCTACCTATCTGTATTTATCTATCTACCTACCTACCTATCTGTATCTATCTATCTACCTACCTACCTATCTGTATCTATCAATCTACCTACCTACCTATCTCTATCTATCTATCTACCTACCTACCTATCTGTATCTATCAATCTACCTACCTACATATCTCTATCTATCTATCTACCTACCTACCTATCTCTATCTATCTACCTACCTACCTACCTATCTGTATTTATCTATCTATCTACCTACCTATCTGTATCTATCTACCTACCTACCTATCTCTATCTATCTATCTATCTACCTATCTACCTATCTGTATCTATCTATCTACCTACCTACCTACCTATCTGTATCTATCAATCTACCTACCTACCTATCTGTATCTATCAATCTACTTACCTACCTATCTGTATCTATCATTCTACATACCTACTTACCTCTATCTATCTACCTACCTACCTACCTATCTGTATTTATCTATCTACCTACCTACCTATCTGTATCTATCTATCTACCTACCTACCTATCTGTATCTATCTATCTACCTACCTACCTATCTGTATCTATCAATCTACCTACCTACCTATCTCTATCTATCTATATACCTACCTACCTATCTCTATCTATCTACTTACCTACCTACCTATCTGTATTTATCTATCTACCTACGAACCTATCTGTATCTATCTATCTACCTACCTACCTATCTGTATCTATCTATCTATCTACCTACCTATCTGTATCTATCAATCTACCTACCTACCTATCTGTATCTATCAATCTACCTACCTACCTATCTGTATCTATCTATCTACCTACCTACCTATCTGTATCTATCAATCTACATACCTACCTATCTCTATCTATCTATCTACCTACCTACCTATCTGTATTTATCTATCTACCTACCTACCTATCTGTATCTATCTACCTACCTACCTATCTGTATCTATCAATCTACCTACCTACCTATCTCTATCTATCTATCTACCTACCTACCTATCTCTATCTATCTACCTACCTACCTACCTATCTGTATTTATCTATCTACCTACCTACCTATCTCTATCTATCTATCTACCTACCTACATATCTGTATCTATCTATCTACCTACCTACCTATCTGTATCTATCAATCTACCTACCTACCTATCTCTATCTATCTATCTACCTACCTACCTATCTCTATCTATCTACCTACCTACCTACCTATCTGTATTTATCTATCTACCTACCTACCTATCTCTATCAATCGATCTACCTACCTACCTATCTATATCTATCTATCTACCTACCTACCTATCTGTATCTATCAATCTACCTACCTACCTATCTGTAGCTATCTACCTACCTACCTATCTGTATCTATCAATCTACCTACCTACCTATCTGTATCTATCAATCTACATACCTACCTATCTGTATCTATCATTCTACATACCTACCTATCTCTATCTATCTATCTACATACCTACCTATCTGTATTTGTCTATCTACCTACCTACCTATCTGTATCTATCTATCTACCTACCTACCTATCTGTATCTATCAATCTACCTACCTACCTATCTCTATCTATCTATCTACCTACCTACCTATCTCTATCTATCTACCTACCTACCTACCTATCTGTATTTATCTATCTATCTACCTACCTATCTTTATCTATCTACCTACCTACCTATCTCTATCTATCTACCTATCTACCTATCTGTATCTATCTATCTACCTACCTACCTATCTATCTGTATCTATCAATCTACCTACCTACCTATCTGTATCTATCAATCTACTTAACTACCTATCTGTATCTATCATTCTACATACCTACTTATCTCTATCTATCTATCTATCTATCTATCTATCTATCTATCTATCTATCTATCTACCTACCTACCTATCTGTATCTATCTATCTACCTATCTACCTATCTGTATCTATCAATCTACCTACCTACCTATCTGTAGCTATCTACCTACCTACCTATCTGTATCTATCAATCTACCTACCTACCTATCTGTATCTATTAATCTACTTACCTACCTATCTGTATCTATCATTCTACATACCTACCTATCTCTATCTATCTACCTACCTACCTACATATCTGTATTTATCTATCTACCTACCTACCTATCTGTATCTATCTATCTACCTACCTACCTATCTGTATCTATCAATCGACCTACCTACCTATCTGTATCTATCAATCTACCTACCTACCTATCTTTATCTATCTATCTACCTACCTACCTATCTGTATCTATCAATCTACATACCTACCTATCTCTATCTATCTATCTACCTACCTACCTATCTGTATTTATCTATCTACCTACCTACCTATCTGTATCTATCTATCTACCTACCTACCTATCTGTATCTATCAATCTACCTACCTACCTATCTCTATCTATCTATCTATCTACCTACCTACCTATCTCTATCTATCTACCTACCTACCTACCTATCTGTATTTATCTATCTACCTACCTACCTATCTCTATCTATCTATCTATCTACCTACCTACCTATCTGTATCTATCTATCTACCTACCTACCTATCTGTATCTATCAATCTACCTACCTACCTATCTATAGCTATCTACCTACCTACCTATCTGTATCTATCAATCTACCTACCTACCTATCTGTATCTATCAATCCACTTACGTACCTATCTGTATCTATCATTCTACATACCTACCTATCTCTATCTATCTATCTACCTCCCTACCTATCTGTATTTATCTATCTACCTACCTACCTATCTGTATCTATCTATCTACCTACCTACCTATCTGTATCTATCAATCTACCTACCTACCTATCTCTATCTATCTACCTACCTACCTACCTATCTGTATCTATCAATCTACCTACCTACCTATCTCTATCTATCTATCTACCTACCTACCTATCTCTATCTATCTACCTACCTACCTACCTATCTGTATTTATCTATCTATCTACCTACCTATCTGTATCTATCTACCTACCTACCTATCTCTATCTATCTACCTATCTACCTATCTGTATCTATCTATCTACCTACCTACCTACCTATCTGTATCTATCAATCTACCTACCTACCTATCTGTATCTATCAATCTACTTACCTACCTATCTGTATCTATCATTCTACATACCTACTTATCTCTATCTATCTACCTACCTACCTACCTATCTGTATTTATCTATCTACCTACCTACCTCTCTGTATCTATCTATCAACCTACCTACCTATCTGTATCTATCAATCTACCTACCTACCTATCTCTATCTATCTATCTACCTACCTACCTATCTCTATCTATCTACCTACCTACCTACCTATCTGTATCTATCTACCTACCTACCTATCTCTATCTATCTATCTATCTATCTACCTTCCTACCTATCTGTATCTATCTATCTACCTACCTACCTATCTGTATCTATCAATCTACCTACCTACCTATCTGTATCTATCAATCTACTTACCTACCTATCTGTATCTATCATTCTACATACCTACCTATCTCTATCTATCTATCTATCTATCTATCTATCTATCTATCTATCTATCTATCTATCTATCTATCTATCTATCTATCTATCTACCTTCCTACCTATCTGTATTTATCTATCTACCTACCTACCTATCTGTATCTATCTATCTAACTACCTACCTATCTGTATCTATCAATCTACCTACCTACCTATCTCTATCTATCTATCTACCTACCTATCTCTATCTACCTACATACCTACCTATCTGTATTTATCTATCTATCTACCTACCTATCTGTATCTATCTACCTACCTACCTATCTCTATCTATCTATCTACCTACCTACCTATCTGCATTTATCTATCTACCTACCTACCTTTCTCTATCTATCTATCTACCTACCTACCTATCTGTATCTATCAATCTACCTACCTACCTATGTCTATCTATCTACCTACCTACCTATCTCTATCTATCTATCTACCTACCTACCTATCTCTATCTATCAATCTACATACCTACCTATCTCTATCTATCTATCTACCTACCTACCTATCTGTATTTATCTATCTACCTACCTACCTACCTATCTCTATCTATCTATCTACCTACCTACCTATCTGTATTTATCTATCTACCTACCTACCTTTCTCTATCTATCTATCTACCTACCTACCTATCTGTATCTATCTATCTACCTACCTCCCTATCTGTATCTATCAATCTACCTACCTACCTATGTCTATCTATCTACCTACCTACCTATCTCTATCTATCTATCTACCTACCTACCTATCTGTATCTATGAATCTACATACCTACCTATCTCTATCTATCTATCTACCTACCTACCTATCTGTATTTATCTATCTAACTACGTACCTATCTGTATCTATCAATCTACCTACCTACCTATCTCTATCTATCTATCTACCTACCTACCTATCTCTATCTATCTACCTACCTACCTACCTATCTGTATTTATCTATCTACCTACCTACCTATCTCTATCTATCTATCTACCTACCTATCTGTATCTATCTATCTACCTATCTACCTATCTGTATCTATCAATCTACCTACCTACCTATCTGTAGCTATCTACCTACCTACCTATCTGTATCTATCAATCTACCTACCTACCTATCTGTATCTATCAATCTACTTACCTACCTATCTGTATCTATCATTCTACATACCTACCTATCTCTATCTATCTACCTACCTACCTACCTATCTGTATTTATCTACCTACCTACCTATCTGTATCTATCTATCTACCTACCTACCTATCTGTATCTATCAATCTACCTACCTACCTATCTGTATCTATCAATCTACCTACCTACCTATCTTTATCTATCTATCTACCTACCTACCTATCTGTATCTATCAATCTACATACCTACCTATCTCTATCTATCTATCTACCTACCTACCTATCTGTATTTATCTATCTACCTACCTACCTATCTGTATCTATCTATCTACCTACCTACCTATCTGTATCTATCAATCTACCTACCTACCTATCTCTATCTATCTACCTACCTACCTACCTACCTATCTGTATTTATCTATCTACCTACCTAGCTATCTCTATCTATCTATCTACCTACCTACCTATCTGTATCTATCTATCTACCTACCTACCTATCTGTATCTATCAATCTACCTACCTACCTATCTGTAGCTATCTACCTACCTACCTATCTGTATCTATCAATCTACCTACCTACCTATCTGTATCTATCAATCCACTTACGTACCTATCTGTATCTATCATTCTACATACCTACCTATCTCTATCTATCTATCTACCTACCTACCTATCTGTATTTATCTATCTACCTACCTACCTATCTGTATCTATCTATCTACCTACCTATCTGTATCTATCAATCTACCTACCTACCTATCTCTATCTATCTATCTACCTACCTAACTATCTCTATCTATCTACCTACCTACCTACCTATCTGTATTTATCTATCTATCTACCTACCTCTGTATCTATCTACCTACCTACCTATCTCTATCTATCTATCTACCTACCTACCTATCTGTATCTATCTATCTACCTACCTACCTATCTGTATCTGTCAATCTACCTACCTACCTATCTGTATCTATCAATCTACTTACCTACCTATCTGTATCTATCATTCTACATACCTACCTATCTCTATCTATCTACCTACCTACCTACCTATCTGTATTTATCTATCTACCTACCTACCTATCTGTATCTATCTATCTACCTACCTACCTATCTGTATCTATCAATCTACCTACCTACCTATCTGTATCTATCAATCTACCTACCTACCTGTCTGTATCTATCAATCTACCTACCTACCTATCTGTATCTATCTATCTACCTACCTACCTATCTGTATCTATCAATCTACATACCTACCTATCTCTATCTATCTATCTACCTACCTACCTATCTGTATTTATCTATCTACCTACCTACCTATCTGTATCTATCTATCTACCTACCTACCTATCTGTATCTATCAATCTACCTACCTACCTATCTCTATCTATCTATCTACCTACCTACCTATCTCTATCTATCTACTTACCTACCTACCTATCTGTATTTATCTATCTACCTACCTACGTATCTGTATCTATCTATCTACCTACCTACCTATCTGTATCTATCTATCTACCTACCTACCTATCTGTATCTATCAATCTACCTACCTACCTATCTGTATCTATCTATCTACCTACCTACCTATCTGTATCTATCAATCTACATACCTACCTATCTCTATCTATCTATCTACCTACCTACCTATCTGTATTTATCTATCTACCTACCTACCTATCTGTATCTATCTATCTACCTACCTACCTATCTGTATCTATCAATCTACCTACATACCTATCTCTATCTATCTATCTACCTACCTACCTATCTCTATCTATCTACTTACCTACCTACCTATCTGTATTTATCTATCTACCTACCTACCTATCTCTATCTATCTATCTACCTACCTACCTATCTCTATCTATCTACTTACCTACCTACCTATCTGTATCTATCAATCTACATACCTACCTATCTCTATCTATCTATCTACCTACCTACCTATCTGTATCTATCAATCTACCTACCTACCTATCTCTATCTATCTATCTACCTACCTACCTATCTCTATCTATCCACCTACCTACCTATCTGTATTTATCTATCTATCTACCTACCTATCTGTATCTATCTACCTACCTACCTATCTCTATCTATCTATCTACCTATCTACCTATCTGTATCTATCTATCTACCTACCTACCTACCTATCTGTATCTATCAATCTACCTACCTACCTATCTGTATCTATCAATCTACTTACCTACCTATCTGTATCTATCATTCTACATACCTACTTATCTCTATCTATCTATCTACCTACCTACCTCTCTGTATCTATCTATCAACCTACCTACCTATCTGTATCTATCAATCTACCTACCTACCTATCTCTATCTATCTATCTACCTACCTACCTATCTCTATCTATCTACCTACCTACCTACCTATCTGTATTTATCTATCTATCTACCTACCTATCTGTATCTATCTACCTACCTACCTATCTCTATCTATCTATCTATCTACCTTCCTACCTATCTGTATCTATCTATCTACCTACCTACCTATCTGTATCTATCAATCTACCTACCTACCTATCTGTATCTATCAATCTACTTACCTACCTATCTGTATCTATCATTCTACATACCTACCTATCTCTATCTATCTATCTATCTACCTTCCTACCTATCTGTATTTATCTATCTACCTACCTACCTATCTGTATCTATCTATCTAACTACCTACCTATCTGTATCTATCAATCTACCTACCTACCTATCTCTATCTATCTATCTACCTACCTATCTCTATCTACCTACCTACCTACCTATCTGTATTTATCTATCAATCTACCTACCTATCTGTATCTGTCTACCTACCTACCTATCTCTATCTATCTATCTACCTACCTACCTATCTGTATTTATCTATCTACCTACCTACCTTTCTCTATCTATCTATCTACCTACCTACCTATCTGTATCTATCAATGTACCTACCTACCTATGTCTATCTATCTACCTACCTACCTATCTCTATCTATCTATCTACCTACCTACCTATCTCTATCTATCAATCTACATACCTACCTATCTCTATCTATCTATCTACCTACCTACCTATCTGTATTTATCTATCTACCTACCTACCTATCTGTATCTATCTATCTACCTACCTACCTATCTGTATCTATCAATCTACCTACCTACCTATCTGTATCTATCAATCTACCTACCTACCTATCTTTATCTATCTATCTACCTACCTACCTATCTGTATCTATCAATCTACCTACCTACCTATCTCTATCTATCTATCTACCTACCTATCTCTATCTATCTACCTACCTACCTACCTATCTGTATTTATCTATCTATCTACCTACCTATCTGTATCTATCTACCTACCTACCTATCTCTATCTATCTATCTACCTACCTACCTATCTGTATCTATCTATCTACCTACCTACCTATCTGTATCTGTCAATCTACCTACCTACCTATCTGTATCTATCAATCTACTTACCTACCTATCTGTATCTATCATTCTACATACCTACCTATCTCTATCTATCTACCTACCTACCTACCTACCTGTATTTATCTATCTACCTACCTACCTATCTGTATCTATCAATCTACCTACCTACCTGTCTTTATCTATCAATCTACCTACCTACCTATCTGTATCTATCTATCTACCTACCTACCTATCTGTATCTATCAATCTACATACCTACCTATCTCTATCTATCTATCTACCTACCTACCTATCTGTATTTATCTATCTACCTACCTACCTATCTGTATCTATCTATCTACCTACCTACCTATCTGTATCTATCAATCTACCTACCTACCTATCTCTATCTATCTATATACCTACCTACCTATCTCTATCTACTTACCTACCTACCTATCTGTATTTATCTATCTACCTACGAACCTATCTGTATCTATCTATCTACCTACCTACCTATCTGTATCTATCTATCTATCTACCTACCTATCTGTATCTATCAATCTACCTACCTACCTATCTGTATCTATCAATCTACCTACCTACCTATCTGTATCTATCTATCTACCTACCTACCTATCTGTATCTATCAATCTACATACCTACCTATCTCTATCTATCTATCTACCTACCTACCTATCTGTATTTATCTATCTACCTACCTACCTATCTGTATCTATCTACCTACCTACCTATCTGTATCTATCAATCTACCTACCTACCTATCTCTATCTATCTATCTACCTACCTACCTATCTCTATCTATCTACTTACCTACCTACCTATCTGTATTTATCTATCTACCTACCTACCTATCTCTATCTATCTATCTACCTACCTACATATCTGTATCTATCTACCTACCTACCTATCTGTATCTATCAATCTACCTACCTACCTATCTCTATCTATCTATCTACCTACCTACCTATCTCTATCTATCTACCTACCTACCTACCTATCTGTATTTATCTATCTACCTACCTACCTATCTCTATCAATCGATCTACCTACCTACCTATCTATATCTATCTATCTACCTACCTACCTATCTGTATCTATCAATCTACCTACCTACCTATCTGTAGCTATCTACCTACCTACCTATCTGTATCTATCAATCTACCTACCTACCTATCTGTAACTATCAATCTACATACCTACCTATCTGTATCTATCATTCTACATACCTACCTATCTCTTTCTATCTATCTACATACCTACCTATCTGTATTTATCTATCTACCTACCTACCTATCTGTATCTATCTATCTACCTACCTACCTATCTGTATCTATCAATCTACCTACCTACCTATCTCTATCTATCTATCTACCTACCTACCTATCTCTATCTATCTACCTACCTACCTACCTATCTGTATTTATCTATCTATCTACCTACCTATCTTTATCTATCTACCTACCTACCTATCTCTATCTATCTATCTACCTATCTACCTATCTGTATCTATCTATCTACCTACCTACCTATCTATCTGTATCTATCAATCTACCTACCTACCTATCTGTATCTATCAATCTACTTACCTACCTATCTGTATCTATCATTCTACATACCTACTTATCTCTATCTATCTATCTATCTATCTATCTATCTATCTATCTATCTACCTACCTACCTATCTGTATCTATCTATCTACCTATCTACCTATCTGTATCTATCAATCTACCTACCTACCTATCTGTAGCTATCTACCTACCTACCTATCTGTATCTATTAATCTACCTACCTACCTATCTGTATCTATTAATCTACTTACCTACCTATCTGTATCTATCATTCTACATACCTACCTATCTCTATCTATCTACCTACCTACCTACCTATCTGTATTTATCTATCTACCTACCTACCTATCTGTATCTATCTATCTACCTACCTACCTATCTGTATCTATCAATCGACCTACCTACCTATCTGTATCTATCAATCTACCTACCTACCTATCTTTATCTATCTATCTACCTACCTACCTATCTGTATCTATCAATCTACATACCTACCTATCTCTATCTATCTATCTACCTACCTACCTATCTGTATTTATCTATCTACCTACCTACCTATCTGTATCTATCTATCTACCTACCTACCTATCTGTATCTATCAATCTACCTACCTACCTATCTCTATCTATCTATCTATCTACCTACCTACCTATCTCTATCTATCTAACTACCTACCTACCTATCTGTATTTATCTATCTACCTACCTACCTATCTCTATCTATCTATCTACCTACCTACCTATCTGTATCTATCTATCTACCTACCTACCTATCTGTATCTATCAATCTACCTACCTACCTATCTATAGCTATCTACCTACCTACCTATCTGTATCTATCAATCTACCTACCTACCTATCTGTATCTATCAATCCACTTACGTACCTATCTGTATCTATCATTCTACATACCTACCTATCTCTATCTATCTATCTACCTCCCTACCTATCTGTATTTATCTATCTACCTACCTACCTATCTGTATCTATCTATCTACCTACCTACCTATCTGTATCTATCAATCTACCTACCTACCTATCTCTATCTATCTATCTACCTACCTACCTATCTGTATCTATCAATCTACCTACCTACATATCTCTATCTATCTATCTACCTACCTACCTATCTCTATCTATCTACCTACCTACCTACCTATCTGTATTTATCTATCTATCTACCTACCTATCTGTATCTATCTACCTACCTACCTATCTCTATCTATCTATCTATCTACCTATCTACCTATCTGTATCTATCTATCTACCTACCTACCTACCTATCTGTATCTATCAATCTACCTACCTACCTATCTGTATCTATCAATCTACTTACCTACCTATCTGTATCTATCATTCTACATACCTACTTACCTCTATCTATCTACCTACCTACCTACCTATCTGTATTTATCTATCTACCTACCTACCTATCTGTATCTATCTATCTACCTACCTACCTATCTGTATCTATCTATCTACCTACCTACCTATCTGTATCTATCAATCTACCTACCTACCTATCTCTATCTATCTATATACCTACCTACCTATCTCTATCTATCTACTTACCTACCTACCTATCTGTATTTATCTATCTACCTACGAACCTATCTGTATCTATCTATCTACCTACCTACCTATCTGTATCTATCTATCTATCTACCTACCTATCTGTATCTATCAATCTACCTACCTACCTATCTGTATCTATCAATCTACCTACCTACCTATCTGTATCTATCTATCTACCTACCTACCTATCTGTATCTATCAATCTACATACCTACCTATCTCTATCTATCTATCTACCTACCTACCTATCTGTATTTATCTATCTACCTACCTACCTATCTGTATCTATCTACCTACCTACCTATCTGTATCTATCAATCTACCTACCTACCTATCTCTATCTATCTATCTACCTACCTACCTATCTCTATCTATCTACCTACCTACCTACCTATCTGTATTTATCTATCTACCTACCTACCTATCTCTATCTATCTATCTACCTACCTACATATCTGTATCTATCTATCTACCTACCTACCTATCTGTATCTATCAATCTACCTACCTACCTATCTCTATCTATCTATCTACCTACCTACCTATCTCTATCTATCTACCTACCTACCTACCTATCTGTATTTATCTATCTACCTACCTACCTATCTCTATCAATCGATCTACCTACCTACCTATCTATATCTATCTATCTACCTACCTACCTATCTGTATCTATCAATCTACCTACCTACCTATCTGTAGCTATCTACCTACCTACCTATCTGTATCTATCAATCTACCTACCTACCTATCTGTATCTATCAATCTACATACCTACCTATCTGTATCTATCATTCTACATACCTACCTATCTCTATCTATCTATCTACATACCTACCTATCTGTATTTGTCTATCTACCTACCTACCTATCTGTATCTATCTATCTACCTACCTACCTATCTGTATCTATCAATCTACCTACCTACCTATCTCTATCTATCTATCTACCTACCTACCTATCTCTATCTATCTACCTACCTACCTACCTATCTGTATTTATCTATCTATCTACCTACCTATCTTTATCTATCTACCTACCTACCTATCTCTATCTATCTACCTATCTACCTATCTGTATCTATCTATCTACCTACCTACCTATCTATCTGTATCTATCAATCTACCTACCTACCTATCTGTATCTATCAATCTACTTAACTACCTATCTGTATCTATCATTCTACATACCTACTTATCTCTATCTATCTATCTATCTATCTATCTATCTATCTATCTATCTATCTATCTACCTACCTACCTATCTGTATCTATCTATCTACCTATCTACCTATCTGTATCTATCAATCTACCTACCTACCTATCTGTAGCTATCTACCTACCTACCTATCTGTATCTATCAATCTACCTACCTACCTATCTGTATCTATTAATCTACTTACCTACCTATCTGTATCTATCATTCTACATACCTACCTATCTCTATCTATCTACCTACCTACCTACATATCTGTATTTATCTATCTACCTACCTACCTATCTGTATCTATCTATCTACCTACCTACCTATCTGTATCTATCAATCGACCTACCTACCTATCTGTATCTATCAATCTACCTACCTACCTATCTTTATCTATCTATCTACCTACCTACCTATCTGTATCTATCAATCTACATACCTACCTATCTCTATCTATCTATCTACCTACCTACCTATCTGTATTTATCTATCTACCTACCTACCTATCTGTATCTATCTATCTACCTACCTACCTATCTGTATCTATCAATCTACCTACCTACCTATCTCTATCTATCTATCTATCTACCTACCTACCTATCTCTATCTATCTACCTACCTACCTACCTATCTGTATTTATCTATCTACCTACCTACCTATCTCTATCTATCTATCTATCTACCTACCTACCTATCTGTATCTATCTATCTACCTACCTACCTATCTGTATCTATCAATCTACCTACCTACCTATCTATAGCTATCTACCTACCTACCTATCTGTATCTATCAATCTACCTACCTACCTATCTGTATCTATCAATCCACTTACGTACCTATCTGTATCTATCATTCTACATACCTACCTATCTCTATCTATCTATCTACCTCCCTACCTATCTGTATTTATCTATCTACCTACCTACCTATCTGTATCTATCTATCTACCTACCTACCTATCTGTATCTATCAATCTACCTACCTACCTATCTCTATCTATCTACCTACCTACCTACCTATCTGTATCTATCAATCTACCTACCTACCTATCTCTATCTATCTATCTACCTACCTACCTATCTCTATCTATCTACCTACCTACCTACCTATCTGTATTTATCTATCTATCTACCTACCTATCTGTATCTATCTACCTACCTACCTATCTCTATCTATCTACCTATCTACCTATCTGTATCTATCTATCTACCTACCTACCTACCTATCTGTATCTATCAATCTACCTACCTACCTATCTGTATCTATCAATCTACTTACCTACCTATCTGTATCTATCATTCTACATACCTACTTATCTCTATCTATCTACCTACCTACCTACCTATCTGTATTTATCTATCTACCTACCTACCTCTCTGTATCTATCTATCAACCTACCTACCTATCTGTATCTATCAATCTACCTACCTACCTATCTCTATCTATCTATCTACCTACCTACCTATCTCTATCTATCTACCTACCTACCTACCTATCTGTATCTATCTACCTACCTACCTATCTCTATCTATCTATCTATCTATCTACCTTCCTACCTATCTGTATCTATCTATCTACCTACCTACCTATCTGTATCTATCAATCTACCTACCTACCTATCTGTATCTATCAATCTACTTACCTACCTATCTGTATCTATCATTCTACATACCTACCTATCTCTATCTATCTATCTATCTATCTATCTATCTATCTATCTATCTATCTATCTATCTATCTATCTATCTATCTATCTATCTATCTACCTTCCTACCTATCTGTATTTATCTATCTACCTACCTACCTATCTGTATCTATCTATCTAACTACCTACCTATCTGTATCTATCAATCTACCTACCTACCTATCTCTATCTATCTATCTACCTACCTATCTCTATCTACCTACATACCTACCTATCTGTATTTATCTATCTATCTACCTACCTATCTGTATCTATCTACCTACCTACCTATCTCTATCTATCTATCTACCTACCTACCTATCTGCATTTATCTATCTACCTACCTACCTTTCTCTATCTATCTATCTACCTACCTACCTATCTGTATCTATCAATCTACCTACCTACCTATGTCTATCTATCTACCTACCTACCTATCTCTATCTATCTATCTACCTACCTACCTATCTCTATCTATCAATCTACATACCTACCTATCTCTATCTATCTATCTACCTACCTACCTATCTGTATTTATCTATCTACCTACCTACCTACCTATCTCTATCTATCTATCTACCTACCTACCTATCTGTATTTATCTATCTACCTACCTACCTTTCTCTATCTATCTATCTACCTACCTACCTATCTGTATCTATCTATCTACCTACCTCCCTATCTGTATCTATCAATCTACCTACCTACCTATGTCTATCTATCTACCTACCTACCTATCTCTATCTATCTATCTACCTACCTACCTATCTGTATCTATGAATCTACATACCTACCTATCTCTATCTATCTATCTACCTACCTACCTATCTGTATTTATCTATCTAACTACGTACCTATCTGTATCTATCAATCTACCTACCTACCTATCTCTATCTATCTATCTACCTACCTACCTATCTCTATCTATCTACCTACCTACCTACCTATCTGTATTTATCTATCTACCTACCTACCTATCTCTATCTATCTATCTACCTACCTATCTGTATCTATCTATCTACCTATCTACCTATCTGTATCTATCAATCTACCTACCTACCTATCTGTAGCTATCTACCTACCTACCTATCTGTATCTATCAATCTACTTACCTACCTATCTGTATCTATCAATCTACCTACCTACCTATCTGTATCTATCAATCTACATACCTACCTATCTCTATCTATCTATCTACCTACCTACCTATCTGTATTTATCTATCTACCTACCTACCTATCTGTATCTATCTATCTACCTACCTACCTATCTGTATCTATCAATCTACCTACCTACCTATCTCTATCTATCTACCTACCTACCTACCTACCTATCTGTATTTATCTATCTACCTACCTAGCTATCTCTATCTATCTATCTACCTACCTACCTATCTGTATCTATCTATCTACCTACCTACCTATCTGTATCTATCAATCTACCTACCTACCTATCTGTAGCTATCTACCTACCTACCTATCTGTATCTATCAATCTACCTACCTACCTATCTGTATCTATCAATCCACTTACGTACCTATCTGTATCTATCATTCTACATACCTACCTATCTCTATCTATCTATCTACCTACCTACCTATCTGTATTTATCTATCTACCTACCTACCTATCTGTATCTATCTATCTACCTACCTATCTGTATCTATCAATCTACCTACCTACCTATCTCTATCTATCTATCTACCTACCTAACTATCTCTATCTATCTACCTACCTACCTACCTATCTGTATTTATCTATCTATCTACCTACCTCTGTATCTATCTACCTACCTACCTATCTCTATCTATCTATCTACCTACCTACCTATCTGTATCTATCTATCTACCTACCTACCTATCTGTATCTGTCAATCTACCTACCTACCTATCTGTATCTATCAATCTACTTACCTACCTATCTGTATCTATCATTCTACATACCTACCTATCTCTATCTATCTACCTACCTACCTACCTATCTGTATTTATCTATCTACCTACCTACCTATCTGTATCTATCTATCTACCTACCTACCTATCTGTATCTATCAATCTACCTACCTACCTATCTGTATCTATCAATCTACCTACCTACCTGTCTGTATCTATCAATCTACCTACCTACCTATCTGTATCTATCTATCTACCTACCTACCTATCTGTATCTATCAATCTACATACCTACCTATCTCTATCTATCTATCTACCTACCTACCTATCTGTATTTATCTATCTACCTACCTACCTATCTGTATCTATCTATCTACCTACCTACCTATCTGTATCTATCAATCTACCTACCTACCTATCTCTATCTATCTATCTACCTACCTACCTATCTCTATCTATCTACTTACCTACCTACCTATCTGTATTTATCTATCTACCTACCTACGTATCTGTATCTATCTATCTACCTACCTACCTATCTGTATCTATCTATCTACCTACCTACCTATCTGTATCTATCAATCTACCTACCTACCTATCTGTATCTATCTATCTACCTACCTACCTATCTGTATCTATCAATCTACATACCTACCTATCTCTATCTATCTATCTACCTACCTACCTATCTGTATTTATCTATCTACCTACCTACCTATCTGTATCTATCTATCTACCTACCTACCTATCTGTATCTATCAATCTACCTACATACCTATCTCTATCTATCTATCTACCTACCTACCTATCTCTATCTATCTACTTACCTACCTACCTATCTGTATTTATCTATCTACCTACCTACCTATCTCTATCTATCTATCTACCTACCTACCTATCTCTATCTATCTACTTACCTACCTACCTATCTGTATTTATCTATCTACCTACCTACCTATCTGTATCTATCTATCTACCTACCTACCTATCTGTATCTATCTATCTACCTACCTACCTATCTGTATCTATCTATCTACCTACCTACCTATCTGTATCTATCAATCTACCTACCTACCTATCTCTATCTATCTATCTACCTACCTACCTATCTCTATCTATCTACTTACCTACCTACCTATCTGTATTTATCTATCTACCTACCTACCTATCTCTATCTATCTATCTACCTACCTACCTATCTGTATCTATCTATCTACCTACCTACCTATCTGTATCTATCAATCTACCTACCTACCTATCTCTATCTATCTATCTACCTACCTACCTATCTCTATCTATCTACTTACCTACCTACCTATCTGTATTTATCTATCTACCTACCTACCTATCTGTATCTATCTATCTACCTACCTACCTATCTGTATCTATCTATCTACCTACCTACCTATCTGTATCTATCTATCTACCTACCTACCTATCTGTATCTATCTATCTACCTACCTACCTATCTCTATCTATCTATCTACCTACCTACCTATCTGTATTTATCTATCTACCTACCTACCTATCTGTATCTATCTATCTACCTACCTACCTATCTGTATCTATCAATCTACCTACCTACCTATCTGTATCTATCTATCTACCTACCTACCTAACTGTATCTATCAATCTACATACCTACCTATCTCTATCTATCTATCTACATACCTACCTATCTGTATTTATCTATCTACCTACCTACCTATCTGTATCTATCTATCTACCTACCTACCTATCTGTATCTATCAATCTACCTACCTACCTATCTCTATCTATCTATCTACCTACCTACCTATCTCTATCTATCTACTTACCTACCTACCTATCTGTATTTATCTATCTACCTACCTACCTATCTCTATCTATCTATCTACCTACCTACCTATCTGTATCTATCTATCTACCTACCTACCTATCTGTATCTATCAATCTACCTACCTACCTATCTCTATCTATCAATCTACCTACCTACCTATCTCTATCTATCTATCTACCTACCTACCTATCTCTATCTATCTACCTACCTACCTACCTATCTGTATTTATCTATCTATCTACCTACCTATCTGTATCTATCTACCTACCTACCTATCTCTATCTATCTATCTACCTATCTACATATCTGTATCTATCTATCTACCTACCTACCTACCTATCTGTATCTATCAATCTACCTACCTACCTATCTGTATCTATCAATCTACTTACCTACCTATCTGTAACTATCATTCTACATACCTACCTATCTCTATCTATCTATCTACCTACCTACCTATCTGTATTTATCTATCTACCTACCTACCTATCTGTATCTATCTATCTACCTACCTACCTATCTGTATCTATCAATCTTCCTACCTACCTATCTCTATCTATCTATCTATCTACCTACCTACCTATCTCTATCTATCTACTTACCTACCTACCTATCTGTATTTATCTATCTACCTACCTACCTATCTGTATCTATCTATCTACCTACCTACCTATCTGTATCTATCTATCTACCTACCTACCTATCTGTATCTATCAATCTACCTACCTACCTATCTGTATCTATCAATCTACCTACCTACCTATCTGTATCTATCTATCTACCTACCTACCTATCTGTATCTATCAATCTACATACCTACCTATCTCTATCTATCTATCTACCTACCTACCTATCTGTATTTATCTATCTACCTACCTACCTATCTGTATCTATCTATCTACCTACCTACCTATCTGTATCTATCAATCTACCTACCTACCTATCTGTATCTATCAATCTACCTACCTACCTATCTGTATCTATCTATCTACCTACCTACCTATCTGTATCTATCAATCTACATACCTACCTATCTCTATCTATCTATCTACCTACCTACCTATCTGTATTTATCTATCTACCTACCTACCTATCTCTATCTATCTATCTACCTACCTACCTATCTCTATCTATCTACTTACCTACCTACCTATCTGTATTTATCTACCTACCTACCTATCTCTATCTATCTATCTACCTACCTACCTATCAGTATCTATCTATCTACCTACCTACCTATCTGTATCTATCAATCTACCTACCTACCTATCTCTATCTATCTATCTACCTACCTACCTATCTCTATCTATCTACCTACCTACCTACCTATCTGTATTTATCTATCTACCTACCTACCTATCTCTATCAATCTATCTACCTACCTACCTATCTATATCTATCTACCTACCTACCTACCTATCTGTATCTATCAATCTACCTACCTACCTATCTGTAGCTATCTACCTACCTACATATCTGTATCTATCAATCTACCTACCTACCTATCTGTATCTATCAATCTACATAACTACCTATCTGTATCTATCATTCTACATACCTACCTATCTCTATCTATCTATCTACCTAACTACCTATCTGTATTTATCTATCTACCTACCTACCTATCTGTATCTATCTATCTACCTACCTACCTATCTGTATCTATCAATCTACCTACCTACCTATCTCTATCTATCTATCTACCTACCTACCTATCTCTATCTATCTACCTACCTACCTACCTATCTGTATTTATCTATCTATCTACCTACCTATCTGTATCTATCTACCTACCTACCTATCTCTATCTATCTATCTACCTATCTACCTATCTGTATCTATCTATCTACCTACCTACCTACCTATCTGTATCTATCAATCTACCTACCTACCTATCTGTATCTATCAATCTACTTACCTACCTATCTGTAACTATCATTCTACATACCTACCTATCTCTATCTATCTATCTACCTACCTACCTATCTGTATCTATCTATCTACCTACCTACATATCTGTATCTGTCAATCTACCTACCTACCTATCTCTATCTATCAATCTACTTACCTACCTAACTCTATCTATCTACCTACCTACCTACCTATCTGTATTTATCTATCTAACTACCTCCCTATCTGTATCTATCTATCTACCTACCTACCTTTCTGTATCTATCAATCTACCTACCTACCTATCTGTATCTATCAATCTACCTACCTACCTATCTGTATCTATCTACCTACCTACCTACCTATCTGTATCTATCAATCTACATACCTACCTATCTCTATCTATCTACCTACCTACCTACCTATCTGTATTTATATATCTACCTACCTACCTATCTCTATCTATCTATCTACCTACCTACCTATCTGTATCTATCTATCTATCTACCTACCTACCTATCTGTGTCTATCAATCTACCTACCTACCTATCTGTAGCTATCTACCTACCTACCTATCTGTATCTATCAATCTACCTACCTACCTATCTGTATCTGTCAATCTACTTACCTACCTATCTGTATCTATCATTCTACATACCTACCTATCTCTATCTATCTATCTACCTACCTACCTATCTGTATTTATCTATCTACCAACCTACCTATCTGTATCTATCTATCTACCTACCTACCTATCTGTATCTATCAATCTACCTACCTACCTATCTCTATCTATCTATCTACCTACCTACCTATCTCTATCTATCTACCTACCTACCTACCTATCTGTATTTATCTATCTATCTACCTACCTATCTGTATCTATCTACCTACCTACCTATCTCTATCTATCTATCTACCTACCTACCTATCTGTATCTATCTACCTACCTACCTACCTATCTGTATCTATCAATCTACCTACCTACCTATCTGTATCTATCAATCTACTTACCTACCTATCTGTATCTATCATTCTACATACCTACCTATCTCTATCTATCTATCTACCCACCTACCTATCTGTATTTATCTATCTACCTACCTACCTATCTGTACCTATCTATCTACCTACCTACCTATCTGTATCTATCAATCTACCTACCTACCTATCTCTATCTATCTATCTACCTACCTACCTATCTCTATCTATCTACCTACCTACCTACCTATCTGTATTTATCTATCTATCTACCTACCTATCTGTATCTATCTACCTACCTACCTATCTCTATCTATCTATCTACCTACCTACCTATCTGTATCTATCTATCTACCTACCTACCTATCTGTATCTATCAATCTACTTACCTACCTATCTGTATCTATCATTCTACATACCTACCTATCTCTATCTATCTATCTACCTACCTACCTATCTCTATTTATCTATCTACCTACCTACCTATCTGTATCTATCTATCTACCTACCTACCTATCTGTATCTATCAATCTACCTACCTACCTATCTCTATCTATCTATCTACCTACCTACCTATCTCTATCTATCTACCTACCTACCTACCTATCTGTATTTATCTATCTATCTACCTACCTATCTGTATCTATCTACCTACCTACCTATCTCTATCGATCTATCTACCTACCTACCTATCTGTATCTATCTACCTACCTACCTATCTGTATCTATCAATCTACCTACCTACGTATCTGTATCTATCAATCTACTTACCTACCTATCTCTATCTATCATTCCACATACCTACCTATCTCTATCTATCTATCTACCTACCTACCTATCTCTATTTATCTATCTACCTACCTACCTATCTGTTTCTATCTACCTACCTACCTATCTGTATCTATCTATCTACCTACCTACATATCTGTATCTGTCAATCTACCTACCTACCTATCTCTATCTATCAATCTACTTACCTACCTAACTCTATCTATCTACCTACCTACCTACCTATCTGTATTTATCTATCTAACTACCTCCCTATCTGTATCTATCTATCTACCTACCTACCTTTCTGTATCTATCAATCTACCTACCTACCTATCTGTATCTATCAATCTACCTACCTAACTATCTGTATCTATCTACCTACCTACCTACCTATCTGTATCTATCAATCTACATACCTACCTATCTCTATCTATCTACCTACCTACCTACCTATCTGTATTTATATATCTACCTACCTACCTATCTCTATCTATCTATCTACCTACCTACCTATCTGTATCTATCTATCTATCTACCTACCTACCTATCTGTGTCTATCAATCTACCTACCTACCTATCTGTAGCTATCTACCTACCTACCTATCTGTATCTATCAATCTACCTACCTACCTATCTGTATCTGTCAATCTACTTACCTACCTATCTGTATCTATCATTCTACATACCTACCTATCTCTATCTATCTATCTACCTACCTACCTATCTGTATTTATCTATCTACCAACCTACCTATCTGTATCTATCTATCTACCTACCTACCTATCTGTATCTATCAATCTACCTACCTACCTATCTCTATCTATCTATCTACCTACCTACCTATCTCTATCTATCTACCTACCTACCTACCTATCTGTATTTATCTATCTATCTACCTACCTATCTGTATCTATCTACCTACCTACCTATCTCTATCTATCTATCTACCTACCTACCTATCTGTATCTATCTACCTACCTACCTACCTATCTGTATCTATCAATCTACCTACCTACCTATCTGTATCTATCAATCTACTTACCTACCTATCTGTATCTATCATTCTACATACCTACCTATCTCTATCTATCTATCTACCCACCTACCTATCTGTATTTATCTATCTACCTACCTACCTATCTGTACCTATCTATCTACCTACCTACCTATCTGTATCTATCAATCTACCTACCTACCTATCTCTATCTATCTATCTACCTACCTACCTATCTCTATCTATCTACCTACCTACCTACCTATCTGTATTTATCTATCTATCTACCTACCTATCTGTATCTATCTACCTACCTACCTATCTCTATCTATCTATCTACCTACCTACCTATCTGTATCTATCTATCTACCTACCTACCTATCTGTATCTATCAATCTACTTACCTACCTATCTGTATCTATCATTCTACATACCTACCTATCTCTATCTATCTATCTACCTACCTACCTATCTCTATTTATCTATCTACCTACCTACCTATCTGTATCTATCTATCTACCTACCTACCTATCTGTATCTATCAATCTACCTACCTACCTATCTCTATCTATCTATCTACCTACCTACCTATCTCTATCTATCTACCTACCTACCTACCTATCTGTATTTATCTATCTATCTACCTACCTATCTGTATCTATCTACCTACCTACCTATCTCTATCGATCTATCTACCTACCTACCTATCTGTATCTATCTACCTACCTACCTATCTGTATCTATCAATCTACCTACCTACGTATCTGTATCTATCAATCTACTTACCTACCTATCTCTATCTATCATTCCACATACCAACCTGTCTCTATCTATCTATCTACCTACCTACCTATCTCTATTTATCTATCTACCTACCTACCTATCTGTTTCTATCTACCTACCTACCTATCTGTATCTATCAATCTACCTACCTACCTATCTCTATCTATCTATCTACCTACCTACCTATCTCTATCTATCTATCTACCTACCTACCTATCTCTATCTATCTACCTACCTTTCTGTATCTATCTACCTACCTACCTATCTCTATCTATCTATCTACCTACCTACCTATCTGTATCTATCTATCTATCTATCTACCTATCTGTATCTATCAATCTACCTACCTACCTATCTGTATCTATCAATCTACTTACCTACCTATCTGTATCTATCATTCTACATACCTACCTATCTCTATCTATCTATCTACCTACCTACCTATCTCTATTTATCTATCTACCTACCTACCTATCTGTATCTATCTATCTACCTACCTGCCTATCTGTATCTATCAATCCACCTACCTATCTATCTCTATCTATCTATCTACCTACCTACATATCTCTATCTATCTACCAACCTACCTACCTATCTGTATTTATCTATCTATCTACCTACCTATCTGTATCTATCTACCTACCTACCTATCTCTATCTATCTATCTATCTACCTACCTACCTATCTGTATCTATCTATCTACGTACCTACCTATCTGTATCTATCAATCTACCTACCTACCTATCTGTATCTATCAATCTACTTACCTACCTATCTGTATCTAACATTCTACATACCTACCTATCTCTATCTATCTATCTACCTACCTACCTATCTCTATCTATCTACCTACCTACCTACCTATCTGTATTTATCTATCTATCTACCTACCTATCTGTATCTATCTACCTACCTACCTATCTCTATCTATCTATCTACCTACCTACCTATCTGTATCTATCAATCTACCTACCTACTTATCTGTATCTATCAATCTACTTACCTACCTATCTGTATTTATCTATCTACCTACCTACCTTTCTCTATCTATCTATCTACCTACCTACCTGTCTGTATTTATCTATCTACCTACCTACCTATCTGTATCTATCTACCTACCTACCTACCTATCTGTATCTATCAATCTACCTACCTACCTATCTCTATCTATCTACCTACCTACCTATCTCTATCTATCTACCTACCTACCTACCTATCTGTATTTATCTATCTATCTACCTACCTATCTGTATCTATCTACCTACCTACCTATCTCTATCTATCTATCTACTTACCTACCTATCTGTATCTATCTATCTACCTACCTACCTATCTGTATCTATCAATCTACCTACCTACCTAACTGTATCTATCAATCACTTACCTACCTATCTGTATCTATCATTCTACATACCTACCTATCTCTATCTATCTATCTACCTACCTACCTATCTGTATTTATCTATCTACCTACCTACCTATCTGTATCTATCTATCTACCTACCTACCTATCTGTATCTATCAATCCACTTACCTACCTATCTGTATCTATCATTCTACATACCTACCTATCTCTATCTATCTATCTACCTACCTACCTATCTGTATTTATCTACCTACCTACCTACCTATCTGTATCTGTCTATCTACCTACCTACCTATCTGTATCTATCAATCTACCTACCTACCTATCTCTATCTATCTATCTACCTACCTACCTATCTCTATCTATCTACCAACCTACCGACCTATCTGTATTTATCTATCTATCTACTTACCTATCTGTATCTATCTACCTACCTACCTATCTCTATCTATCTATCTACCTACCTACCTATCTGTATCTATCTATCTACCTACCTACCTATCTGTATCTATCAATCTACCTACCTACCTATCTGTATCTATCAATCTACTTACCTACATATCTGTATCTATCATTCTACATACCTACCTATCTCTATCTATCTATCTATCTACCTACCTACCTATCTGTATTTATCTATCTACCTACCTACCTATCTGTATCTATCTATCTACCTACCTACCTATCTGTATCTATCAATCTACCTACCTACCTATCTCTATCTATCTACCTACCTACCTACCTATCTGTATTTATCTATCTATCTACCTACCTATCTGTATCTATCTACCTACCTACCTATCTCTATCTATCTATCTACCTACCTACCTATCTCTATCTATCTATCTACCTACCTACCTATGTCTATCTATCTATCTACCTACCTACCTATCTGTATTTATCTATCTACCTACCTACCTTTCTCTATCTATCTATCTACCTACCTACCTATCTGTATCTATCTATCTACGTACGTACCTATCTGTATCTATCAATCTACCTACCTACCTATCTGTATCTATCAATCTACCTACCTACCTATCTGTATCTATCAATCTACTTACCTACCTATCTGTATCTATCATTCTACATACCTACCTATCTCTATCTATCTATCTACCTACCTACCTATCTCTATTTATCTATATACCTACCTACCTATCTGTATCTATCTATCTACCTACCTGCCTATCTGTATCTATCAATCCACCTACCTACCTATCTCTATCTATCTATCTACCTACCTACCTATCTCTATCTATCTACCAACCTACCTACCTATCTGTATTTATCTATCTATCTACCTACCTATCTGTATCTATCTACCTACCTACCTATCTCTATCTATCTATCTATCTACCTACCTACCTATCTGTATCTATCTATCTACGTACCTACCTATCTGTATCTATCAATCTACCTACCTACCTATCTGTATCTATCAATCTACTTACCTACCTATCTGTATCTAACATTCTACATACCTACCTATCTCTATCTATCTATCTACCTACCTACATATCTCTATCTATCTACCTACCTACCTACCTATCTGTATTTATCTATCTATCTACCTACCTATCTGTATCTATCTACCTACCTACCTATCTCTATCTATCTATCTACCTACCTACCTATCTGTATCTATCAATCTACCTACCTACCTATCTGTATCTATCAATCTACTTACCTACCTATCTGTATTTATCTATCTACCTACCTACCTTTCTCTATCTATCTATCTACCTACCTACCTATCTGTATTTATCTATCTACCTACCTACCTATCTGTATCTATCTATCTACCTACCTACCTATCTGTATCTATCAATCTACCTACCTACCTATCTCTATCTATCTATCTACCTACCTACCTATCTCTATCTATCTACCTACCTACCTACCTATCTGTATTTATCTATCTATCTACCTACCTATCTGTATCTATCTACCTACCTACCTATCTCTATCTATCTATCTACTTACCTACCTATCTGTATCTATCTATCTACCTACCTACCTATCTGTATCTATCAATCTACCTACCTACCTAACTGTATCTATCAATCTACTTACCTACCTATCTGTATCTATCATTCTACATACCTACCTATCTCTATCTATCTATCTACCTACCTACCTATCTGTATTTATCTATCTACCTACCTACCTATCTGTATCTATCTATCTACCTACCTACCTATCTGTATCTATCAATCTACTTACCTACCTATCTGTATCTATCATTCTACATACCTACCTATCTCTATCTATCTATCTACCTACCTATCTGTATTTATCTACCTACCTACCTACCTATCTGTATCTATCTATCTACCTACCTACCTATCTGTATCTATCAATCTACCTACCTACCTATCTCTATCTATCTATCTACCTACCTACCTATCTCTATCTATCTACCAACCTACCGACCTATCTGTATTTATCTATCTATCTACCTACCTATCTGTATCTATCTACCTACCTACCTATCTCTATCTATCTATCTACCTACCTACCTATCTGTATCTATCTATCTACCTACCTACCTATCTGTATCTATCAATCTACCTACCTACCTATCTGTATCTATCAATCTACTTACCTACCTATCTGTATCTATCATTCTACATACCTACCTATCTCTATCTATCTATCTATCTACCTACCTACCTATCTGTATTTATCTATCTACCTACCTACCTATCTGTATCTATCTATCTACCTACCTACCTATCTGTATCTATCAATCTACCTACCTACCTATCTCTATCTATCTAACTACCTACCTACCTATCTGTATTTATCTATCTATCTACCTACCTATCTGTATCTATCTACCTACCTACCTATCTCTATCTATCTATCTACCTACCTACCTATCTCTATCTATCTATCTACCTACCTACCTATGTCTATCTATCTATCTACCTACCTACCTATCTGTATTTATCTATATACCTACCTACCTTTCTCTATCTATCTATCTACCTACCTACCTATCTGTATCTATCTATCTACCTACCTACCTATCTGTATCTATCAATCTACCTACCTACCTATGTCTATCTATCTACCTACCTACCTATCTCTATCTATCTATCTATCTACCTACCTATCTGTATCTATCAATCTACATACCTACCTATCTCTATCTATCTATCTACCTACCTACCTATCTGTATTTATCTATCTACCTACCTACCTATCTGTATCTATCTATCTACCTACCTACCTATCTGTATCTATCAATCTACCTACCTTCCTATCTCTATCTATATATCTACCTACCTACCTATCTCTATCTATCTACCTACCTACCTATCTGTATCTATCTACCTACCTACCTATCTCTATCTATCTATCTACCTACCTACCTATCTGTATCTATCTATCTACCTACCTACATATCTGTATCTATCAATCTACCTACCTACCTATCTGTATCTATCAATCTACTTACCTATCTATCTGTATCTATCATTCTACATACCTACCTATCTCTATCTATCTATCTACCTACCTACCTATCTGTATTTATCTATCTACCTACCTACCTATCTGTATCTATCAATCTACCTACCTACCTATCTCTATCTATCTACCTACCTACCTACCTATCTGTATTTATCTATCTATCTACCTACCTACCTATCTCTATCTATCTATCTACCTACCTACCTATCTGTATTTATCTATCTACCTACCTACCTATCTCTATCTATCTACCTACCTACCTACCTATCTGTATTTATCTATCTACCTACCTACCTATCTCTATCTATCTATCTACATACCTACCTATCTGTATCTATCTATCTACCTACCTACCTATCTGTATCTATCAATCTACCTACCTATCTATCTGTAGCTATCTACCTACCTACCTATCTGTATCTATCAATCTACCTACCTACCTATCTGTATCTGTCAATCTACTTACCTACCTATCTGTATCTATCATTCTACATACCTACCTATCTCTATCTATCTATCTACCTACCTACCTATCTGTATCTGTCAATCTACCTACCTACCTATCTGTATCTATCAATCTACTTACCTACCTATCTGTATCTATCATTCTACATACCTACCTATCTCTATCTATCTATCTACCTACCTAACTATCTCTATCTATCTACCTACCTACCTACCTATCTGTATTTATCTATCTATCTACCTACCTATCTGTATCTATCTACCTACCTACCTATCTCTATCTATCTATCTACCTACCTACCTATCTGTATCTATCTATCTACCTACCTACCTATCTGTATCTGTCAATCTACCTACCTACCTATCTGTATCTATCAATCTACTTACCTACCTATCTGTATCTATCATTCTACATACCTACCTATCTGTATCTATCTATCTACCTACCTACCTATCTGTATCTATCAATCTACCTACCTACCTATCTGTATCTATCAATCTACCTACCTACCTGTCTGTATCTATCAATCTACCTACCTACCTATCTGTATCTATTTATCTACCTACCTACCTATCTGTATCTATCAATCTACATACCTACCTATTTCTATCTATCTATCTACCTACCTACCTATCTGTATTTATCTATCTACCTACCTACCTATCTGTATCTATCTATCTACCTACCTACCTATCTGTATCTATCAATCTACCTACCTACCTATCTCTATCTATCTATCTACCTACCTACCTATCTCTATCTATCTACTTACCTACCTACCTATCTGTATTTATCTATCTACCTACCTACCTATCTGTATCTATCTATCTACCTACCTACCTATCTGTATCTATCTATCTACCTACCTACCTATCTGTATCTATCAATCTACCTACCTACCTATCTGTATCTGTCAATCTACCTACCTACCTATCTGTATCTATCTATCTACCTACCTACCTATCTGTATCTATCAATCTACATACCTACCTATCTCTATCTATCTATCTACCTACCTACCTATCTGTATTTATCTATCTACCTACCTACCTATCTGTATCTATCTATCTACCTACCTACCTATCTGTATCTATCAATCTACCTACCTACCTATCTCTATCTATCTATCTACCTACCTACCTATCTCTATCTATCTACTTACCTACCTACCTATCTTTATTTATCTATCTACCTACCTACCTATCTCTATCAATCTATCTACCTACCTACCTATCTATATCTATCTATCTACCTACCTACCTATCTGTATCTATCAATCTACCTACCTACCTATCTGTAGCTATCTACCTACCTACCTATCTGTATCTATCAATCTAACTACCTACCTATCTGTATCTATCAATCTACATACCTACCTATCTGTATCTATCATTCTACATACCTACCTATCTGTATTTATCTATCTACCTACCTACCTATCTGTATCTATCTACCTACCTACCTACCTATCTGTATCTATCAATCTACCTACCTACCTATCTGTATCTATCAATCTACTTACCTACCTATCTGTAACTATCATTCTACATACCTACCTATCTCTATCTATCTATCTACCTACCTACCTATCTGTATTTATCTATCTACCTACCTACCTATCTGTATCTATCTATCTACCTACCTACCTATCTGTATCTATCAATCTACATTCCTACCTATCTCTATCTATCTATCTACATACCTACCTATCTGTATTTACTATCTACCTACCTACCTATCTGTATCTATCTACCTACCTACCTATCTGTATCTATCAATCTACCTACCTACCTATCTCTATCTATCTATCTATCTTCCTACCTATCTCTATCTACCTACCTACCTACCTATCTGTATTTATCTATCTATCTACCTACCTATCTGTATCTATCTACCTACCTACCTATCTCTATCTATCTATCTACCTACCTACCTATCTGTATCTATCTACCTACCTACCTACCTATCTGTATCTATCAATCAACCTACCTACCTATCTGTACCTATCTATCTACTTACCTACCTATCTGTATCTATCAATCTACCTACCTACCTATCTCTATCTATCTATCTACCAACCTACCTATCTCTATCTATCTATCTACCTACCTACCTATCTGAATTTATCTATCTATCTACCTACCTATCTGTATCTATCTACCTACCTATCTGTATCTATCTATCTACCTACCTACCTATCTGTATCTATCAATCTACCTACCTACCTATCTGTATCTATCAATCTACCTACCTACCTGTCTGTATCTATCAATCTACCTACCTACCTATCTGTATCTATGTATCTACCTACCTACCTATCTGTATCTATCAATCTACATACCTACCTATCTCTATCTATCTATCTACCTACCTACCTATCTGTATTTATCTATCTACCTACCTACCTATCTGTATCTATCTATCTACCTACCTACCTATCTGTATCTATCAATCTACCTACCTACCTATCTCTATCTATCTATCTACCTACCTACCTATCTCTATCTATCTACTTACCTACCTACCTATCTGTATCTATCTATCTACCTACCTACCTATCTGTATCTATCTATCTACCTACCTACCTATCTCTATCTATCTATCTACCTACCTACCTATCTCTATCTATCTATCTACCTACCTACCTATCTGTATTTATCTATCTATCTACCTACCTATCTGTATCTATCTACCTACCTACCTATCTCTATCTATCTATCTACCTACCTACCTATCTGTATCTATCTACCTACCTACCTACCTATCTGTATCTATCAATCAACCTACCTACCTATCTGTACCTATCTATCTACTTACCTACCTATCTGTATCTATCAATCTACCTACCTACCTATCTCTATCTATCTATCTACCAACCTACCTATCTCTATCTATCTATCTACCTACCTACCTATCGGTATTTATCTATCTATCTACCTACCTATCTGTATCTATCTACCTACCTATCTGTATCTATCTATCTACCTACCTACCTATCTGTATCTATCAATCTACCTACCTACCTATCTGTATCTATCAATCTACCTACCTACCTGTCTGTATCTATCAATCTACCTACCTACCTATCTGTATCTATGTATCTACCTACCTACCTATCTGTATCTATCAATCTACATACCTACCTATCTCTATCTATCTATCTACCTACCTACCTATCTGTATTTATCTATCTACCTACCTACCTATCTGTATCTATCTATCTACCTACCTACCTATCTGTATCTATCAATCTACCTACCTACCTATCTCTATCTATCTATCTACCTACCTACCTATCTCTATCTATCTACTTACCTACCTACCTATCTGTATCTATCTATCTACCTACCTACCTATCTGTATCTATCTATCTACCTACCTACCTATCTCTATCTATCTATCTACCTACCTACCTATCTCTATCTATCTATCTACCTACCTACCTATCTGTATTTATCTATCTATCTACCTACCTATCTGTATCTATCTACCTACCTACCTATCTCTATCTATCTATCTACCTACCTACCTATCTGTATCTATCTATCTACCTACCTACCTATCTGTATCTATCAATCTACCTACCTACCTATCTGTATCTATCAATCTACTTACCTACCTATCTGTATCTATCATTCTACATACCTACCTATCTCTATCTATCTATCTACCTACCTACCTATCTCTATCTATCTACCTACCTACCTACCTATCTGTATTTATCTATCTACCTACCTACCTATCTGTATCTATCTATCTACCTACCTACCTATCTGTATCTATCAATCTACCTACCTACCTATCTCTATCTATCTATCTACCTACCTACCTATCTCTATCTATCTACCTACCTACCTACCTATCTGTATTTATCTATCTATCTACCTACCTATCTGTATCTATCTACCTACCTACCTATCTCTATCTATCTATCTACTTACCTACCTATCTGTATCTATCTATCTACCTACCTACCTATCTGTATCTATCAATCTACCTACCTACCTAACTGTATCTATCAATCTACTTACCTACCTATCTGTATCTATCATTCTACATACCTACCTATCTGTATCTATCTATCTACCTACCTACCTATCTGTATTTATCTATCTACCTACCTACCTATCTGTATCTATCTATCTACCTACCTACCTATCTGTATCTATCAATCTACTTACCTACCTATCTGTATCTATCATTCTACATACCTACCTATCTCTATCTATCTATCTATCTACCTACCTACCTATCTGTATTTATCTACCTACCTACCTACCTATCTGTATCTATCTATCTACCTACCTACCTATCTGTATCTATCAATCTACCTACCTACCTATCTCTATCTATCTATCTACCTACCTACCTATCTCTATCTATCTACCAACCTACCGACCTATCTGTATTTATCTATCTATCTACCTACCTATCTGTATCTATCTACCTACCTACCTATCTCTATCTATCTATCTACCTACCTACCTATCTGTATCTATCTATCTACCTACCTACCTATCTGTATCTATCAATCTACCTACCTACCTATCTGTATCTATCAATCTACTTACCTACCTATCTGTATCTATCATTCTACATACCTACCTATCTCTATCTATCTATCTATCTATCTACCTACCTACCTATCTGTATTTATCTATCTACCTACCTACCTATCTGTATCTATCTATCTACCTACCTACCTATCTGTATCTATCAATCTACCTACCTACCTATCTCTATCTATCTACCTACCTACCTACCTATCTGTATTTATCTATCTATCTACCTACCTATCTGTATCTATCTACCTACCTACCTATCTCTATCTATCTATCTACCTACCTACCTATCTCTATCTATCTATCTACCTACCTACCTATGTCTATCTATCTATCTACCTACCTACCTATCTGTATTTATCTATCTACCTACCTACCTTTCTCTATCTATCTATCTACCTACCTACCTATCTGTATCTATCTATCTACCTACCTACCTATCTGTATCTATCAATCTACCTACCTACCTATGTCTATCTATCTACCTACCTACCTATCTCTATCTATCTATCTACTTACCTACCTATCTGTATCTATCAATCTACATACCTACCTATCTCTATCTATCTATCTACCTACCTACCTATCTGTATTTATCTATCTACCTACCTACCTATCTGTATCTATCTATCTACCTACCTACCTATCTGTATCTATCAATCTACCTACCTTCCTATCTCTATCTATCTATCTACCTACCTACCTATCTCTATCTATCTACCTACCTACCTATCTGTATCTATCTACCTACCTACCTATCTCTATCTATCTATCTACCTACCTACCTATCTGTATCTATCTATCTACCTACCTACCTATCTGTATCTATCAATCTACCTACCTACCTATCTGTATCTATCAATCTACTTACCTACCTATCTGTATCTATCATTCTACATACCTACCTATCTCTATCTATCTATCTACCTACCTACCTATCTGTATTTATCTATCTACCTACCTACCTATCTGTATTTATTTATCTACCTACCTACCTATCTGTATCTATCAATCTACCTACCTACCTATCTCTATCTATCTACCTACCTACCTACCTATCTCTATCTATCTATCTACCTAGCTACCTATCTGTATTTATCTATCTACCTACCTACCTATCTCTATCTATCTACCTACCTACCTACCTATCTGTATTTATCTATCTACCTACCTACCTATCTCTATCTATCTATCTACATACCTACCTATCTGTATCTATCTATCTACCTACCTACCTATCTGTATCTATCAATCTACCTACCTACCTATCTGTAGCTATCTACCTACCTACCTATCTGTATCTATCAATCTACCTACCTACCTATCTGTATCTGTCAATCTACTTACCTACCTATCTGTATCTATCATTCTACATACCTACCTATCTCTATCTATCTATCTACCTACCTATCTATCTGTATTTATCTATCTACCAACCTACCTATCTGTATCTATCTATCTACCTACCTACCTATCTGTATCTATCAATCTACCTACCTACCTATCTCTATCTATCTATCTACCTACCTACCTATCTCTATCTATCTACCTACCTACCTACCTATCTGTATTTATCTATCTATCTACCTACCTACCTATCTGTATCTATCTACCTACCTACCTATCTCTATCTATCTATCTACCTACCTACCTATCTGTATCTATCTACCTACCTACCTACCTATCTGTATCTATCAATCTACCTACCTACCTATCTGTATCTATCAATCTACTTACCTACCTATCTGTATCTATCATTCTACATACCTACCTATCTCTATCTATCTATCTACCCACCTACCTATCTGTATTTATCTATCTACCTACCTACCTATCTGTACCTATCTATCTACCTACCTACCTATCTGTATCTATCAATCTACCTACCTACCTATCTCTATCTATCTATCTACCTACCTACCTATCTCTATCTATCTACCTACCTACCTACCTATCTGTATTTATCTATCTATCTACCTACCTATCTGTATCTATCTACCTACCTACCTATCTCTATCTATCTATCTACCTACCTACCTATCTGTATCTATCTATCTACCTACCTACCTATCTGTATCTATCAATCTACCTACCTACCTATCTGTATCTATCAATCTACTTACCTACCTATCTGTATCTATCATTCTACATACCTACCTATCTCTATCTATCTATCTACCTACCTACCTATCTGTATTTATCTATCTACCTACCTACCTATCTGTATCTATCTATCTACCTACCTACCTATCTGTATCTATCAATCTACCTACCTACCTATCTCTATCTATCTATCTACCTACCTACCTATCTCTATCTATCTACCTACCTACCTACCTATATGTATTTATCTATCTATCTACCTACCTATCTGTATCTATCTACCTACCTACCTATCTCTATCTATCTATCTACCTACCTACCTATCTCTATCTATCTATCTACCTACCTACCTATCTCTATCTATCTATCTACCTACCTACCTATCTGTATTTATCTATCTACCTACCTACCTTTCTCTATCTATCTATCTACCTACCTACCTATCTGTATCTATCTATCTACCTACCTACCTATCTGTATCTATCAATCTACCTACCTACCTATGTCTATCTATCTACCTACCTACCTATCTCTATCTATCTATCTACCTACCTACCTATCTGTATCTATCTACCTACCTACCTATCTCTATCTATCTATCTACCTACCTACCTATCTGTATCTATCTATCTACCTACCTACCTATCTGTATCTATCAATCTACCTACCTACCTATCTGTATCTATCAATCTACTTACCTACCTATCTGTATCTATCATTCTACATACCTACCTATCTCTATCTATCTATCTACCTACCTACCTATCTGTATTTATCTATCTACCTACCTACGTATCTGTATCTATCTATCTACCTACCTACCTATCTGTATCTATCAATCTACCTACCTACCTATCTCTATCTATCTACCTACCTACCTACCTATCTGTATTTATCTATCTATCTCCCTACCTATCTGTATCTATCTACCTACCTACCTATCTCTATCTATCTATCTACCTACCTACCTATCTCTATCTATCTATCTACCTACCTACCTAACTCTATCTATCTATCTACCTACCTACCTATCTGTATTTATCTATCTACCTACCTACCTTTCTCTATCTATCTATCTACCTACCTACCTATCTGTATTTATCTATCTACCTACCTACGTATCTGTATCTATCTATCTACCTACCTACCTATCTGTATCTATCAATCTACCTACCTACCTATCTCTATCTATCTATCTACCTACCTACCTATCTCTATCTATCTACCTACCTACCTACCTATATCTATTTATCTATCTATCTACCTACCTATCTGTATCTATCTACCTACCTACCTATCTCTATCTATCTATCTATCTACCTACCTACCTATCTGTATCTATCTATCTACCTACTGAGCTATCTGTATCTATCAATCTACCTACCTACCTATCTGTATCTATCAATCTACTTACCTACCTATCTGTATCTATCATTCTACATACCTACCTATCTCTATCTATCTATCTACCTACCTACCTATCTGTATTTATCTACCTACCTACCTACCTATCTGTATCTATCAATCTACCTACCTACCTATCTCTATCTATCTACCAACCTACCGACCTATCTGTATTTATCTATCTATCTACCTACCTATCTGTATCTATCTACCTACCTACCTATCTCTATCTATCTACCTACCTACCTATCTGTATCTATCTATCTACCTACCTACCTATCTGTATTTATCTATCTATCTACCTACCTATCTGTATCTATCTACCTACCTACCTATTTCTATCTATCTATCTACCTACCTACCTATCTCTATCTATCTATCTACCTACCTACCTATCTCTATCTATCTATCTACCTACCTACCTATCTGTATTTATCTATCTACCTACCTACCTTTCTCTATCTATCTATCTACCTCCCTACCTAACTCTATCTATCTATCTACCTACCTACCTATCTGTATCTATCTATCTACCTACCTACCTATCTCTATCTATCTACCTACCTACTTACCTATCTGTATTTATCTATCTACCTACCTACCTATCTCTATCTATCTATCTACCTACCTACCTATCTGTATCTATCTATCTACCTACCTACCTATCTGTATATATCAATCTACCTACCTACCTATCTGTACCTATCTATCTACCTACCTAGCTATATGTATCTATCAATCTACCTACCTACCTATCTCTATCTATCTATCTACCTACCTACCTATCTCAATCTATCTACCTACCTACCTACCTATCTGTATTTATCTATCTATCTACCTACCTATCTGTATCTATCTACCTACCTACCTATCTCTATCTATCTATCTACCTACCTACCTATCTGTATCTATCTATCTACCTACCTACCTATCTCTATCTATCTATCTACCTACCTACCTATCTGTATTTATCTATCTACCTACCTACCTTTCTCTATCTATCTACCTACCTACCTACCTATCTGTATCTATCTATCTACCTACCTACCTATCTGTATCTATCAATCTGCCTACCTACCTATGTCTATCTATCTACCTACCTACCTATCTCTATCTATCTAGCTACCTACCTACCTATCTGTATCTATCAATCTACATACCTACCTACCTATCTCTATCTATCTATCTATCTACCTACCTACCTATCTGTATTTATCTATCTACCTACCTACCTATCTGTATCTATCTATCTACCTACCTACCTATCTGTATCTATCAATCTACCTACCTACCTATCTCTATCTATATATCTACCTACCTACCTATCTCTATCTATCTACCTACCTACCTATCTGTATTTATCTATCTATCTACCTACCTATCTGTATCTATCTACCTACCTACCTATCTCTATCTATCTACCTACCTACCTACCTATCTCTATCTGTCTACCTACCTACCTATCTGTATTTATCTATCTACCTACCTACCTTTCTCTATCTATCTACCTACCTACCTATCTGTAGCTATCTACCTACCTAACTATCTGTATCTATCTATCTACCTACCTACCTATCTGTATCTATCAATCTACCTACCAAACTATGTCTATCTATCTACCTACCTACCTATCTCTATCTATCTATCTACCTACCTACCTATCTGTATCTATCAATCTACATACCTACCTATCTCTATCTATCTATCTATCTATCTATCTATCTATCTATCTATCTATCTATCTATCTATCTATCTACCTACCTACCTATCTGTATTTATCTATCTACCTACCTACCTATCTCTATCTATCTATCTACCTACCTACCTATCTGTATCTATCTATCTACCTACCTTCCTATCTGTATCTGTCAATATACCTACATACCTATCTCTATCTATCAATCTACTTACCTACCTATCTGTATCTATCATTCTATATACCTACCTATCTCTATCTATCTACCTACCTACCTACCTATCTGTATTTATCTATCTACCTACCTACCTATCTGTATCTATCTATCTACCTACCTACCTTTCTGTATCTATCAATCTACCTACCTACCTATCTGTATCTATCAATCTACCTACCTACCTATCTGTATCTATCTACCTACCTACCTACCTATCTGTATCTATCAATCTACATACCTACCTATCTCTATCTATCTATCTACCTACCTACCTATCTGTATCTATCAATCTACCTACCTACCTATCTCTATCTATCTATCTACCTACCTACCTATCTCTATCTATCTACCTACCTACCTACCTATCTGTATTTATCTATCTACCTACCTACCTATCTCTATCTATCTATCTACCTACCTACCTATCTGTATCTATCTATCTACCTACCTACCTATCTGTATCTATCAATCTACCTACCTACCTATCTGTATCTATCAATCTACTTACCTACCTATCTGTATCTATCATTCTACATACCTACCTATCTCTATCTATCTATCTACCTACCTACCTATCTGTATTTATCTATCTACCAACCTACCTATCTGTATCTATCTATCTACCTACCTACCTATCTGTATCTATCAATCTACCTACCTACCTATCTCTATCTATCTATCTACCTACCTACCTATCTCTATCTATCTACCTACCTACCTACCTATCTGTATTTATCTATCTATCTACCTACCTATCTGTATCAATCTACCTACCTACCTATCTCTATCTATCTATCTACCTACCTACCTATCTGTATCTATCTACCTACCTACCTACCTATCTGTATCTATCAATCTACCTACCTACCTATCTGTATCTATCAATCTACTTACCTACCTATCTGTATCTATCATTCTACATACCTACCTATCTCTATCTATCTATCTACCCACCTACCTATCTGTATTAATCTATCTATCTACCTACCTATCTGTACCTATCTATCTACCTACCTACTTATCTGTATCTATCAATCTACCTACCTACCTATCTCTATCTATCTATCTACCTACCTACCTATCTCTGTCTATCTATCTACCTACCTACCTATCTGTATTTATCTATCTATCTACCTACCTATCTGTATCTATCTACCTACCTACCTATCTCTATCTATCTATCTACCTACCTACCTATCTGTATCTATCTATCTACCTACCTACCTATCTGTATCTATCAATCTACCTACCTACCTATCTGTATCTATCAATCTACTTACCTACCTATCTGTATCTATCATTCTACATACCTACCTATCTCTATCTATCTATCTATCTACCTACCTACCTATCTCTATTTATCTATCTACCTACCTACCTATCTGTATCTATCTATCTACCTACCTACCTATCTGTATCTATCAATGTACCTACCTACCTATCTCTATCTATCTATCTATCTACCTACCTACCTATCTCTATCTATCTACCTACCTACCTATCTGTATTTATCTATCTATCTACCTACCTATCTGTATCTATCTACCTACCTACCTATCTCTATCTATCTATCTACCTACCTACCTATCTCTATCTATCTATCTACCTACCTACCTATCTGTATCTATCAATCTACCTACCTACCTATCTGTATCTATCAATCTACTTACCTACCTATCTGTATCTATCGTTCTACATACCTACCTATCTCTATCTATCTATCTACCTACCTATCTGTATTTATCTATCTACCTACCTACCTATCTGTACCTATCTATCTACCTACCTAGCTATATGTATCTATCAATCTACCTACCTACCTATCTCTATCTATCTATCTATCTACCTACCTAGCTATCTCTATCTATCTACCTACCTACTTACCTATCTGTATTTATCTATCTATCTACCTACCTATCTGTATCTATCTACCTACCTACCTATCTCTATCTATCTATCTACCTACCTACCTATCTGTATCTATCTATCTACCTACCTACCTATCTGTATCTATCAATCTACCTACCTACGTATCTGTATCTATCAATCTACTTACCTACCTATCTGTATCTATCATTCTACATACCTACCTATCTCTATCTATCCATCTACCTACCTACCTATCTCTATTTATCTATCTACCTACCTATCTATCTGTTTCTATCTATCTACCTACCTACCTATCTGTATCTATCAATCTACCTACCTACCTATCTCAATCTATCTATCTACCTACCTACCTATCTCTATCTACCTACCTACCTACCGACCTATCTGTATTTATCTATCTATCTTCCTACCTATCTGTATCTATCTACCTACCTACCTATCTCTATCTATCTATCTACCTACCTACCTATCTCTATCTATCTATCTACCTACCTACCTATCTGTGTCAATCAATCTACCTACCTACCTATCTGTATCTATCAATCTACTTACCTACCTATCTGTATCTATCATTCTACATACCTACCTATCTCTATCTATCTATCTACCTACCTACCTATCTGTATCTATCTATCTACCTACCTACCTATCTGTATCTATCAATCTACCTACCTACCTATCTGTATCTATCAATCCACTTACCTACCTATCTGTATCTATCATTCTACATACCTACCTATCTCTATCTATCTATCTATCTACCTACCTACCTATCTGTATTTATCTATCTATCTACCTACCTATCTGTATCTATCTACCTACCTACCTATCTCTATCTATCTATCTACCTACCTACCTATCTCTATCTATCTATCTACCTACCTACCTATCTGTATCTATCAATCTACCTACCTACCTATCTGTATCTATCAATCTACTTACCTACCTATCTGTATCTATCGTTCTACATACCTACCTATCTCTATCTATCTATCTACCTACCTATCTGTATTTATCAATCTACCTACCTACCTATCTGTATCTATCAATCTACCTACCTACGTATCTGTATCTATCAATCTACTTACCTACCTATCTGTATCTATCATTCTACATACCTACCTATCTCTATCTATCCATCTACCTACCTACCTATCTCTATTTATCTATCTACCTACCTACCTATCTGTTTCTATCTATCTACCTACCTACCTATCTGTATCTATCAATCTACCTACCTACCTATCTCAATCTATCTATCTACCTACCTACCTATCTCTATCTACCTACCTACCTACCGACCTATCTGTATTTATCTATCTATCTACCTACCTATCTGTATCTATCTACCTACCTACCTATCTCTATCTATCTATCTACCTACCTACCTATCTCTATCTATCTATCTACCTACCTACCTATCTGTATCAATCAATCTACCTACCTACCTATCTGTATCTATCAATCTACTTACCTACCTATCTGTATCTATCATTCTACATACCTACCTATCTCTATCTATCTATCTACCTACCTACCTATCTGTATTTATCTATCTACCTACCTACCTATCTGTATCTCTCTATCTACCTACCTACCTATCTGTATCTATCAATCTACCTACCTACTTATCTCTATCTATCTACCTACCTACCTATCTCTATCTATCTACCTACCTACCTACCTATATGTATTTATCTATCTATCTACCTACCTATCTGTATCTATCTACCTACCTACCTATCTCTATCTATCTATCTACCTACCTACCTATCTGTATCTATCTATCTACCTACCGAGCTATCTGTATCTATCAATCTACCTACCTACCTATCTGTATCTATCAATCTACTTACCTACCTATCTATATCTATCATTCTACATACCTACCTATCTCTATCTATCTATCTACCTACCTACCTATCTGTATTTATCTACCTACCTACCTACCTATCTGTATCTATCTATCTACCTACCTACCTATCTGTATCTATCAATCTACCTACCTACCTATCTCTATCTATCTACCTACCTACCTATATGTATTTATCTATCTATCTACCTACCTATCTGTATCTATCTACCTACCTACCTATCTCTATCTATCTATCTACCTACCTACCTATCTGTATCTATCTATCTACCTACCTACCTATCTCTATTTATCTATCTACCTACCTACCTATCTGTATCTATCAATGTACCTACCTACCTATCTCTATCTATCTATCTACCTACCTACCTATCTCTATCTATCTACCTACCTACCTATCTGTATTTATCTATCTATCTACCTACCTCTCTGTATCTATCTATCTACCTACCTACCTATCTGTATCTATCAATCTACTTACCTACCTATCTGTATCTATCGTTCTACATACCTACCTATCTCTATCTATCTACCTACCTACCTATCTCTATCTATCTACCTACCTACCTACCTATATGTATTTATCTATCTATCTACCTACCTATCTGTATCTATCTACCTACCTACCTATCTCTATCTATCTATCTACCTACCTACCTATCTGTATCTATCTATCTACCTACCGAGCTATCTGTATCTATCAATCTACCTACCTACCTATCTGTATCTATCAATCTACTTACCTACCTAACTCTATCTATCTATCTACCTACCTACCTATCTGTATCTATCTATCTACCTACCTATCTGTATCTATCAATCTACCTACCTACGTATCTGTATCTATCAATCTACTTACCTACCTATCTGTATCTATCATTCTACATACCTACCTATCTCTATCTATCCATCTACCTACCTACCTATCTCTATTTATCTATCTACCTACCTACCTATCTGTTTCTATCTATCTACCTACCTACCTATCTGTATCTATCAATCTACCTACCTACCTATCTCAATCTATCTATCTACCTACCTACCTATCTCTATCTACCTTCCTACCTACCGACCTATCTGTATTTATCTATCTATCTACCTACCTATCTGTATCTATCTACCTACCTACCTATCTCTATCTATCTATCTACCTACCTACCTATTTCTATCTATCTATCTACCTACCTACCTATCTGTATCAATCAATCTACCTTCCTACCTATCTGTATCTATCAATCTACTTACCTACCTATCTGTATCTATCATTCTACATACCTACCTATCTCTATCTATCTATCTACCTACCTACCTATCTGTATTTATCTATCTACCTACCTTCCTATCTGTATCTATCTATCTACCTACCTACCTATCTGTATCTATCAATCTACCTACCTACCTATCTCTATCTATCTATCTACCTACCTACCTATCTCTATCTATCTACCTACCTACCTACCTATATGTATTTATCTATCTATCTACCTACCTATCTGTATCTATCTACCTACCTACCTATCTCTATCTATCTATCTACCTACCTACCTATCTGTATCTATCTATCTACCTACCGAGCTATCTGTATCTATCAATCTACCTACCTACCTATCTGTATCTATCAATCTACTTACCTACCTATCTGTATCTATCATTCTACATACCTACCTATCTCTATCTATCTATCTACCTACCTACCTATCTGTATTTATCTACCTACCTACCTACCTATCTGTATCTATCTATCTACCTACCTACCTATCTGTATCTATCAATCTACCTACCTACCTATCTCTATCTATCTGCCAACCTACCGACCTATCTGTATTTATCTATCTATCTACCTACCTATCTGTATCTATCTACCTACCTACCTATCTCTATCTATCTACCTACCTACCTATCTGTATCTATCTATCTACCTACCTACCTATCTGTATCTATCTATCTACCTACCGAGCTATCTGTATCTATCAATCTACCTACCTACCTATCTGTATCTATCAATCTACTTACCTACCTATCTATATCTATCATTCTACATACCTACCTATCTCTATCTATCTATCTACCTACCTACCTATCTGTATTTATCTACCTACCTACCTACCTATCTGTATCTATCTATCTACCTACCTACCTATCTGTATCTATCAATCTACCTACCTTCCTATCTCTATCTATCTACCTACCTACCTATATGTATTTATCTATCTATCTACCTACCTATCTGTATCTATCTACCTACCTACCTATCTCTATCTATCTATCTACCTACCTACCTATCTGTATCTATCTATCTACCTACCTACCTATCTCTATTTATCTATCTACCTACCTACCTATCTGTATCTATCAATGTACCTACCTACCTATCTCTATCTATCTATCTACCTACCTACCTATCTCTATCTATCTACCTACCTACCTATCTGTATTTATCTATCTATCTACCTACCTCTCTGTATCTATCTATCTACCTACCTACCTATCTGTATCTATCAATCTACCTACCTACCTATCTGTATCTATCAATCTACTTACCTACCTATCTGTATCTATCGTTCTACATACCTACCTATCTCTATCTATCTACCTACCTACCTATCTCTATCTATCTACCTACCTACCTACCTATATGTATTTATCTATCTATCTACCTACCTATCTGTATCTATCTACCTACCTACCTATCTCTATCTATCTATCTACCTACCTACCTATCTGTATCTATCTATCTACCTACCGAGCTATCTGTATCTATCAATCTACCTACCTACCTATCTGTATCTATCAATCTACTTACCTACCTAACTCTATCTATCTATCTACCTACCTACCTATCTGTATCTATCTATCTACCTACCTATCTGTATCTATCAATCTACCTACCTACGTATCTGTATCTATCAATCTACTTACCTACCTATCTGTATCTATCATTCTACATACCTACCTATCTCTATCTATCCATCTACCTACCTACCTATCTCTATTTATCTATCTACCTACCTACCTATCTGTTTCTATCTATCTACCTACCTACCTATCTGTATCTATCAATCTACCTACCTACCTATCTCAATCTATCTATCTACCTACCTACCTATCTCTATCTACCTTCCTACCTACCGACCTATCTGTATTTATCTATCTATCTACCTACCTATCTGTATCTATCTACCTACCTACCTATCTCTATCTATCTATCTACCTACCTACCTATTTCTATCTATCTATCTACCTACCTACCTATCTGTATCAATCAATCTACCTTCCTACCTATCTGTATCTATCAATCTACTTACCTACCTATCTGTATCTATCATTCTACATACCTACCTATCTCTATCTATCTATCTACCTACCTACCTATCTGTATTTATCTATCTACCTACCTTCCTATCTGTATCTATCTATCTACCTACCTACCTATCTGTATCTATCAATCTACCTACCTACCTATCTCTATCTATCTATCTACCTACCTACCTATCTCTATCTATCTACCTACCTACCTACCTATATGTATTTATCTATCTATCTACCTACCTATCTGTATCTATCTACCTACCTACCTATCTCTATCTATCTATCTACCTACCTACCTATCTGTATCTATCATTCTACATACCTACCTATCTCTATCTATCTATCTACCTACCTACCTATCTGTATTTATCTACCTACCTACCTACCTATCTGTATCTATCTATCTACCTACCTACCTATCTGTATCTATCAATCTACCTACCTACCTATCTCTATCTATCTGCCAACCTACCGACCTATCTGTATTTATCTATCTATCTACCTACCTATCTGTATCTATCTACCTACCTACCTATCTCTATCTATCTACCTACCTACCTATCTGTATCTATCTATCTACCTACCTACCTATCTGTATCTATCTATCTACCTACCGAGCTATCTGTATCTATCAATCTACCTACCTACCTATCTGTATCTATCAATCTACTTACCTACCTATCTATATCTATCATTCTACATACCTACCTATCTCTATCTATCTATCTACCTACCTACCTATCTGTATTTATCTACCTACCTACCTACCTATCTGTATCTATCTATCTACCTACCTACCTATCTGTATCTATCAATCTACCTACCTTCCTATCTCTATCTATCTACCTACCTACCTATATGTATTTATCTATCTATCTACCTACCTATCTGTATCTATCTACCTACCTACCTATCTCTATCTATCTATCTACCTACCTACCTATCTGTATCTATCTATCTACCTACCTACCTATCTCTATTTATCTATCTACCTACCTACCTATCTGTATCTATCAATGTACCTACCTACCTATCTCTATCTATCTATCTACCTACCTACCTATCTCTATCTATCTACCTACCTACCTATCTGTATTTATCTATCTATCTACCTACCTCTCTGTATCTATCTATCTACCTACCTACCTATCTGTATCTATCAATCTACCTACCTACCTATCTGTATCTATCAATCTACTTACCTACCTATCTGTATCTATCGTTCTACATACCTACCTATCTCTATCTATCTACCTACCTACCTATCTCTATCTATCTACCTACCTACCTACCTATATGTATTTATCTATCTATCTACCTACCTATCTGTATCTATCTACCTACCTACCTATCTCTATCTATCTATCTACCTACCTACCTATCTGTATCTATCTATCTACCTACCGAGCTATCTGTATCTATCAATCTACCTACCTACCTATCTGTATCTATCAATCTACTTACCTACCTAACTCTATCTATCTATCTACCTACCTACCTATCTGTATCTATCTATCTACCTACCTATCTGTATCTATCAATCTACCTACCTACGTATCTGTATCTATCAATCTACTTACCTACCTATCTGTATCTATCATTCTACATACCTACCTATCTCTATCTATCCATCTACCTACCTACCTATCTCTATTTATCTATCTACCTACCTACCTATCTGTTTCTATCTATCTACCTACCTACCTATCTGTATCTATCAATCTACCTACCTACCTATCTCAATCTATCTATCTACCTACCTACCTATCTCTATCTACCTTCCTACCTACCGACCTATCTGTATTTATCTATCTATCTACCTACCTATCTGTATCTATCTACCTACCTACCTATCTCTATCTATCTATCTACCTACCTACCTATTTCTATCTATCTATCTACCTACCTACCTATCTGTATCAATCAATCTACCTTCCTACCTATCTGTATCTATCAATCTACTTACCTACCTATCTGTATCTATCATTCTACATACCTACCTATCTCTATCTATCTATCTACCTACCTACCTATCTGTATTTATCTATCTACCTACCTTCCTATCTGTATCTATCTATCTACCTACCTACCTATCTGTATCTATCAATCTACCTACCTACCTATCTCTATCTATCTATCTACCTACCTACCTATCTCTATCTATCTACCTACCTACCTACCTATATGTATTTATCTATCTATCTACCTACCTATCTGTATCTATCTACCTACCTACCTATCTCTATCTATCTATCTACCTACCTACCTATCTGTATCTATCTATCTACCTACCGAGCTATCTGTATCTATCAATCTACCTACCTACCTATCTGTATCTATCAATCTACTTACCTACCTATCTGTATCTATCATTCTACATACCTACCTATCTCTATCTATCTATCTACCTACCTACCTATCTGTATTTATCTACCTACCTACCTACCTATCTGTATCTATCTATCTACCTACCTACCTATCTGTATCTATCAATCTACCTACCTACCTATCTCTATCTATCTGCCAACCTACCGACCTATCTGTATTTATCTATCTATCTACCTACCTATCTGTATCTATCTACCTACCTACCTATCTCTATCTATCTACCTACCTACCTATCTGTATCTATCTATCTACCTACCTACCTATCTGTATCTATCAATCTACCTACCTACCTATCTGTATCTATCAATCTACTTACCTACCTATCTGTATCTATCATTCTGCATACCTACCTATCTCTATCTATCTACCTACCTACCTACCTATCTGTATTTATCTATCTATCTACCTACCTATCTGTATCTATCTACCTACCTACCTATCTCTATCTATCTATCTACCTACCTACCTACCTATCTCTATCTATCTATCTACCTACCTACCTATCTCTATCTATCTAACTACCTACCTACCTATCTGTATTTATCTATCTACCTACCTACCTATCTCTATCTATCTATCTACCTACCTACCTATCTGTATCTATCTATCTACCTACCTACCTATCTGTATCTATCAATCTACCTACCTACCTATCTGTACCTATCTATCTACCTACCTAGCTATATGTATCTGTCAATCTACCTACCTACCTATCTCTATCTATCTATCTACCTACCTACCTATCTCAATCTATCTACCTACCTACCTACCTATCTGTATTTATCTATCTATCTACCTACCTATCTGTATCTATCTACCTACCTACCTATCTCTATCTATCTATCTACCTACCTACCTATCTGTATCTATCTATCTACCTACCTACCTATCTGTATCTATCAATCTACCTACCTACCTATCTGTATCTATCTACCTACCTACCTATCTCTGTCTATCTATCTACCTACCTACCTATCTGTATCTATCTATCTACCTACCTACCTATCTGTATCTATCAATCTACCTACCTACGTATCTGTATCTATCAATCTACTTACCTACCTATCTGTATCTATCATTCTACATACCTACCTATCTCTATCTATCCATCTACCTACCTACCTATCTCTATTTATCTATCTACCTACCTATCTATCTGTTTCTATCTATCTACCTACCTACCTATCTGTATCTATCAATCTACCTACCTACCTATCTCAATCTATCTATCTACCTACCTACCTATCTCTATCTACCTACCTACCTACCGGCCTATCTGTATTTATCTATCTATCTTCCTACCTATCTGTATCTATCTACCTACCTACCTATCTCTATCTATCTATCTACCTACCTACCTATCTCTATCTATCTATCTACCTACCTACCTATCTGTGTCAATCAATCTACCTACCTACCTATCTGTATCTATCAATCTACTTACCTACCTATCTGTATCTATCATTCTACATACCTACCTATCTCTATCTATCTATCTACCTACCTACCTATCTGTATCTATCTATCTACCTACCTACCTATCTCTATCAATGTACCTACCTACCTATCTCTATCTATCTATCTATCTATCTATCTACCTACCTACCTATCTCTATCTATCTACCTACCTACCTATCTGTATTTATCTATCTATCTACCTACCTATCTGTATCTATCTACCTACCTACCTATCTCTATCTATCTATCTACCTACCTACCTATCTCTATCTATCTATCTACCTACCTACCTATCTGTATCTATCAATCTACCTACCTACCTATCTGTATCTATCAATCTACTTACCTACCTATCTGTATCTATCGTTCTACATACCTACCTATCTCTATCTATCTATCTACCTACCTATCTGTATTTATCAATCTACCTACCTACCTATCTGTATCTATCAATCTACCTACCTACGTATCTGTATCTATCAATCTACTTACCTACCTATCTGTATCTATCATTCTACATACCTACCTATCTCTATCTATCCATCTACCTACCTACCTATCTCTATTTATCTATCTACCTACCTACCTATCTGTTTCTATCTATCTACCTACCTACCTATCTGTATCTATCAATCTACCTACCTACCTATCTCAATCTATCTATCTACCTACCTACCTATCTCTATCTACCTACCTACCTACCGACCTATCTGTATTTATCTATCTATCTACCTACCTATCTGTATCTATCTACCTACCTACCTATCTCTATCTATCTATCTACCTACCTACCTATCTCTATCAATGTACCTACCTACCTATCTCTATCTATCTATCTATCTATCTACCTACCTACCTATCTCTATCTATCTACCTACCTACCTATCTGTATTTATCTATCTATCTACCTACCTATCTGTATCTATCTACCTACCTACCTATCTCTATCTATCTATCTACCTACCTACCTATCTCTATCTATCTATCTACCTACCTACCTATCTGTATCTATCAATCTACCTACCTACCTATCTGTATCTATCAATCTACTTACCTACCTATCTGTATCTATCGTTCTACATACCTACCTATCTCTATCTATCTATCTACCTACCTATCTGTATTTATCAATCTACCTACCTACCTATCTGTATCTATCAATCTACCTACCTACGTATCTGTATCTATCAATCTACTTACCTACCTATCTGTATCTATCATTCTACATACCTACCTATCTCTATCTATCCATCTACCTACCTACCTATCTCTATTTATCTATCTACCTACCTACCTATCTGTTTCTATCTATCTACCTACCTACCTATCTGTATCTATCAATCTACCTACCTACCTATCTGTACATATCTATCTACCTACCTAGCTATATGTATCTATCAATCTACCTACCTACCTATCTCTATCTATCTATCTACCTACCTACCTATCTCAATCTATCTACCTACCTACCTACCTATCTGTATTTATCTATCTATCTACCTACCTATCTGTATCTATCTACCTACCTACCTATCTCTATCTATCTATCTACCTACCTACCTATCTGTATCTATCTATCTACCTACCTACCTATCTGTATCTATCAATCTACCTACCTACCTATCTGTATCTATCTACCTACCTACCTATCTCTATCTATCTATCTACCTACCTACCTATCTGTATCTATCTATCTACCTACCTACCTATCTGTATCTATCAATCTACCTACCTACGTATCTGTATCTATCAATCTACTTACCTACCTATCTGTATCTATCATTCTACATACCTACCTATCTCTATCTATCCATCTACCTACCTACCTATCTCTATTTATCTATCTACCTACCTATCTATCTGTTTCTATCTATCTACCTACCTACCTATCTGTATCTATCAATCTACCTACCTACCTATCTCAATCTATCTATCTACCTACCTACCTATCTCTATCTACCTACCTACCTACCGACCTATCTGTATTTATCTATCTATCTTCCTACCTATCTGTATCTATCTACCTACCTACCTATCTCTATCTATCTATCTACCTACCTACCTATCTCTATCTATCTATCTACCTACCTACCTATCTGTGTCAATCAATCTACCTACCTACCTATCTGTATCTATCAATCTACTTACCTACCTATCTGTATCTATCATTCTACATACCTACCTATCTCTATCTATCTATCTACCTACCTACCTATCTGTATCTATCTATCTACCTACCTACCTATCTGTATCTATCAATCTACCTACCTACCTATCTGTATCTATCAATCCACTTACCTACCTATCTGTATCTATCATTCTACATACCTACCTATCTCTATCTATCTATCTATCTACCTACCTACCTATCTCTATTTATCTATCTACCTACCTACCTATCTGTATCTATCTATCTACCTACCTACCTATCTCTATCAATGTACCTACCTACCTATCTCTATCTATCTATCTATCTATCTATCTACCTACCTACCTATCTCTATCTATCTACCTACCTACCTATCTGTATTTATCTATCTATCTACCTACCTATCTGTATCTATCTACCTACCTACCTATCTCTATCTATCTATCTACCTACCTACCTATCTCTATCTATCTATCTACCTACCTACCTATCTGTATCTATCAATCTACCTACCTACCTATCTGTATCTATCAATCTACTTACCTACCTATCTGTATCTATCGTTCTACATACCTACCTATCTCTATCTATCTATCTACCTACCTATCTGTATTTATCAATCTACCTACCTACCTATCTGTATCTATCAATCTACCTACCTACGTATCTGTATCTATCAATCTACTTACCTACCTATCTGTATCTATCATTCTACATACCTACCTATCTCTATCTATCCATCTACCTACCTACCTACCTATCTCTATCTATCTACCTACCTACCTATCTCTATCTATCTACCTACCTACCTACCTATATGTATTTATCTATCTATCTACCTACCTATCTGTATCTATCTACCTACCTACCTATCTCTATCTATCTATCTACCTACCTACCTATCTGTATCTATCTATCTACCTACCGAGCTATCTGTATCTATCAATCTACCTACCTACCTATCTGTATCTATCAATCTACTTACCTACCTATCTATATCTATCATTCTACATACCTACCTATCTCTATCTATCTATCTATCTACCTACCTACCTATCTGTATTTATCTACCTACCTACCTACCTATCTGTATCTATCTATCTACCTACCTACCTATCTGTATTTATCAATCTACCTACCTACCTATCTCTATCTATTAACCTACCTACCTATATGTATTTATCTATCTATCTACCTACCTATCTGTATCTATCTACCTACCTACCTATCTCTATCTATCTATCTACCTACCTACCTATCTGTATCTATCTATCTACCTACCTACCTATCTCTATTTATCTATCTACCTACCTACCTATCTGTATCTATCTATCTACCTACCTACCTATCTGTATCTATCAATGTACCTACCTACCTATCTCTATCTATCTATCTACCTACCTACCTATCTCTATCTATCTACCTACCTACCTATCTGTATTTATCTATCTATCTACCTACCTATCTGTATCTATCTACCTACCTACCTATCTCTATCTATCTATCTACCTACCTACCTATCTCTATCTATCTATCTACCTACCTACCTATCTGTATCTATCAATCTACCTACCTACCTATCTGTATCTATCAATCTACTTACCTACCTATCTGTATCTATCGTTCTACATACCTACCTATCTCTATCTATCTATCTATCTACCTACCTATCTGTATTTATCTATCTACCTACCTACCTATCTGTACCTATCTATCTACCTACCTAGCTATATGTATCTATCAATCTACCTACCTACCTATCTCTATCTATCTATCTACCTACCTACCTATCTCTATCTATCTACCTACCTACTTACCTATCTGTATTTATCTATGTATCTACCTACCTATCTGTATCTATCTACCTACCTACCTAACTCTATCTATCTATCTACCTACCTACCTATCTGTATCTATCTATCTACCTACCTATCTGTATCTATCAATCTACCTACCTACGTATCTGTATCTATCAATCTACTTACCTACCTATCTGTATCTATCATTCTACATACCTACCTATCTCTATCTATCCATCTACCTACCTACCTATCTCTATTTATCTATCTACCTACCTACCTATCTGTTTCTATCTATCTACCTACCTACCTATCTGTATCTATCAATCTACCTACCTACCTATCTCAATCTATCTATCTACCTACCTACCTATCTCTATCTACCTACCTACCTACCGACCTATCTGTATTTATCTATCTATCTACCTACCTATCTGTATCTATCTACCTACCTACCTATCTCTATCTATCTATCTACCTACCTACCTATTTCTATCTATCTATCTACCTACCTACCTATCTGTATCAATCAATCTACCTTCCTACCTATCTGTATCTATCAATCTACTTACCTACCTATCTGTATCTATCATTCTACATACCTACCTATCTCTATCTATCTATCTACCTACCTACCTATCTGTATTTATCTATCTACCTACCTTCCTATCTGTATCTATCTATCTACCTACCTACCTATCTGTATCTATCAATCTAACTACCTACCTATCTCTATCTATCTATCTACCTACCTACCTATCTCTATCTATCTACCTACCTACCTACCTATATGTATTTATCTATCTATCTACCTACCTATCTGTATCTATCTACCTACCTACCTATCTCTATCTATCTATCTACCTACCTACCTATCTGTATCTATCTATCTACCTACCGAGCTATCTGTATCTATCAATCTACCTACCTACCTATCTGTATCTATCAATCTACTTACCTACCTATCTGTATCTATCATTCTACATACCTACCTATCTCTATCTATCTATCTACATACCTACCTATCTGTATTTATCTACCTACCTACCTACCTATCTGTATCTATCTATCTACCTACCTACCTATCTGTATCTATCAATCTACCTACCTACCTATCTCTATCTATCTACCAACCTACCGACCTATCTGTATTTATCTATCTATCTACCTACCTATCTGTATCTATCTACCTACCTACCTATCTCTATCTATCTACCTACCTACCTATCTGTATCTATCTATCTACCTACCTACCTATCTGTATCTATCAATCTACCTACCTACCTATCTGTATCTATCAATCTACTTACCTACCTATCTGTATCTATCATTCTGCATACCTACCTATCTCTATCTATCTACCTACCTACCTACCTATCTGTATTTATCTATCTATCTACCTACCTATCTGTATCTATCTACCTACCTACCTATCTCTATCTATCTATCTACCTACCTACCTATCTCTATCTATCTATCTACCTACCTACCTATCTCTATCTATCTAACTACCTACCTACCTATCTGTATCTATCTATCTACCTACCTACCTATCTCTATCTATCTACCTACCTACTTACCTATCTGTATTTATCTATCTACCTACCTACCTATCTCTATCTATCTATCTACCTACCTACCTATCTGTATCTATCTATCTACCTACCTACCTATCTGTATCTATCAATCTACCTACCTACCTATCTGTACCTATCTATCTACCTACCTAGCTATATGTATCTATCAATCTACCTACCTACCTATCTCTATCTATCTATCTACCTACCTACGTATCTCAATCTATCTACCTACCTACCTACCTATCTGTATTTATCTATCTATCTACCTACCTATCTGTATCTATCTACCTACCTACCTATCTCTATCTATCTATCTACCTACCTACCTATCTGTATCTATCTATCTACCTACCTACCTATCTGTATCTATCAATCTACCTACCTACGTATCTGTATCTATCAATCTACTTACCTACCTATCTGTATCTATCATTCTACATACCTACCTATCTCTATCTATCTATCTACCTACCTACCTATCTCTATCTATCTACCTACCTACCTACCTATCTGTATTTATCTATCTACCTACCTACATATCTCTATCAATCTATCTACCTACCTACCTATCTGTATTTATCTATCTACCTACCTACCTATCTGTATCTATCTATCTACCTACCTACCTATCTGTATCTATCAATCTACCTACCTACCTATCTCTATCTATCTATCTACCTACCTACCTATCTCTATATATCTACCAACCTACCGACCTATCTGTATTTATCTATCTATCTTCCTACCTATCTGTAACTATCTACCTACCTACCTATCTCTATCTATCTATCTACCTACCTACCTATCTGTATCTATCTATCTACCTACCTACCTATCTGTATCTATCTATCTACCTACCTACCTATCTGTATCTATCAATCTACATACCTACCTATCTCTATCTATCTATCTATCTACCTACCTACCTATCTGTATCTATCTATCTACCTACCTACCTATCTGTATCTATCAATCTACCTACCTACCTTTCTCTATCTATTTATCTATCTATCTACCTACCTACCTATCTCTATCTATCTACCTACCTACCTACCTATCTGTATTTATCTATCTACCTACCTACCTATCTGTATCTATCTATCTATCTACCTACCTATCTGTATCTATCTATCTACCTACCTACCTATCTGTATCTATCAATCTACCTACCTAACTATCTGTAGCTATCTACCTACCTACCTATCTGTATCTATCTATATACCTACCTACCTATCTGTATCTATCAATCTACCTACCTACCTATCTCTATCTATCTATGTACCTACCTACCTATCTCTATCTATCTACCTACCTACCTACCTATCTGTATTTATCTATCTACCTACCTACCTATCTGTATCTATCTATCTACCTACCTACCTATCTGTATCTATCAATCTACCTACCTACCTATCTGTAGCTATCTACCTACCTACCTATCTGTATCTATCAATCTACCTACCTACCTATCTGTATCTATCAATCTACTTACCTACCTATCTGTATCTATCATTCTACATACCTACCTCTCTGTATCTATCTATCTACCTACCTACCTATCTGTATTTATCTATCTACCTACCTACCTATCTGTATCTATCTATCTACCTACCTACCTATCTCTATCTATCAATCTACCTACCTACCTATCTCTATCTATCTACCTACCTACCTACCTATCTGTATTTATCTATCTATCTACCTACCTATCTGTATCTATCTACCTACCTACCTCTCTGTATCTATCTATCTACCTACCTACCTATCTGTATTTATCTATCTACCTACCTACCTATCTCTATCTATCTACCTACCTACCTACCTATCTGTATTTATCTATCTACCTACCTACCTATCTCTATCTATCTATCTACATACCTACCTATCTGTATCTATCTATCTACCTACCTACCTATCTGTATCTATCAATCTACCTACCTACCTATCTGTAGCTATCTACCTACCTACCTATCTGTATCTATCAATCTACCTACCTACCTATCTGTATCTGTCAATCTACTTACCTACCTATCTGTATCTATCATTCTACATACCTACCTATCTCTATCTATCTATCTACCTACCTACCTATCTGTATTTATCTATCTACCAACCTACCTATCTGTATCTATCTATCTACCTACCTACCTATCTGTATCTATCAATCTACCTACCTACCTATCTCTATCTATCTATCTACCTACCTACCTATCTCTATCTATCTACCTACCTACCTACCTATCTGTATTTATCTATCTATCTACCTACCTATCTGTATCTATCTACCTACCTACCTATCTCTATCTATCTATCTACCTACCTACCTATCTGTATCTATCTACCTACCTACCTACCTATCTGTATCTATCAATCTACCTACCTACCTATCTGTATCTATCAATGTACTTACCTACCTATCTGTATCTATCATTCTACATACCTACCTCTCTCTATCTATCTATCTACCTACCTACCTATCTGTATTTATCTATCTACCTACCTACCTATCTGTACCTATCTATCTACCTACCTAGCTATATGTATCTATCAATCTACCTACCTACCTATCTCTATCTATCTATCTACCTACCTACCTATCTCTATCTATCTACCTACCTACCTACCTATCTGTATTTATATATCTATCTACCTACCTATCTGTATCTATCAATCTACCTACCTACCTATCACTATCTATCTATCTATCTACCTACCTATCTCTATCTATCTACCTACCTACCTACCTATCTGTATTTATCTATCTATCTACCTACCTATCTGTATCTATCTACCTACCTACCTATCTCTATCTATCTATCTACCTACCTACCTATCTGTATCTATCTATCTACCTACCTACCTATCTGTATCTATCAATCTACCTACCTATCTATCTGTATCTATCAATCTACTTACCTACCTATCTGTATCTATCATTCTACATACCTACCTATCTCTATCTATCTATCTACCTACCTACCTATCTGTATTTATCTATCTACCTACCTACCTATCTGTATCTATCTACCTACCTACCTATCTGTATCTATCAATCTACCTACCTACCTATCTCTATCTATCTATCTACCTACCTACCTATCTCTATCTATCTACCTACCTACCTACCTATCTGTATTTATCTATCTATCTACCTACCTATCTGTATCTATCTACCTACCTACCTATCTCTATCTATCTATCTACCTACCTACCTATCTGTATTTATCTATCTACCTACCTACCTATCTCTATCTATCTACCTACCTACCTACCTATCTGTATTTATCTATCTACCTACCTACCTATCTCTATCTATCTATCTACATACCTACCTATCTGTATCTATCTATCTACCTACCTACCTATCTGTATCTATCAATCTACCTACCTACCTATCTGTAGCTATCTACCTACCTACCTATCTGTATCTATCAATCTACCTACCTACCTATCTGTATCTATCAATCTACTTACCTACCTATCTGTATCTATCATTCTACATACCTACCTATCTCTATCTATCTATCTACCTACCTACCTATCTGTATTTATCTACCTACCTACCTACCTATCTGTATCTATCTATCTACCTACCTACCTATCTGTATCTATCAATCTACCTACCTACCTATCTCTATCTATCTACCAACCTACCGACCTATCTGTATTTATCTATCTATCTACCTACCTATCTGTATCTATCTACCTACCTACCTATCTCTATCTATCTACCTACCTACCTATCTGTATCTATCTATCTACCTACCTACCTATCTGTATCTATCAATCTACCTACCTACCTATCTGTATCTATCTATATACCTACCTACCTATCTGTATCTATCAATCTACCTACCTACCTATCTCTATCTATCTATGTACCTACCTACCTATCTCTATCTATCTACCTACCTACCTACCTATCTGTATTTATCTATCTACCTACCTACCTATCTGTATCTATCTATCTACCTACCTACCTATCTGTATCTATCAATCTACCTACCTACCTATCTGTAGCTATCTACCTACCTACCTATCTGTATCTATCAATCTACCTACCTACCTATCTGTATCTATCAATCTACTTACCTACCTATCTGTATCTATCATTCTACATACCTACCTCTCTGTATCTATCTATCTACCTACCTACCTATCTGTATTTATCTATCTACCTACCTACCTATCTGTATCTATCTATCTACCTACCTACCTATCTGTATTTATCTATCTACCTACCTACCTATCTGTATTTATCTATCTACCTACCTACCTATCTCTATCTATCTATCTACATACCTACCTATCTGTATCTATCTATCTACCTACCTACCTATCTGTATCTATCAATCTACCTACCTACCTATCTGTAGCTATCTACCTACCTACCTATCTGTATCTATCAATCTACCTACCTACCTATCTGTATCTGTCAATCTACTTACCTACCTATCTGTATCTATCATTCTACATACCTACCTATCTCTATCTATCTATCTACCTACCTACCTATCTGTATTTATCTATCTACCAACCTACCTATCTGTATCTATCTATCTACCTACCTACCTATCTGTATCTATCAATCTACCTACCTACCTATCTCTATCTATCTATCTACCTACCTACCTATCTCTATCTATCTACCTACCTACCTACCTATCTGTATTTATCTATCTATCTACCTACCTATCTGTATCTATCTACCTACCTACCTATCTCTATCTATCTATCTACGTACCTACCTATCTGTATCTATCTACCTACCTACCTACCTATCTGTATCTATCAATCTACCTACCTACCTATCTGTATCTATCAATGTACTTACCTACCTATCTGTATCTATCATTCTACATACCTACCTCTCTCTATCTATCTATCTACCTACCTACCTATCTGTATTTATCTATCTACCTACCTACCTATCTGTACCTATCTATCTACCTACCTAGCTATATGTATCTATCAATCTACCTACCTACCTATCTCTATCTATCTATCTACCTACCTACCTATCTCTATCTATCTACCTACCTACCTACCTATCTGTATTTATATATCTATCTACCTACCTATCTGTATCTATCAATCTACCTACCTACCTATCACTATCTATCTATCTATCTACCTACCTATCTCTATCTATCTACCTACCTACCTACCTATCTGTATTTATCTATCTATCTACCTACCTATCTGTATCTATCTACCTACCTACCTATCTCTATCTATCTATCTACCTACCTACCTATCTGTATCTATCTATCTACCTACCTACCTATCTGTATCTATCAATCTACCTACCTATCTATCTGTATCTATCAATCTACTTACCTACCTATCTGTATCTATCATTCTACATACCTACCTATCTCTATCTATCTATCTACCTACCTACCTATCTGTATTTATCTATCTACCTACCTACCTATCTGTATCTATCTACCTACCTACCTATCTGTATCTATCAATCTACCTACCTACCTATCTCTATCTATCTATCTACCTACCTACCTATCTCTATCTATCTACCTACCTACCTACCTATCTGTATTTATCTATCTATCTACCTACCTATCTGTATCTATCTACCTACCTACCTATCTCTATCTATCTATCTACCTACCTACCTATCTGTATTTATCTATCTACCTACCTACCTATCTCTATCTATCTACCTACCTACCTACCTATCTGTATTTATCTATCTACCTACCTACCTATCTCTATCTATCTATCTACATACCTACCTATCTGTATCTATCTATCTACCTACCTACCTATCTGTATCTATCAATCTACCTACCTACCTATCTGTAGCTATCTACCTACCTACCTATCTGTATCTATCAATCTACCTACCTACCTATCTGTATCTATCAATCTACTTACCTACCTATCTGTATCTATCATTCTACATACCTACCTATCTCTATCTATCTATCTACCTACCTACCTATCTGTATTTATCTACCTACCTACCTACCTATCTGTATCTATCTATCTACCTACCTACCTATCTGTATCTATCAATCTACCTACCTACCTATCTCTATCTATCTACCAACCTACCGACCTATCTGTATTTATCTATCTATCTACCTACCTATCTGTATCTATCTACCTACCTACCTATCTCTATCTATCTACCTACCTACCTATCTGTATCTATCTATCTACCTACCTACCTATCTGTATCTATCAATCTACCTACCTACCTATCTGTATCTATCTATATACCTACCTACCTATCTGTATCTATCAATCTACCTACCTACCTATCTCTATCTATCTATGTACCTACCTACCTATCTCTATCTATCTACCTACCTACCTACCTATCTGTATTTATCTATCTACCTACCTACCTATCTGTATCTATCTATCTACCTACCTACCTATCTGTATCTATCAATCTACCTACCTACCTATCTGTAGCTATCTACCTACCTACCTATCTGTATCTATCAATCTACCTACCTACCTATCTGTATCTATCAATGTACTTACCTACCTATCTGTATCTATCATTCTACATACCTACCTCTCTGTATCTATCTATCTACCTACCTACCTATCTGTATTTATCTATCTACCTACCTACCTATCTGTACCTATCTATCTACCTACCTAGCTATATGTATCTATCAATCTACCTACCTACCTATCTCTATCTATCTATCTACCTACCTACCTATCTCTATCTATCTACCTACCTACCTACCTATCTGTATTTATATATCTATCTACCTACCTATCTGTATCTATCAATCTACCTACCTACCTATCACTATCTATCTATCTATCTACCTACCTATCTCTATCTATCTACCTACCTACCTACCTATCTGTATTTATCTATCTATCTACCTACCTATCTGTATCTATCTACCTACCTACCTATCTCTATCTATCTATCTACCTACCTACCTATCTGTATCTATCTATCTACCTACCTACCTATCTGTATCTATCAATCTACCTACCTATCTATCTGTATCTATCAATCTACTTACCTACCTATCTGTATCTATCATTCTACATACCTACCTATCTCTATCTATCTATCTACCTACCTACCTATCTGTATTTATCTATCTACCTACCTACCTATCTGTATCTATCTACCTACCTACCTATCTGTATCTATCAATCTACCTACCTACCTATCTCTATCTATCTATCTACCTACCTACCTATCTCTATCTATCTACCTACCTACCTACCTATCTGTATTTATCTATCTATCTACCTACCTATCTGTATCTATCTACCTACCTACCTATCTCTATCTATCTATCTACCTACCTACCTATCTGTATTTATCTATCTACCTACCTACCTATCTCTATCTATCTACCTACCTACCTACCTATCTGTATTTATCTATCTACCTACCTACCTATCTCTATCTATCTATCTACATACCTACCTATCTGTATCTATCTATCTACCTACCTACCTATCTGTATCTATCAATCTACCTACCTACCTATCTGTAGCTATCTACCTACCTACCTATCTGTATCTATCAATCTACCTACCTACCTATCTGTATCTATCAATCTACTTACCTACCTATCTGTATCTATCATTCTACATACCTACCTATCTCTATCTATCTATCTACCTACCTACCTATCTGTATTTATCTACCTACCTACCTACCTATCTGTATCTATCTATCTACCTACCTACCTATCTGTATCTATCAATCTACCTACCTACCTATCTCTATCTATCTACCAACCTACCGACCTATCTGTATTTATCTATCTATCTACCTACCTATCTGTATCTATCTACCTACCTACCTATCTCTATCTATCTACCTACCTACCTATCTGTATCTATCTATCTACCTACCTACCTATCTGTATCTATCAATCTACCTACCTACCTATCTGTATCTATCTATATACCTACCTACCTATCTGTATCTATCAATCTACCTACCTACCTATCTCTATCTATCTATGTACCTACCTACCTATCTCTATCTATCTACCTACCTACCTACCTATCTGTATTTATCTATCTACCTACCTACCTATCTGTATCTATCTATCTACCTACCTACCTATCTGTATCTATCAATCTACCTACCTACCTATCTGTAGCTATCTACCTACCTACCTATCTGTATCTATCAATCTACCTACCTACCTATCTGTATCTATCAATCTACTTACCTACCTATCTGTATCTATCATTCTACATACCTACCTCTCTGTATCTATCTATCTACCTACCTACCTATCTGTATTTATCTATCTACCTACCTACCTATCTGTATCTATCTATCTACCTACCTACCTATCTCTATCTATCAATCTACCTACCTACCTATCTCTATCTATCTACCTACCTACCTACCTATCTGTATTTATCTATCTATCTACCTACCTATCTGTATCTATCTACCTACCTACCTCTCTGTATCTATCTATCTACCTACCTACCTATCTGTATTTATCTATCTACCTACCTACCTATCTCTATCTATCTACCTACCTACCTACCTATCTGTATTTATCTATCTACCTACCTACCTATCTCTATCTATCTATCTACATACCTACCTATCTGTATCTATCTATCTACCTACCTACCTATCTGTATCTATCAATCTACCTACCTACCTATCTGTAGCTATCTACCTACCTACCTATCTGTATCTATCAATCTACCTACCTACCTATCTGTATCTGTCAATCTACTTACCTACCTATCTGTATCTATCATTCTACATACCTACCTATCTCTATCTATCTATCTACCTACCTACCTATCTGTATTTATCTATCTACCAACCTACCTATCTGTATCTATCTATCTACCTACCTACCTATCTGTATCTATCAATCTACCTACCTACCTATCTCTATCTATCTATCTACCTACCTACCTATCTCTATCTATCTACCTACCTACCTACCTATCTGTATTTATCTATCTATCTACCTACCTATCTGTATCTATCTACCTACCTACCTATCTCTATCTATCTATCTACCTACCTACCTATCTGTATCTATCTACCTACCTACCTACCTATCTGTATCTATCAATCTACCTACCTACCTATCTGTATCTATCAATGTACTTACCTACCTATCTGTATCTATCATTCTACATACCTACCTCTCTCTATCTATCTATCTACCTACCTACCTATCTGTATTTATCTATCTACCTACCTACCTATCTGTACCTATCTATCTACCTACCTAGCTATATGTATCTATCAATCTACCTACCTACCTATCTCTATCTATCTATCTACCTACCTACCTATCTCTATCTATCTACCTACCTACCTACCTATCTGTATTTATATATCTATCTACCTACCTATCTGTATCTATCAATCTACCTACCTACCTATCACTATCTATCTATCTATCTACCTACCTATCTCTATCTATCTACCTACCTACCTACCTATCTGTATTTATCTATCTATCTACCTACCTATCTGTATCTATCTACCTACCTACCTATCTCTATCTATCTATCTACCTACCTACCTATCTGTATCTATCTATCTACCTACCTACCTATCTGTATCTATCAATCTACCTACCTATCTATCTGTATCTATCAATCTACTTACCTACCTATCTGTATCTATCATTCTACATACCTACCTATCTCTATCTATCTATCTACCTACCTACCTATCTGTATTTATCTATCTACCTACCTACCTATCTGTATCTATCTACCTACCTACCTATCTGTATCTATCAATCTACCTACCTACCTATCTCTATCTATCTATCTACCTACCTACCTATCTCTATCTATCTACCTACCTACCTACCTATCTGTATTTATCTATCTATCTACCTACCTATCTGTATCTATCTACCTACCTACCTATCTCTATCTATCTATCTACCTACCTACCTATCTGTATTTATCTATCTACCTACCTACCTATCTCTATCTATCTACCTACCTACCTACCTATCTGTATTTATCTATCTACCTACCTACCTATCTCTATCTATCTATCTACATACCTACCTATCTGTATCTATCTATCTACCTACCTACCTATCTGTATCTATCAATCTACCTACCTACCTATCTGTAGCTATCTACCTACCTACCTATCTGTATCTATCAATCTACCTACCTACCTATCTGTATCTATCAATCTACTTACCTACCTATCTGTATCTATCATTCTACATACCTACCTATCTCTATCTATCTATCTACCTACCTACCTATCTGTATTTATCTACCTACCTACCTACCTATCTGTATCTATCTATCTACCTACCTACCTATCTGTATCTATCAATCTACCTACCTACCTATCTCTATCTATCTACCAACCTACCGACCTATCTGTATTTATCTATCTATCTACCTACCTATCTGTATCTATCTACCTACCTACCTATCTCTATCTATCTACCTACCTACCTATCTGTATCTATCTATCTACCTACCTACCTATCTGTATCTATCAATCTACCTACCTACCTATCTGTATCTATCAATCTACTTACCTACCTATCTGTATCTATCATTCTGCATACCTACCTATCTCTATCTATCTACCTACCTAACTACCTATCTGTATTTATCTATCTATCTACCTACCTATCTGTATCTATCTACCTACCTACCTATCTCTATCTATCTATCTACCTACCTACCTATCTCTATCTATCTATCTACCTACCTACCTATCTCTATCTATCTAACTACCTACCTACCTATCTGTATTTATCTATCTACCTACCTACCTTTCTCTATCTATCTATCTACCTACCTACCTAACTCTATCTATCTATCTACCTACCTACCTATCTGTATCTATCTATCTACCTACCTACCTATCTCTATCTATCTACCTACCTACTTACCTATCTGTATTTATCTATCTACCTACCTACCTATCTCTATCTATCTATCTACCTACCTACCTATCTGTATCTATCTATCTACCTACCTACCTATCTGTATCTATCAATCTACCTACCTACCTATCTGTACCTATCTATCTACCTACCTAGCTATATGTATCTATCAATCTACCTACCTACCTATCTCTATCTATCTATCTACCTACCTACCTATCTCAATCTATCTACCTACCTACCTACCTATCTGTATTTATCTATCTATCTACCTACCTATCTGTATCTATCTACCTACCTACCTATCTCTATCTATCTATCTACCTACCTACCTATCTGTATCTATCTATCTACCTACCTACCTATCTGTATCTATCAATCTACCTACCTACGTATCTGTATCTATCAATCTACTTACCTACCTATCTGTATCTATCATTCTACATACCTACCTATCTCTATCTATCTATCTACCTACCTACCTATCTCTATCTATCTACCTACCTACCTACCTATCTGTATTTATCTATCTACCTACCTACCTATCTCTATCAATCTATCTACCTACCTACCTATCTGTATTTATCTATCTACCTACCTACCTATCTGTATCTATCTATCTACCTACCTACCTATCTGTATCTATCAATCTACCTACCTACCTATCTCTATCTATCTATCTACCTACCTACCTATCTCTATATATCTACCAACCTACCGACCTATCTGTATTTATCTATCTATCTTCCTACCTATCTGTAACTATCTACCTACCTACCTATCTCTATCTATCTATCTACCTACCTACCTATCTGTATCTATCTATCTACCTACCTACCTATCTGTATCTATCTATCTACCTACCTACCTATCTGTATCTATCAATCTACATACCTACCTATCTCTATCTATCTATCTATCTACCTACCTACCTATCTGTATTTATCTATCTACCTACCTACCTATCTGTATCTATCTATCTACCTACCTACCTATCTGTATCTATCAATCTACCTACCTACCTTTCTCTATCTATTTATCTATCTATCTACCTACCTACCTATCTCTATCTATCTACCTACCTACCTACCTATCTGTATTTATCTACCTACCTACCTACCTATCTGTATCTATCTATCTATCTACCTACCTATCTGTATCTATCTATCTACCTACCTACCTATCTGTATCTATCAATCTACCTACCTACCTATCTGTAGCTATCTACCTACCTACCTATCTGTATCTATCAATCTACCTACCTACCTATCTGTATCTATCAATCTACTTACCTACCTATCTGTATCTATCATTCTACATACCTACCTCTCTGTATCTATCTATCTACCTACCTACCTATCTGTATTTATCTATCTACCTACCTACCTATCTGTATCTATCTATCTACCTACCTACCTATCTCTATCTATCAATCTACCTACCTACCTATCTCTATCTATCTACCTACCTACCTACCTATCTGTATTTATCTATCTATCTACCTCTATCTGTATCTATCTACCTACCTACCTCTCTGTATCTATCTATCTACCTACCTACCTATCTGTATTTATCTATCTACCTACCTACCTATCTCTATCTATCTACCTACCTACCTACCTATCTGTATTTATCTATCTACCTACCTACCTATCTCTATCTATCTATCTACATACCTACCTATCTGTATCTATCTATCTACCTACCTACCTATCTGTATCTATCAATCTACCTACCTACCTATCTGTAGCTATCTACCTACCTACCTATCTGTATCTATCAATCTACCTACCTACCTATCTGTATCTGTCAATCTACTTACCTACCTATCTGTATCTATCATTCTACATACCTACCTATCTCTATCTATCTATCTACCTACCTACCTATCTGTATTTATCTATCTACCAACCTACCTATCTGTATCTATCTATCTACCTACCTACCTATCTGTATCTATCAATCTACCTACCTACCTATCTCTATCTATCTATCTACCTACCTACCTATCTCTATCTATCTACCTACCTACCTACCTATCTGTATTTATCTATCTATCTACCTACCTATCTGTATCTATCTACCTACCTACCTATCTCTATCTATCTATCTACCTACCTACCTATCTGTATCTATCTACCTACCTACCTACCTATCTGTATCTATCAATCTACCTACCTACCTATCTGTATCTATCAATCTACTTACCTACCTATCTGTATCTATCATTCTACATACCTACCTATCTCTATCTATCTATCTACCTACCTACCTATCTGTATTTATCTATCTACCTACCTACCTATCTGTACCTATCTATCTACCTACCTAGCTATATGTATCTATCAATCTACCTACCTACCTATCTCTATCTATCTATCTACCTACCTACCTATCTCTATCTATCTACCTACCTACCTACCTATCTGTATTTATATATCTATCTACCTACCTATCTGTATCTATCTACCTACCTACCTATCTGTATCTATCTATCTACCTACCTACCTATCTGTATCTATCAATCTACCTACCTACGTATCTGTATCTATCAATCTACTTACCTACCTATCTGTATCTATCATTCTACATACCTACCTATCTCTATCTATCTATCTACCTACCTACCTATCTCTATTTATCTATCTACCTACCTACCTATCTGTTTCTATCTATCTACCTACCTACCTATCTGTATCTATCAATCTACCTACCTACCTATCTCTATCTATCTATCTATCTACCTACCTATCTCTATCTATCTACCTACCTACCTACCTATCTGTATTTATCTATCTATCTACCTACCTATCTGTATCTATCTACCTACCTACCTATCTCTATCTATCTATCTACCTACCTACCTATCTGTATCTATCTATCTACCTACCTACCTATCTGTATCTATCAATCTACCTACCTATCTATCTGTATCTATCAATCTACTTACCTACCTATCTGTATCTATCATTCTACATACCTACCTATCTCTATCTATCTATCTACCTACCTACCTATCTGTATTTATCTATCTACCTACCTACCTATCTGTATCTATCTACCTACCTACCTATCTGTATCTATCAATCTACCTACCTACCTATCTCTATCTATCTATCTACCTATCTACCTACCTACCTATCTCTATCTATCTACCTACCTACCTACCTATCTGTATTTATCTATCTATCTACCTACCTATCTGTATCTATCTACCTACCTACCTATCTCTATCTATCTATCTACCTACCTACCTATCTGTATTTATCTATCTACCTACCTACCTATCTCTATCTATCTACCTACCTACCTACCTATCTGTATTTATCTATCTACCTACCTACCTATCTCTATCTATCTATCTACATACCTACCTATCTGTATCTATCTATCTACCTACCTACCTATCTGTATCTATCAATCTACCTACCTACCTATCTGTAGCTATCTACCTACCTACCTATCTGTATCTATCAATCTACCTACCTACCTATCTGTATCTGTCAATCTACTTACCTACCTATCTGTATCTATCATTCTACATACCTACCTATCTCTATCTATCTATCTACCTACCTACCTATCTGTATTTATCTACCTACCTACCTACCTATCTGTATTTATATATCTATCTACCTACCTATCTGTATCTATCTACCTACCTACCTATCTGTATCTATCTATCTACCTACCTACCTATCTGTATCTATCAATCTACCTACCTACGTATCTGTATCTATCAATCTACTTACCTACCTATCTGTATCTATCATTCTACATACCTACCTATCTCTATCTATCTATCTATCTATCTACCTACCTACCTATCTGTATTTATCTACCTACCCACCTACCTATCTGTATCTATCTATCTACCTACCTACCTATCTGTATCTATCAATCTACCTACCTACCTATCTCTATCTATCTATCTACCTACCTACCTATCTCTATCTATCTACCAACCTACCGACCTATCTGTATTTATCTATCTATCTACCTACCTATCTGTATCTATCTACCTACCTACCTATCTCTATCTATCTATCTACCTACCTACCTATCTGTATCTATCTATCTACCTACCTACCTATCTGTATCTATCAATCTACCTACCTACCTATCTGTATCTATCAATCTACTTACCTACCTATCTGTATCTATCATTCTACATACCTACCTATCTCTATCTATCTATCTACCTACCTACCTATCTGTATTTATCTATCTACCTACCTACGTATCTGTATCTATCTAACTACCTACCTACCTATCTGTATCTATCAATCTACCTACCTACCTATCTCTATCTATCTACCTACCTACCTACCTATCTGTATTTATCTATCTATCTCCCTACCTATCTGTATCTATCTACCTACCTACCTATCTCTATCTATCTATCTACCTACCTACCTATCTCTATCTATCTATCTACCTACCTACCTAACTCTATCTATCTATCTACCTACCTACCTATCTGTATTTATCTATCTACCTACCTACCTTTCTCTATCTATCTATCTACCTACCTACCTATCTGTATCTATCTATCTACCTACCTACCTATCTGTATCTATCAATCTACCTACCTACCTATGTCTATCTATCTACCTACCTACCTATCTCTATCTATCTAGCTACCTACCTACCTATCTGTATCTATCAATCTACATACCTACCTACCTATCTCTATCTATCTATCTATCTACCTACCTACCTATCTGTATTTATCTATCTACCTACCTACCTATCTGTATCTATCTATCTACCTACCTACCTATCTGTATCTATCAATCTACCTACCTACCTACCTATCTCTATCTATATATCTACCTACCTACCTATCTCTATCTATCTACCTACCTACCTATCTGTATTTATCTATCTATCTACCTACCTATCTGTATCTATCTACCTATCTACCTATCTCTATCTATCTACCTACCTACCTACCTATCTCTATCTGTCTACCTACCTACCTATCTGTATTTATCTATCTACCTACCTACCTTTCTCTATCTATCTACCTACCTACCTATCTGTAGCTATCTACCTACCTAACTATCTGTATCTATCTATCTACCTACCTACCTATCTGTATCTATCAATCTACCTACCAAACTATGTCTATCTATCTACCTACCTACCTATCTCTATCTATCTATCTACCTACCTACCTATCTGTATCTATCAATCTACATACCTACCTATCTCTATCTATCTATCTATCTATCTATCTATCTATCTATCTATCTATCTATCTATCTATCTATCTATCTACCTACCTATCTGTATTTATCTATCTACCTACCTACCTATCTCTATCTATCTATCTACCTACCTACCTATCTGTATCTATCTATCTACCTACCTACCTATCTGTATCTGTCAATCTACCTACATACCTATCTCTATCTATCAATCTACTTACCTACCTATCTGTATCTATCATTCTACATACCTACCTATCTCTATCTATCTACCTACCTACCTACCTATCTGTATCTATCTATCTACCTACCTACCTATCTGTATCTATCAATCTACCTACCTACCTATCTGTATCTATCAATGCTACCTACCTACCTATCTGTATCTATCTACCTACCTACCTACCTATCTGTATCTATCAATCTACATACCTACCTATCTCTATCTATCTATCTATCTATCTACCTACCTACCTATCTGTATCTATCAATCTACCTACCTACCTATCTCTATCTATCTATCTACCTACCTACCTATCTCTATCTATCTACCTACCTACCTACCTATCTGTATTTATCTATCTACCTACCTACCTATCTCTATCTATCTATCTACCTACCTACCTATCTGTATCTATCTATCTACCTACCTACCTATCTGTATCTATCAATCTACCTACCTACCTATCTGTAGCTATCTACCTACCTACCTATCTGTATCTATCAATCTACCTACCTACCTATCTGTATCTATCAATCTACTTACCTACCTATCTGTATCTATCATTCTACATACCTACCTATCTCTATCTATCTATCTACCTACCTACCTATCTGTATTTATCTATCTACCAACCTACCTATCTGTATCTATCTATCTACCTACCTACCTATCTGTATCTATCAATCTACCTACCTACCTATCTCTATCTATCTATCTACCTACCTACCTATCTCTATCTATCTACCTACCTACCTACCTATCTGTATTTATCTATCTATCTACCTACCTATCTGTATCTATCTACCTACCTACCTATCTCTATCTATCTATCTACCTACCTACCTATCTGTATCTATCTACCTACCTACCTACCTATCTGTATCTATCAATCTACCTACCTACCTATCTGTATCTATCAATCTACTTACCTACCTATCTGTATCTATCATTCTACATACCTACCTATCTCTATCTATCTATCTACCCACCTACCTATCTGTATTAATCTATCTATCTACCTACCTATCTGTACCTATCTATCTACCTACCTACTTATCTGTATCTATCAATCTACCTACCTACCTATCTCTATCTATCTATCTACCTACCTACCTATCTGTATCTATCTATCTACCTACCTACCTATCTGTATTTATCTATCTATCTATCTACCTATCTGTATCTATCTACCTACCTACCTATCTCTATCTATCTATCTACCTACCTACCTATCTGTATCTATCTATCTACCTACCTACCTATCTGTATCTATCAATCTACCTACCTACGTATCTGTATCTATCAATCTACTTACCTACCTATCTGTATCTATCATTCTACATACCTACCTATCTCTATCTATCCATCTACCTACCTACCTATCTCTATTTATCTATCTATCTACCTACCTATCTGTTTCTATCTATCTACCTACCTACCTATCTGTATCTATCAATCTACCTACCTACCTATCTCAATCTATCTATCTACCTACCTACCTATCTCTATCTACCTACCTACCTACCGACCAATCTGTATTTATCTATCTATCTACCTACCTATCTGTATCTATCTACCTACCTATCTCTATCTATCTATCTACCTACCTACCTATCTCTATCTATCTATCTACCTACCTACCTATCTGTATCAATCAATCTACCTACCTACCTATCTGTATCTATCAATCTACTTACCTACCTATCTGTATCTATCATTCTACATACCTACCTATCTCTATCTATCTATCTACCTACCTACCTATCTGTATTTATCTATCTACCTACCTACCTATCTGTATCTATCTATCTACCTACATAACCTATCTGTATCTATCAATCTACCTACCTACCTATCTCTATCTATCTATCTACCTACCTACCTATCTCTATCTATCTACCTACCTACCTACCTATATGTATTTATCTATCTATCTACCTACCTATCTGTATCTATCTACCTACCTACCTATCTCTATCTATCTATCTACCTACCTACCTATCTGTATCTATCTATCTACCTACCGAGCTATCTGTATCTATCAATCTACCTACCTACCTATCTGTATCTATCAATCTACTTACCTACCTATCTGTATCTATCATTCTACATACCTACCTATCTCTATCTATCTATCTACCTACCTACCTATCTGTATTTATCTACCTACCTACCTACCTATCTGTATCTATCTATCTACCTACCTACCTATCTGTATCTATCAATCTACCTACCTACCTATCTCTATCTATCTACCTACCTACCTACCTATCTGTATTTATCTATCTATCTACCTACCTATCTGTATCTATCTACCTACCTACCTATCTCTATCTATCTATCTACCTACCTACCTATCTCTATCTATCTATCTACCTACCTACCTATCTCTATCTATCTATCTACCTACCTACCTTTCTCTATCTATCTATCTACCTACCTACCTAACTCTATCTATCTATCTACCTACCTACCTATCTGGATCTATCTATCTACCTACCTACCTATCTCTATCTATCTACCTACCTACTTACCTATCTGTATTTATCTATCTACCTACCTACCTATCTCTATCTATCTATCTACCTACCTACCTATCTGTATCTATCTATCTACCTACCTACCTATCTGTATCTATCAATCTACCTACCTACCTATCTGTACCTATCTATCTACCTACCTAGCTATATGTATCTATCAATCTACCTACCTACCTATCTCTATCTATCTATCTACCTACCTACCTATCTCAATCTATCTACCTACCTACCTACCTATCTGTATTTATCTATCTATATACCTACCTATCTGTATCTATCTACCTACCTACCTATCTCTATCTATCTATCTACCTACCTACCTATCTGTATCTATCTATCTACCTACCTACCTATCTCTATCTATCTATCTACCTACCTACCTATCTGTATTTATCTATCTACCTACCTACCTTTCTCTATCTATCTATCTACCTACCTACCTATCTGTATCTATCTATCTACCTACCTACCTATCTGTATCTATCAATCTACCTACCTACCTATGTCTATCTATCTACCTACCTACCTATCTCTATCTATCTAGCTACCTACCTACCTATCTGTATCTATCAATCTACATACCTACCTACCTATCTCTATCTATCTATCTATCTATCTATCTACCTACCTACCTATCTGTATTTATCTATCTACCTACCTACCTATCTGTATCTATCTATCTACCTACCTACCTATCTGTATCTATCAATCTACCTACCTACCTATCTCTATCTATATATCTACCTACCTACCTATCTCTATCTATCTACCTACCTACCTATCTGTATTTATCTATCTATCTACCTACCTATCTGTATCTATCTACCTACCTACCTATCTCTATCTATCTACCTACCTACCTACCTATCTCTATCTGTCTACCTACCTATCTCTATCTATCTATCTACCTACCTACCTATCTCTATCTATCTACCTACCTACCTACCTATCTGTATTTATCTATCTACCTACCTACCTATCTCTATCTATCTATCTACCTACCTACCTATCTGTATCTATCTATCTACCTACCTACCTATCTGTATCTATCAATCTACCTACCTACCTATCTGTAGCTATCTACCTACCTACCTATCTGTATCTATCAATCTACCTACCTACCTATCTGTATCTATCAATCTACTTACCTACCTATCTGTATCTATCATTCTACATACCTACCTATCTCTATCTATCTACCTACCTACCTATCTGTATTTATCTATCTACCAACCTACCTATCTGTATCTATCTATCTACCTACCTACCTATCTGTATCTATCAATCTACCTACCTACCTATCTCTATCTATCTATCTACCTACCTACCTATCTCTATCTATCTACCTACCTACCTACCTATCTGTATTTATCTATCTATCTACCTATCTATCTGTATCTATCTACCTACCTACCTACCTACCTATCTGTATCTATCAATCTACCTACCTACCTATCTGTATCTATCAATCTACTTACCTACCTATCTGTATCTATCATTCTACATACCTACCTATCTCTATCTATCTATCTACCCACCTACCTATCTGTATTAATCTATCTATCTACCTACCTATCTGTACCTATCTATCTACCTACCTACTTATCTGTATCTATCAATCTACCTACCTACCTATCTCTATCTATCTATCTACCTACCTACCTATCTATCTCTATCTATCTATCTATCTATCTACCTACCTACCTATCTCTATTTATCTATCTACCTACCTACCTATCTGTATCTATCTATCTACCTACCTATCTATCTGTATCTATCAATGTACCTACCTACCTATCTCTATCTATCTATCTATCTACCTACCTACCTATCTCTATCTATCTACCTACCTACCTATCTGTATTTATCTATCTATCTACCTACCTATCTGTATCTATCTACCTACCTACCTATCTCTATCTATCTATCTACCCACCTACCTATCTGTATTAATCTATCTATCTACCTACCTATCTGTACCTATCTATCTACCTACCTACTTATCTGTATCTATCAATCTACCTACCTACCTATCTCTATCTATCTATCTACCTACCTACCTATCTATCTCTATCTATCTATCTATCTACCTACCTACCTATCTCTATTTATCTATCTACCTACCTACCTATCTGTATCTATCTATCTACCTACCTATCTATCTGTATCTATCAATGTACCTACCTACCTATCTCTATCTATCTATCTATCTACCTACCTACCTATCTCTATCTATCTACCTACCTACCTATCTGTATTTATCTATCTATCTACCTACCTATCTGTATCTATCTACCTACCTACCTATCTCTATCTATCTATCTACCTACCTACCTATCTCTATCTATCTATCTACCTACCTACCTATCTGTATCTATCAATCTACCTACCTACCTATCTGTATCTATCAATCTACTTACCTACCTATCTGTATCTATCGTTCTACATACCTACCTATCTCTATCTATCTATCTATCTACCTACCTATCTGTATTTATCTATCTACCTACCTACCTATCTGTACCTATCTATCTACCTACCTAGCTATATGTATCTATCAATCTACCTACCTACCTATCTCTATCTATCTATCTACCTACCTACCTATCTCTATCTATCTACCTACCTACTTACCTATCTGTATTTATCTATCTATCTACCTACCTATCTGTATCTATCTACCTACCTACCTATCTCTATCTATCTATCTACCTACCTACCTATCTGTATCTATCTATCTACCTACCTACCTATCTGTATCTATCAATCTACCTACCTACGTATCTGTATCTATCAATCTACTTACCTACCTATCTGTATCTATCATTCTACATACCTACCTATCTCTATCTATCCATTTACCTACCTACCTATCTCTATTTATCTATCTACCTACCTACCTATCTGTTTCTATCTATCTACCTACCTACCTATCTGTATCTATCAATCTACCTACCTACCTATCTCAATCTATCTATCTACCTACCTACCTATCTCTATCTACCTACCTACCTACCGACCTATCTGTATTTATCTATCTATCTACCTACCTATCTGTATCTATCTACCTACCTACCTATCTCTATCTATCTATCTACCTACCTACCTATCTCTATCTATCTATCTACCTACCTACCTATCTGTATCAATCAATCTACCTACCTACCTATCTGTATCTATCAATCTACTTACCTACCTATCTGTATCTATCATTCTACATACCTACCTATCTCTATCTATCTATCTACCTACCTACCTATCTGTATTTATCTATCTACCTGCCTACCTATCTGTATCTATCTATCTACCTACCTACCTATCTGTATCTATCAATCTACCTACCTACCTATCTCTATCTATCTATCTACCTACCTACCTATCTCTATCTATCTACCTACCTACCTACCTATATGTATTTATCTATCTATCTACCTACCTATCTGTATCTATCTACCTACCTACCTATCTCTATCTATCTATCTACCTACCTACCTATCTGTATCTATCTATCTACGTACCTACCTATCTCTATTTATCTATCTACCTACCTACCTATCTGTATCTATCTATCTATCTATCTACCTACCTACCTATCTGTATTTATCTATCTACCTACCTACCTATCTGTATCTATCTATCTACCTACCTACCTATCTGTATCTATCAATCTACCTACCTACCTATCTCTATCTATATATCTACCTACCTACCTATCTCTATCTATCTACCTACCTACCTATCTGTATTTATCTATCTATCTACCTACCTATCTGTATCTATCTACCTACCTACCTATCTCTATCTATCTATCTACCTACCTACCTATCTCTATCTATCTATCTACCTACCTACCTATCTGTATCTATCAATCTACCTACCTACCTATCTGTATCTATCAATCTACTTACCTACCTATCTGTATCTATCGTTCTACATACCTACCTATCTCTATCTATCTATCTATCTACCTACCTATCTGTATTTATCTATCTACCTACCTACCTATCTGTACCTATCTATCTACCTACCTAGCTATATGTATCTATCAATCTACCTACCTACCTATCTCTATCTATCTATCTACCTACCTACCTATCTCTATCTATCTACCTACCTACTTACCTATCTGTATTTATCTATCTATCTACCTACCTATCTGTATCTACCTACCTACCTACCTATCTCTATCTATCTATCTACCTACCTACCTATCTGTATCTATCTATCTACCTACCTACCTATCTGTATCTATCAATCTACCTACCTACGTATCTGTATCTATCAATCTACTTACCTACCTATCTGTATCTATCATTCTACATACCTACCTATCTCTATCTATCCATCTACCTACCTACCTATCTCTATTTATCTATCTACCTACCTACCTATCTGTTTCTATCTATCTACCTACCTACCTATCTGTATCTATCAATCTACCTACCTACCTATCTCAATCTATCTATCTACCTACCTACCTATCTCTATCTACCTACCTACCAACCGACCTATCTGTATTTATCTATCTATCTACCTACCTATCTGTATCTATCTACCTACCTACCTATCTCTATCTATCTATCTACCTACCTACCTATCTCTATCTATCTATCTACCTACCTACCTATCTGTATCAATCAATCTACCTACCTACCTATCTGTATCTATCAATCTACTTACCTACCTATCTGTATCTATCATTCTACATACCTACCTATCTCTATCTATCTATCTACCTACCTACCTATCTGTATTTATCTATCTACCTACCTACCTATCTGTATCTATCTATCTACCTACCTACCTATCTGTATCTATCAATCTACCTACCTACCTATCTCTATCTATCTATCTACCTACCTACCTATCTCTATCTATCTACCTACCTACCTACCTATATGTATTTATCTATCTATCTACCTACCTATCTGTATCTATCTACCTACCTACCTATCTCTATCTATCTATCTACCTACCTACCTATCTGTATCTATCTATCTACCTACCGAGCTATCTGTATCTATCAATCTACCTACCTACCTATCTGTATCTATCAATCTACTTACCTACCTATCTGTATCTATCATTCTACATACCTACCTATCTCTATCTATCTATCTACCTACCTACCTATCTGTATTTATCTACCTACCTACCTACCTATCTGTATCTATCTATCTACCTACCTACCTATCTGTATCTATCAATCTACCTACCTACCTATCTCTATCTATCTACCAACCTACCGACCTATCTGTATTTATCTATCTATCTACCTACCTATCTGTATCTATCTACCTACCTACCTATCTCTATCTATCTACCTACCTACCTATTTGTATCTATCTATCTACCTACCTACCTATCTGTATCTATCAATCTACCTACCTACCTATCTGTATCTATCAATCTACTTACCTACCTATCTGTATCTATCATTCTACATACCTACCTATCTCTATCTATCTATCTACCTACCTACCTATCTGTATTTATCTATCTACCTACCTACCTATCTGTATCTAACTATCTACCTACCTACCTATCTGTATCTATCAATCTACCTACCTACCTATCTCTATCTATCTACCTACCTACCTACCTACCTATCTGTATTTATCTATCTACCTACCTACCTTTCTCTATCTATCTATCTACCTACCTACCTAACTCTATCTATCTATCTACCTACCTACCTATCTGTATCTATCTATCTACCTACCTACCTATCTCTATCTATCTACCTACCTACTTACCTATCTGTATTTATCTATCTACCTACCTACCTATCTCTATCTATCTATCTACCTACCTACCTATCTGTATCTATCTATCTACCTACCTACCTATCTGTATCTATCAATCTACCTACCTACCTATCTGTACCTATCTATCTACCTACCTAGCTATATGTATCTATCAATCTACCTACCTACCTATCTCTATCTATCTATCTACCTACCTACCTATCTCAATCTATCTACCTACCTACCTACCTATCTGTATTTATCTATCTATCTACCTACCTATCTGTATCTATCTACCTACCTACCTATCTCTATCTATCTATCTACCTACCTACCTAACTGTATCTATCTATCTACCTACCTACCTATCTGTATCTATCAATCTACCTACCTACGTATCTGTATCTATCAATCTACTTACCTACCTATCTGTATCTATCATTCTACATACCTACCTATCTCTATCTATCTATCTACCTACCTACCTATCTCTATCTATCTACCTACCTACCTACCTATCTGTATTTATCTATCTACCTACCTACCTATCTCTATCAATCTATCTACCTACCTACCTATCTGTATTTATCTATCTACCTACCTACCTATCTGTATCTATCTATCTACCTACCTACCTATCTGTATCTATCAATCTACCTACCTACCTATCTCTATCTATCTATCTACCTACCTACCTATCTCTATATATCTACCAACCTACCGACCTATCTGTATTTATCTATCTATCTTCCTACCTATCTGTATCTATCTACCTACCTACCTATCTCTATCTATCTATCAACCTACCTACCTATCTGTATCTATCTATCTACCTACCTACCTATCTGTATCTATCAATCTACCTACCTACCTATCTGTATCTATCAATCTACTTACCTTCCTATCTGTATCTATCATTCTACATACCTACCTATCTCTATCTATCTATCTACCTACCTACCTATCTGTATTTATCTATCTACCTACCTACCTATCTGTATCTATCAATCTACCTACCTACCTATCTCTATCTATCTACCTACCTACCTACCTATCTGTATTCATCTATCTATCTACCTACCTATCTATATCTATCTACCTACCTACCTATCTGTATCTATCTATCTACCTACCTACCTATCTGTATCTATCAATCTACCTACCTAACTATGTCTATCTATCTACCTACCTACCTATCTCTATCTATCTATCTACCAACCTACCTATCTGTATCTATCAATCTACATACCTACCTATCTCTATCTATCTATCTACCTACCTACCTATCTGTATCTATCTATCTACCTACCTACCTATCTGTATCTATCAATCTACCTACCTACCTATCTCTATCTATATATCTACCTTCCTACCTATCTCTATCTATCTACCTACCAACCTACCTATCTGTATTTATCTATCTATCTACCTACCTATCTGTATCTATCTACCTACCTACCTATCTCTATCTATCTACCTACCTACCTACCTATCTCTATCTATCTACCTTCCTACCTATCTCTATTTATCTATCTACCTACCTACCTTTCTCTATCTATCTACCTACCTACCTATCTGTATCTATCTATCTACCTACCTACCTATCTGTATCTATCAATCTACCTACCTAACTATGTCTATCTATCTACCTACCTACCTATCTCTATCTATCTATCTACCTACCTACCTATCTGTATCTATCAATCTACATACCTACCTATCTCTATCTATCTATCTATCTACCTACCTACCTATCTGTATTTATCTATCTACCTACCTACCTATCTGTATCTATCTATCTACCTACCTACCTATCTGTATTTATCAATCTACCTACCTACCTTTCTCTATCTATCTATCTATCTATCTATCTATCTACCTACCTACCTATCTCTATCTATCTACCTACCTACCTACCTATCTGTATTTATCTATCTACCTACCTACCTATCTGTATCTATCTATCTATCTACCTACCTATCTGTATCTATCTATCTACCTACCTACCTATCTGTATCTATCAATCTACCTACCTAACTATCTGTAGCTATCTACCTACCTACCTATCTGTATCTATCTATCTACCTACCTACCTATCTGTATCTATCAATCTACCTACCTACCTATCTCTATCTATCTATGTACCTACCTACCTATCTCTATCTATCTACCTACCTACCTACCTATCTGTATTTATCTATCTACCTACCTACCTATCTGTATCTATCTATCTACCTACCTATCTGTATCTATCAATCTACCTACCTACCTATCTGTATCTATCAATCTATCTACCTACCTATCTGTATCTATCTACCTACCTACCTCTCTGTATCTATCTATCTACCTACCTACCTATCTGTATTTATCTATCTACCTACCTAACTATCTCTATCTATCTACCTACCTACCTACCTATCTGTATTTATCTATCTACCTACCTACCTATCTCTATCTATCTATCTACATACCAACCTATCTGTATCTATCTATCTACCTACCTACCTATCTGTATCTATCAATCTACCTACCTACCTATCTGTATCTGTCAATCTACTTACCTACCTATCTGTATCTATCATTCTACATACCTACCTATCTCTATCTATCTATCTACCTACCTACCTATGTGTATCTATCTACCTACCTACCTACCTATCTGTATCTATCTACCTACCTACCTACCTATCTGTATTTATCTATCTATCTACCTACCTATCTGTATCTATCTACCTACCTACCTATCTCTATCTATCTATCTACCTACCTACCTATCTGTATCTATCTACCTACCTACCTACCTATCTGTATCTATCAATCTACCTACCTACCTATCTGTATCTATCAATCTACTTACCTACCTATCTGTATCTATCATTCTACATACCTACCTATCTCTATCTATCTATCTACCTACCTACCTATCTGTATTTATCTATCTACCTACCTACCTATCTGTACGTATCTATCTACCTACCTAGCTATATGTATCTATCAATCTACCTACCTACCTATCTCTATCTATCTATCTACCTACCTACCTATCTCTATCTATCTACCTACCTACCTACCTATCTGTATTTATATATCTATCTACCTACCTATCTGTATCTATCTACCTACCTACCTATCTGTATCTATCTATCTACCTACCTACCTATCTGTATCTATCAATCTACCTACCTACGTATCTGTATCTATCAATCTACTTACCTACCTATCTGTATCTATCATTCTACATACCTACCTATCTCTATCTATCTATCTACCTACCTACCTATCTCTATTTATCTATCTACCTACCTACCTATCTGTTTCTATCTATCTACCTACCTACCTATCTGTATCTATCAATCTACCTACCTACCTATCTCTATCTATCTATCTATCTACCTACCTACCTATCTCTATCTATCTACCTACCTACCTACCTATCTGTATTTATCTATCTATCTACCTACCTATCTGTATCTATCTACCTACCTACCTATCTCTATCTATCTATCTACCTACCTACCTATCTGTATCTATCTATCTACCTACCTACCTATCTGTGTCTATCAATCTACCTACCTACCTATCTGTATCTATCAATCTACTTACCTACCTATCTGTATCTATCATTCTACATACCTACCTATCTCTATCTATCTATCTACCTACCTACCTATCTGTATTTATCTATCTACCTACCTACCTATCTGTATCTATCTACCTACCTACCTATCTGTATCTATCAATCTACCTACCTACCTACCTATCTCTATCTATCTATCTACCTACCTACCTATCTCTATCTATCTACCTACCTACCTACCTATCTGTATTTATCTATCTATCTACCTACCTATCTGTATCTATCTACCTACCTACCTATCTCTATCTATCTATCTACCTACCTACCTATCTGTATTTATCTATCTACCTACCTACCTATCTCTATCTATCTACCTACCTACCTACCTATCTGTATTTATCTATCTACCTACCTACCTATCTCTATCTATCTATCTACATACCTACCTATCTGTATCTATCTATCTACCTACCTACCTACCTATCTGTATTTATCTATCTACCTACCTACCTATCTCTATCTATCTATCTACTTACCTACCTATCTGTATCTATCATTCTACATACCTACCTATCTCTATCTATCTACCTACCTACCTACCTATCTGTATTTATCTATCTATCTACCTACCTATCTGTATCTATCTACCTACCTACCTATCTCTATCTATCTATCTACCTACCTACCTATCTGTATCTATCTACCTACCTACCTACCTATCTGTATCTATCAATCTACCTACCTACCTATCTGTATCTATCATTCTACATACCTACCTATCTCTATCTATCTATCTACCTACCTATCTATCTGTATTTATCTATCTACCTACCTACCTATCTGTACCTATCTATCTACCTACCTAGCTATATGTATCTATCAATCTACCTACCAACCTATCTCTATCTATCTATCTACCTACCTACCTATCTCTATCTATCTACCTACCTACCTACCTATCTGTATTTATCTATCGATCTACCTACCTATCTGTATCTATCTACCTACCTACCTATCTGTATCTATCTATCTACCTACCTACCTATCTGTATCTATCAATCTACCTACCTACGTATCTGTATCTATCAATCTACTTACCTACCTATCTGTATCTATCATTCTACATACCTACCTATCTCTATCTATCTATCTACCTACCTACCTATCTCTATTTATCTATCTACCTACCTACCTATCTGTTTCTATCTATCTACCTACCTACCTATCTGTATCTATCAATCTACCTACCTACCTATCTCTATCTATCTATCTACCTACCTACCTATCTCTATCTATCTACCTACCTACCTACCTATCTGTATTTATCTATCTACCTACCTATCTGTATCTATCTATCTACCTAACTACCTTTCTCTATCTATCTATCTACCTACCTACCTATCTGTATCTATCTATCTACCTACCTACCTATCTGTATCTATCTATCTACCTACCTACCTATCTGTATCTATCAATCTACCTACCTACCTATCTGTATCTATCAATCTACTTACCTACCTATCTGTATCTATCATTCTACATACCTACCTATCTCTATCTATCTATCTACCTACCTACCTATCTGTATTTATCTATCTACCTACCTACCTATCTGTATCTATCTACCTACCTACCTATCTGTATCTATCAATCTACCTACCTACCTATCTCTATCTATCTATCTACCTACCTACCTATCTCTATCTATCTACCTACCTACCTACCTATCTGTATTTATCTATCTATCTACCTACCTATCTGTATCTATCTACCTACCTACCTATCTCTATCTATCTATCTACCTACCTACCTATCTGTATTTATCTATCTACCTACCTACCTATCTCTATCTATCTACCTACCTACCTATCTGTATTTATCTATCTACCTACCTACCTATCTCTATCTATCTATCTACATACCTACCTATCTGTATCTATCTATCTACCTACCTACCTATCTGTATCTATCAATCTACCTACCTACCTATCTGTAGCTATCTACCTACCTACCTATCTGTATCTATCAATCTACCTACCTACCTATCTGTATCTGTCAATCTACTTACCTACCTATCTGTATCTATCATTCTACATACCTACCTATCTCTATCTATCTATCTACCTACCTACCTATCTGTATTTATCTATCTACCAACCTACCTATCTGTATCTATCTATCTACCTACCTACCTATCCGTATCTATCAATCTACCTACCTACCTATCTCTATCTATCTATCTACCTACCTACCTATCTCTATCTATCTACCTACCTACCTACCTATCTGTATTTATCTATCTATCTACCTACCTATCTGTATCTATCTACCTACCTACCTATCTCTATCTATCTATCTACCTACCTACCTATCTGTATCTATCTACCTACCTACCTACCTATCTGTATCTATCAATCTACCTACCTACCTACCTATCTGTATTTATCTATCTATCTACCTACCTATCTGTATCTATCTACCTACCTACCTATCTCTATCTATCTATCTATCTACCTACCTACCTATCTGTATCTATCTACCTACCTACCTACCTATCTGTATCTATCAATCTACCTACCTACCTATCTGAATCTATCAATCTACTTACCTACCTGTCTGTATCTATCATTCTACATACCTACCTATCTCTATCTATCTATCTACCTACCTACCTATCTGTATTTATCTATCTACCTACCTACCTATCTGTATCTATCTACCTACCTACCTATCTGTATCTATCTATCTACCTACCTACCTATCTGTATCTATCAATCTAGCTACCTACGTATCTGTATCTATCAATCTACTTACCTACCTATCTGTATCTATCATTCTACATACCTACCTATCTCTATCTATCTATCTACCTACCTACCTATCTCTATTTATCTATCTACCTACCTACCTATCTGTTTCTATCTATCTACCTACCTACCTATCTGTATCTATCAATCTACCTACCTACCTATCTCTATCTATCTATCTATATACCTACCTATCTCTATCTATCTACCTACCTACCTACCTATCTGTATTTATCTATCTATCTACCTACCTATCTGTATCTATCTACCTACCTACCTATCTCTATCTATCTATCTACCTACCTACCTATATGTATCTATCTATCTACCTACCTACCTATCTGTATCTATCAATCTACCTACCTACCTATCTGTATCTATCAATCTACTTACCTACCTATCTGTATCTATCATTCTACATACCTACCTATCTCTATCTATCTATCTACCTACCTACCTATCTGTATTTATCTATCTACCTACCTACCTATCTGTATCTATCTACCTACCTACCTATCTGTATCTATCAATCTACCTACCTACCTATCTCTATCTATCTATCTACCTACCTACCTATCTCTATCTATCTACCTACCTACCTACCTATCTGTATTTATCTATCTACCTACCTACCTATCTGTATCTATCTATCTATCTACCTACCTATCTGTATCTATCTATCTACCTACCTACCTATCTGTATCTATCAATCTACCTACCTACCTATCTGTATCTATCTACCTACCTACCTATCTCTATCTATCTATCTACCTACCTACCTATCTGTATCTATCTATCTACCTACCTACCTATCTGTATCTATCAATCTACCTACCTACCTATCTGTATCTATCAATCTACTTACCTACCTATCTGTATCTATCATTCTACATACCTACCTATCTCTATCTATCTATCTACCTACCTACCTATCTCTATCTATCTACCTACCTACCTACCTATCTGTATTTATCTATCTACCTACCTACCTATCTCTATCAATCTATCTACCTACCTACCTATCTGTATTTATCTATCTACCTACCTACCTATCTGTATCTATCTATCTACCTACCTACCTATCTGTATCTATCAATCTACCTACCTACCTATCTCTATCTATCTATCTACCTACCTACCTATCTCTATATATCTACCAACCTACCGACCTATCTGTATTTATCTATCTATCTTCCTACCTATCTGTATCTATCTACCTACCTACCTATCTCTATCTATCTATCAACCTACCTACCTATCTGTATCTATCTATCTACCTACCTACCTATCTGTATCTATCAATCTACCTACCTACCTATCTGTATCTATCAATCTACTTACCTTCCTATCTGTATCTATCATTCTACATACCTACCTATCTCTATCTATCTATCTACCTACCTACCTATCTGTATTTATCTATCTACCTACCTACCTATCTGTATCTATCAATCTACCTACCTACCTATCTCTATCTATCTACCTACCTACCTACCTATCTGTATTCATCTATCTATCTACCTACCTATCTATATCTATCTACCTACCTACCTATCTCTATCTATATATCTACCTACCTACCTATCTCTATCTATCTATCTACCTACCTACCTATCTCTATCTATCTATCTACCTACCTACCTATCTGTATTTATCTATCTACCTACCTACCTTTCTCTATCTATCTATCTACCTACCTACCTATCTGTATCTATCTATCTACCTACCTACCTATCTGTATCTATCAATCTACCTACCTAACTATGTCTATCTATCTACCTACCTACCTATCTCTATCTATCTATCTACCAACCTACCTATCTGTATCTATCAATCTACATACCTACCTATCTCTATCTATCTATCTACCTACCTACCTATCTGTATCTATCTATCTACCTACCTACCTATCTGTATCTATCAATCTACCTACCTACCTATCTCTATCTATATATCTACCTTCCTACCTATCTCTATCTATCTACCTACCAACCTACCTATCTGTATTTATCTATCTATCTACCTACCTATCTGTATCTATCTACCTACCTACCTACCTATCTCTATCTATCTACCTTCCTACCTATCTCTATTTATCTATCTACCTACCTACCTTTCTCTATCTATCTACCTACCTACCTATCTGTATCTATCTATCTACCTACCTACCTATCTGTATCTATCAATCTACCTACCTAACTATGTCTATCTATCTACCTACCTACCTATCTCTATCTATCTATCTACCTACCTACCTATCTGTATCTATCAATCTACATACCTACCTATCTCTATCTATCTATCTATCTACCTACCTACCTATCTGTATTTATCTATCTACCTACCTACCTATCTGTATCTATCTATCTACCTACCTACCTATCTGTATTTATCAATCTACCTACCTACCTTTCTCTATCTATCTATCTATCTACCTACCTACCTATCTCTATCTATCTACCTACCTACCTACCTATCTGTATTTATCTATCTACCTACCTACCTATCTGTATCTATCTATCTATCTACCTACCTATCTGTATCTATCTATCTACCTACCTACCTATCTGTATCTATCAATCTACCTACCTAACTATCTGTAGCTATCTACCTACCTACCTATCTGTATCTATCTATCTACCTACCTACCTATCTGTATCTATCAATCTACCTACCTACCTATCTCTATCTATCTATGTACCTACCTACCTATCTCTATCTATCTACCTACCTACCTACCTATCTGTATTTATCTATCTACCTACCTACCTATCTGTATCTATCTATCTACCTACCTATCTGTATCTATCAATCTACCTACCTACCTATCTGTATCTATCAATCTATCTACCTACCTATCTGTATCTATCTACCTACCTACCTCTCTGTATCTATCTATCTACCTACCTACCTATCTGTATTTATCTATCTACCTACCTAACTATCTCTATCTATCTACCTACCTACCTACCTATCTGTATTTATCTATCTACCTACCTACCTATCTCTATCTATCTATCTACATACCAACCTATCTGTATCTATCTATCTACCTACCTACCTATCTGTATCTATCAATCTACCTACCTACCTATCTGTATCTGTCAATCTACTTACCTACCTATCTGTATCTATCATTCTACATACCTACCTATCTCTATCTATCTATCTACCTACCTACCTATCTGTATCTATCTACCTACCTACCTACCTATCTGTATCTATCAATCTACCTACCTACCTATCTGTATCTATCAATCTACCTACCTACCTATCTCTATCTATCTATCTACCTACCTACCTATCTCTATCTATCTACCTACCTACCTACCTATCTGTATTTATCTATCTATCTACCTACATATCTGTATCTATCTACCTACCTACCTATCTCTATCTATCTATCTACCTACCTACCTATCTGTATCTATCTACCTACCTACCTACCTATCTGTATCTATCAATCTACCTACCTACCTATCTGTATCTATCAATCTACTTACCTACCTATCTGTATCTATCATTCTACATACCTACCTATCTCTATCTATCTATCTACCTACCTACCTATCTGTATTTATCTATCTACCTACCTACCTATCTGTATCTATCTACCTACCTACCTATCTGTATCTATCAATCTACCTACCTACCTATCTCTATCTATCTATCTACCTACCTACCTATCTCTATCTATCTACCTACCTACCTACCTATCTGTATTTATCTATCTACCTACCTACCTATCTGTATCTATCTATCTATCTACCTACCTATCTGTATCTATCTATCTACCTACCTACCTATCTGTATCTATCAATCTACCTACCTACCTATCTGTATCTATCTACCTACCTACCTATCTCTATCTATCTATCTACCTACCTACCTATCTGTATCTATCTATCTACCTACCTACCTATCTGTATCTATCAATCTACCTACCTACCTATCTGTATCTATCAATCTACTTACCTACCTATCTGTATCTATCATTCTACATACCTACCTATCTCTATCTATCTATCTACCTACCTACCTATCTCTATCTATCTACCTACCTACCTACCTATCTGTATTTATCTATCTACCTACCTACCTATCTCTATCAATCTATCTACCTACCTACCTATCTGTATTTATCTATCTACCTACCTACCTATCTGTATCTATCTATCTACCTACCTACCTATCTGTATCTATCAATCTACCTACCTACCTATCTCTATCTATCTATCTACCTACCTACCTATCTCTATATATCTACCAACCTACCGACCTATCTGTATTTATCTATCTATCTTCCTACCTATCTGTATCTATCTACCTACCTACCTATCTCTATCTATCTATCAACCTACCTACCTATCTGTATCTATCTATCTACCTACCTACCTATCTGTATCTATCAATCTACCTACCTACCTATCTGTATCTATCAATCTACTTACCTTCCTATCTGTATCTATCATTCTACATACCTACCTATCTCTATCTATCTATCTACCTACCTACCTATCTGTATTTATCTATCTACCTACCTACCTATCTGTATCTATCAATCTACCTACCTACCTATCTCTATCTATCTACCTACCTACCTACCTATCTGTATTCATCTATCTATCTACCTACCTATCTATATCTATCTACCTACCTACCTATCTCTATCTATATATCTACCTACCTACCTATCTCTATCTATCTATCTACCTACCTACCTATCTCTATCTATCTATCTACCTACCTACCTATCTGTATTTATCTATCTACCTACCTACCTTTCTCTATCTATCTATCTACCTACCTACCTATCTGTATCTATCTATCTACCTACCTACCTATCTGTATCTATCAATCTACCTACCTAACTATGTCTATCTATCTACCTACCTACCTATCTCTATCTATCTATCTACCAACCTACCTATCTGTATCTATCAATCTACATACCTACCTATCTCTATCTATCTATCTACCTACCTACCTATCTGTATCTATCTATCTACCTACCTACCTATCTGTATCTATCAATCTACCTACCTACCTATCTCTATCTATATATCTACCTTCCTACCTATCTCTATCTATCTACCTACCAACCTACCTATCTGTATTTATCTATCTATCTACCTACCTATCTGTATCTATCTACCTACCTACCTACCTATCTCTATCTATCTACCTTCCTACCTATCTCTATTTATCTATCTACCTACCTACCTTTCTCTATCTATCTACCTACCTACCTATCTGTATCTATCTATCTACCTACCTACCTATCTGTATCTATCAATCTACCTACCTAACTATGTCTATCTATCTACCTACCTACCTATCTCTATCTATCTATCTACCTACCTACCTATCTGTATCTATCAATCTACATACCTACCTATCTCTATCTATCTATCTATCTACCTACCTACCTATCTGTATTTATCTATCTACCTACCTACCTATCTGTATCTATCTATCTACCTACCTACCTATCTGTATTTATCAATCTACCTACCTACCTTTCTCTATCTATCTATCTATCTACCTACCTACCTATCTCTATCTATCTACCTACCTACCTACCTATCTGTATTTATCTATCTACCTACCTACCTATCTGTATCTATCTATCTATCTACCTACCTATCTGTATCTATCTATCTACCTACCTACCTATCTGTATCTATCAATCTACCTACCTAACTATCTGTAGCTATCTACCTACCTACCTATCTGTATCTATCTATCTACCTACCTACCTATCTGTATCTATCAATCTACCTACCTACCTATCTCTATCTATCTATGTACCTACCTACCTATCTCTATCTATCTACCTACCTACCTACCTATCTGTATTTATCTATCTACCTACCTACCTATCTGTATCTATCTATCTACCTACCTATCTGTATCTATCAATCTACCTACCTACCTATCTGTATCTATCAATCTATCTACCTACCTATCTGTATCTATCTACCTACCTACCTCTCTGTATCTATCTATCTACCTACCTACCTATCTGTATTTATCTATCTACCTACCTAACTATCTCTATCTATCTACCTACCTACCTACCTATCTGTATTTATCTATCTACCTACCTACCTATCTCTATCTATCTATCTACATACCAACCTATCTGTATCTATCTATCTACCTACCTACCTATCTGTATCTATCAATCTACCTACCTACCTATCTGTATCTGTCAATCTACTTACCTACCTATCTGTATCTATCATTCTACATACCTACCTATCTCTATCTATCTATCTACCTACCTACCTATCTGTATCTATCTACCTACCTACCTACCTATCTGTATCTATCAATCTACCTACCTACCTATCTGTATCTATCAATCTACCTACCTACCTATCTCTATCTATCTATCTACCTACCTACCTATCTCTATCTATCTACCTACCTACCTACCTATCTGTATTTATCTATCTATCTACCTACATATCTGTATCTATCTACCTACCTACCTATCTCTATCTATCTATCTACCTACCTACCTATCTGTATCTATCTACCTACCTACCTACCTATCTGTATCTATCAATCTACCTACCTACCTATCTGTATCTATCAATCTACTTACCTACCTATCTGTATCTATCATTCTACATACCTACCTATCTCTATCTATCTATCTACCTACCTACCTATCTGTATTTATCTATCTACCTACCTACCTATCTGTACCTATCTATCTACCTACCTAGCTATATGTATCTATCAATCTACCTACCTACCTATCTCTATCTATCTATCTACCTACCTACCTATCTCTATCTATCTACCTACCTACCTACCTATCTGTATTTATATATCTATCTACCTACCTATCTGTATCTATCTACCTACCTACCTATCTGTATCTATCTATCTACCTACCTACCTATCTGTATCTATCAATCTACCTACCTACGTATCTGTATCTATCAATCTACTTACCTACCTATCTGTATCTATCATTCTACATACCTACCTATCTCTATCTATCTATCTACCTACCTACCTATCTCTATTTATCTATCTACCTACCTACCTATCTGTTTCTATCTATCTACCTACCTACCTATCTGTATCTATCAATCTACCTACCTACCTATCTCTATCTATCTATCTACCTACCTACCTATCTCTATCTATCTACCTACCTACCTACCTATCTGTATTTATCTATCTATCTACCTACCTATCTGTATCTATCTACCTACCTACCTATCTCTATCTATCTATCTACCTACCTACCTATCTGTATCTATCTATCTACCTACCTACCTATCTGTGTCTATCAATCTACCTACCTACCTATCTGTATCTATCAATCTACTTACCTACCTATCTGTATCTATCATTCTACATACCTACCTATCTCTATCTATCTATCTACCTACCTACCTATCTGTATTTATCTATCTACCTACCTACCTATCTGTATCTATCTACCTACCTACCTATCTGTATCTATCAATCTACCTACCTACCTACCTATCTCTATCTATCTATCTACCTACCTACCTATCTCTATCTATCTACCTACCTACCTACCTATCTGTATTTATCTATCTATCTACCTACCTATCTGTATCTATCTACCTACCTACCTATCTCTATCTATCTATCTACCTACCTACCTATCTGTATTTATCTATCTACCTACCTACCTATCTCTATCTATCTATCTACATACCTACCTATCTGTATCTATCTATCTACCTACCTACCTACCTATCTGTATTTATCTATCTACCTACCTACCTATCTCTATCAATCTATCTACCTACCTACCTATCTGTATTTATCTATCTACCTACCTACCTATCTGTATCTATCTATCTACCTACCTACCTATCTGTATCTATCAATCTACCTACCTACCTATCTCTATCTATCTATCTACCTACCTACCTATCTCTATATATCTACCAACCTACCGACCTATCTGTATTTATCTATCTATCTTCCTACCTATCTGTATCTATCTACCTACCTACCTATCTCTATCTATCTATCAACCTACCTACCTATCTGTATCTATCTATCTACCTACCTACCTATCTGTATCTATCAATCTACCTACCTACCTATCTGTATCTATCAATCTACTTACCTTCCTATCTGTATCTATCATTCTACATACCTACCTATCTCTATCTATCTATCTACCTACCTACCTATCTGTATTTATCTATCTACCTACCTACCTATCTGTATCTATCAATCTACCTACCTACCTATCTCTATCTATCTACCTACCTACCTACCTATCTGTATTCATCTATCTATCTACCTACCTATCTATATCTATCTACCTACCTACCTATCTGTATCTATCTATCTACCTACCTACCTATCTGTATCTATCAATCTACCTACCTAACTATGTCTATCTATCTACCTACCTACCTATCTCTATCTATCTATCTACCAACCTACCTATCTGTATCTATCAATCTACATACCTACCTATCTCTATCTATCTATCTACCTACCTACCTATCTGTATCTATCTATCTACCTACCTACCTATCTGTATCTATCAATCTACCTACCTACCTATCTCTATCTATATATCTACCTTCCTACCTATCTCTATCTATCTACCTACCAACCTACCTATCTGTATTTATCTATCTATCTACCTACCTATCTGTATCTATCTACCTACCTACCTATCTCTATCTATCTACCTACCTACCTACCTATCTCTATCTATCTACCTTCCTACCTATCTCTATTTATCTATCTACCTACCTACCTTTCTCTATCTATCTACCTACCTACCTATCTGTATCTATCTATCTACCTACCTACCTATCTGTATCTATCAATCTACCTACCTAACTATGTCTATCTATCTACCTACCTACCTATCTCTATCTATCTATCTACCTACCTACCTATCTGTATCTATCAATCTACATACCTACCTATCTCTATCTATCTATCTATCTACCTACCTACCTATCTGTATTTATCTATCTACCTACCTACCTATCTGTATCTATCTATCTACCTACCTACCTATCTGTATTTATCAATCTACCTACCTACCTTTCTCTATCTATCTATCTATCTATCTATCTATCTACCTACCTACCTATCTCTATCTATCTACCTACCTACCTACCTATCTGTATTTATCTATCTACCTACCTACCTATCTGTATCTATCTATCTATCTACCTACCTATCTGTATCTATCTATCTACCTACCTACCTATCTGTATCTATCAATCTACCTACCTAACTATCTGTAGCTATCTACCTACCTACCTATCTGTATCTATCTATCTACCTACCTACCTATCTGTATCTATCAATCTACCTACCTACCTATCTCTATCTATCTATGTACCTACCTACCTATCTCTATCTATCTACCTACCTACCTACCTATCTGTATTTATCTATCTACCTACCTACCTATCTGTATCTATCTATCTACCTACCTATCTGTATCTATCAATCTACCTACCTACCTATCTGTATCTATCAATCTATCTACCTACCTATCTGTATCTATCTACCTACCTACCTCTCTGTATCTATCTATCTACCTACCTACCTATCTGTATTTATCTATCTACCTACCTAACTATCTCTATCTATCTACCTACCTACCTACCTATCTGTATTTATCTATCTACCTACCTACCTATCTCTATCTATCTATCTACATACCAACCTATCTGTATCTATCTATCTACCTACCTACCTATCTGTATCTATCAATCTACCTACCTACCTATCTGTATCTGTCAATCTACTTACCTACCTATCTGTATCTATCATTCTACATACCTACCTATCTCTATCTATCTATCTACCTACCTACCTATGTGTATCTATCTACCTACCTACCTACCTATCTGTATCTATCTACCTACCTACCTACCTATCTGTATTTATCTATCTATCTACCTACCTATCTGTATCTATCTACCTACCTACCTATCTCTATCTATCTATCTACCTACCTACCTATCTGTATCTATCTACCTACCTACCTACCTATCTGTATCTATCAATCTACCTACCTACCTATCTGTATCTATCAATCTACTTACCTACCTATCTGTATCTATCATTCTACATACCTACCTATCTCTATCTATCTATCTACCTACCTACCTATCTGTATTTATCTATCTACCTACCTACCTATCTGTACGTATCTATCTACCTACCTAGCTATATGTATCTATCAATCTACCTACCTACCTATCTCTATCTATCTATCTACCTACCTACCTATCTCTATCTATCTACCTACCTACCTACCTATCTGTATTTATATATCTATCTACCTACCTATCTGTATCTATCTACCTACCTACCTATCTGTATCTATCTATCTACCTACCTACCTATCTGTATCTATCAATCTACCTACCTACGTATCTGTATCTATCAATCTACTTACCTACCTATCTGTATCTATCATTCTACATACCTACCTATCTCTATCTATCTATCTACCTACCTACCTATCTCTATTTATCTATCTACCTACCTACCTATCTGTTTCTATCTATCTACCTACCTACCTATCTGTATCTATCAATCTACCTACCTACCTATCTCTATCTATCTATCTATCTACCTACCTACCTATCTCTATCTATCTACCTACCTACCTACCTATCTGTATTTATCTATCTATCTACCTACCTATCTGTATCTATCTACCTACCTACCTATCTCTATCTATCTATCTACCTACCTACCTATCTGTATCTATCTATCTACCTACCTACCTATCTGTGTCTATCAATCTACCTACCTACCTATCTGTATCTATCAATCTACTTACCTACCTATCTGTATCTATCATTCTACATACCTACCTATCTCTATCTATCTATCTACCTACCTACCTATCTGTATTTATCTATCTACCTACCTACCTATCTGTATCTATCTACCTACCTACCTATCTGTATCTATCAATCTACCTACCTACCTACCTATCTCTATCTATCTATCTACCTACCTACCTATCTCTATCTATCTACCTACCTACCTACCTATCTGTATTTATCTATCTATCTACCTACCTATCTGTATCTATCTACCTACCTACCTATCTCTATCTATCTATCTACCTACCTACCTATCTGTATTTATCTATCTACCTACCTACCTATCTCTATCTATCTACCTACCTACCTACCTATCTGTATTTATCTATCTACCTACCTACCTATCTCTATCTATCTATCTACATACCTACCTATCTGTATCTATCTATCTACCTACCTACCTACCTATCTGTATTTATCTATCTACCTACCTACCTATCTCTATCTATCTATCTACTTACCTACCTATCTGTATCTATCATTCTACATACCTACCTATCTCTATCTATCTACCTACCTACCTACCTATCTGTATTTATCTATCTATCTACCTACCTATCTGTATCTATCTACCTACCTACCTATCTCTATCTATCTATCTACCTACCTACCTATCTGTATCTATCTACCTACCTACCTACCTATCTGTATCTATCAATCTACCTACCTACCTATCTGTATCTATCATTCTACATACCTACCTATCTCTATCTATCTATCTACCTACCTATCTATCTGTATTTATCTATCTACCTACCTACCTATCTGTACCTATCTATCTACCTACCTAGCTATATGTATCTATCAATCTACCTACCAACCTATCTCTATCTATCTATCTACCTACCTACCTATCTCTATCTATCTACCTACCTACCTACCTATCTGTATTTATCTATCGATCTACCTACCTATCTGTATCTATCTACCTACCTACCTATCTGTATCTATCTATCTACCTACCTACCTATCTGTATCTATCAATCTACCTACCTACGTATCTGTATCTATCAATCTACTTACCTACCTATCTGTATCTATCATTCTACATACCTACCTATCTCTATCTATCTATCTACCTACCTACCTATCTCTATTTATCTATCTACCTACCTACCTATCTGTTTCTATCTATCTACCTACCTACCTATCTGTATCTATCAATCTACCTACCTACCTATCTCTATCTATCTATCTACCTACCTACCTATCTCTATCTATCTACCTACCTACCTACCTATCTGTATTTATCTATCTACCTACCTATCTGTATCTATCTATCTACCTAACTACCTTTCTCTATCTATCTATCTACCTACCTACCTATCTGTATCTATCTATCTACCTACCTACCTATCTGTATCTATCTATCTACCTACCTACCTATCTGTATCTATCAATCTACCTACCTACCTATCTGTATCTATCAATCTACTTACCTACCTATCTGTATCTATCATTCTACATACCTACCTATCTCTATCTATCTATCTACCTACCTACCTATCTGTATTTATCTATCTACCTACCTACCTATCTGTATCTATCTACCTACCTACCTATCTGTATCTATCAATCTACCTACCTACCTATCTCTATCTATCTATCTACCTACCTACCTATCTCTATCTATCTACCTACCTACCTACCTACCTATCTGTATTTATCTATCTATCTACCTACCTATCTGTATCTATCTACCTACCTACCTATCTCTATCTATCTATCTACCTACCTACCTATCTGTATTTATCTATCTACCTACCTACCTATCTCTATCTATCTACCTACCTACCTATCTGTATTTATCTATCTACCTACCTACCTATCTCTATCTATCTATCTACATACCTACCTATCTGTATCTATCTATCTACCTACCTACCTATCTGTATCTATCAATCTACCTACCTACCTATCTGTAGCTATCTACCTACCTACCTATCTGTATCTATCAATCTACCTACCTACCTATCTGTATCTGTCAATCTACTTACCTACCTATCTGTATCTATCATTCTACATACCTACCTATCTCTATCTATCTATCTACCTACCTACCTATCTGTATTTATCTATCTACCAACCTACCTATCTGTATCTATCTATCTACCTACCTACCTATCCGTATCTATCAATCTACCTACCTACCTATCTCTATCTATCTATCTACCTACCTACCTATCTCTATCTATCTACCTACCTACCTACCTATCTGTATTTATCTATCTATCTACCTACCTATCTGTATCTATCTACCTACCTACCTATCTCTATCTATCTATCTACCTACCTACCTATCTGTATCTATCTACCTACCTACCTACCTATCTGTATCTATCAATCTACCTACCTACCTACCTATCTGTATTTATCTATCTATCTACCTACCTATCTGTATCTATCTACCTACCTACCTATCTCTATCTATCTATCTATCTACCTACCTACCTATCTGTATCTATCTACCTACCTACCTACCTATCTGTATCTATCAATCTACCTACCTACCTATCTGTATCTATCAATCTACTTACCTACCTATCTGTATCTATCATTCTACATACCTACCTATCTCTATCTATCTATCTACCTACCTACCTATCTGTATTTATCTATCTACCTACCTACCTATCTGTATCTATCTACCTACCTACCTATCTGTATCTATCAATCTACCTACCTACCTATCTCTATCTATCTATCTACCTACCTACCTATCTCTATCTACCTACCTACCTACCTATCTGTATTTATCTATCTACCTACCTACCTATCTGTATCTATCTATCTATCTACCTACCTATCTGTATCTATCTATCTACCTACCTACCTATCTGTATCTATCAATCTACCTACCTACCTATCTGTATCTATCTACCTACCTACCTATCTCTATCTATCTATCTACCTACCTACCTATCTGTATCTATCTATCTACCTACCTACCTATCTGTATCTATCAATCTACCTACCTACCTATCTGTATCTATCAATCTACTTACCTACCTATCTGTATCTATCATTCTACATACCTACCTATCTCTATCTATCTATCTACCTACCTACCTATCTCTATCTATCTACCTACCTACCTACCTATCTGTATTTATCTATCTACCTACCTACCTATCTCTATCAATCTATCTACCTACCTACCTATCTGTATTTATCTATCTACCTACCTACCTATCTGTATCTATCTATCTACCTACCTACCTATCTGTATCTATCAATCTACCTACCTACCTATCTCTATCTATCTATCTACCTACCTACCTATCTCTATATATCTACCAACCTACCGACCTATCTGTATTTATCTATCTATCTTCCTACCTATCTGTATCTATCTACCTACCTACCTATCTCTATCTATCTATCAACCTACCTACCTATCTGTATCTATCTATCTACCTACCTACCTATCTGTATCTATCAATCTACCTACCTACCTATCTGTATCTATCAATCTACTTACCTTCCTATCTGTATCTATCATTCTACATACCTACCTATCTCTATCTATCTATCTACCTACCTACCTATCTGTATTTATCTATCTACCTACCTACCTATCTGTATCTATCAATCTACCTACCTACCTATCTCTATCTATCTACCTACCTACCTACCTATCTGTATTCATCTATCTATCTACCTACCTATCTATATCTATCTACCTACCTACCTATCTCTATCTATATATCTACCTACCTACCTATCTCTATCTATCTATCTACCTACCTACCTATCTCTATCTATCTATCTACCTACCTACCTATCTGTATTTATCTATCTACCTACCTACCTTTCTCTATCTATCTATCTACCTACCTACCTATCTGTATCTATCTATCTACCTACCTACCTATCTGTATCTATCAATCTACCTACCTAACTATGTCTATCTATCTACCTACCTACCTATCTCTATCTATCTATCTACCAACCTACCTATCTGTATCTATCAATCTACATACCTACCTATCTCTATCTATCTATCTACCTACCTACCTATCTGTATCTATCTATCTACCTACCTACCTATCTGTATCTATCAATCTACCTACCTACCTATCTCTATCTATATATCTACCTTCCTACCTATCTCTATCTATCTACCTACCAACCTACCTATCTGTATTTATCTATCTATCTACCTACCTATCTGTATCTATCTACCTACCTACCTACCTATCTCTATCTATCTACCTTCCTACCTATCTCTATTTATCTATCTACCTACCTACCTTTCTCTATCTATCTACCTACCTACCTATCTGTATCTATCTATCTACCTACCTACCTATCTGTATCTATCAATCTACCTACCTAACTATGTCTATCTATCTACCTACCTACCTATCTCTATCTATCTATCTACCTACCTACCTATCTGTATCTATCAATCTACATACCTACCTATCTCTATCTATCTATCTATCTACCTACCTACCTATCTGTATTTATCTATCTACCTACCTACCTATCTGTATCTATCTATCTACCTACCTACCTATCTGTATTTATCAATCTACCTACCTACCTTTCTCTATCTATCTATCTATCTACCTACCTACCTATCTCTATCTATCTACCTACCTACCTACCTATCTGTATTTATCTATCTACCTACCTACCTATCTGTATCTATCTATCTATCTACCTACCTATCTGTATCTATCTATCTACCTACCTACCTATCTGTATCTATCAATCTACCTACCTAACTATCTGTAGCTATCTACCTACCTACCTATCTGTATCTATCTATCTACCTACCTACCTATCTGTATCTATCAATCTACCTACCTACCTATCTCTATCTATCTATGTACCTACCTACCTATCTCTATCTATCTACCTACCTACCTACCTATCTGTATTTATCTATCTACCTACCTACCTATCTGTATCTATCTATCTACCTACCTATCTGTATCTATCAATCTACCTACCTACCTATCTGTATCTATCAATCTATCTACCTACCTATCTGTATCTATCTACCTACCTACCTCTCTGTATCTATCTATCTACCTACCTACCTATCTGTATTTATCTATCTACCTACCTAACTATCTCTATCTATCTACCTACCTACCTACCTATCTGTATTTATCTATCTACCTACCTACCTATCTCTATCTATCTATCTACATACCAACCTATCTGTATCTATCTATCTACCTACCTACCTATCTGTATCTATCAATCTACCTACCTACCTATCTGTATCTGTCAATCTACTTACCTACCTATCTGTATCTATCATTCTACATACCTACCTATCTCTATCTATCTATCTACCTACCTACCTATCTGTATCTATCTACCTACCTACCTACCTATCTGTATCTATCAATCTACCTACCTACCTATCTGTATCTATCAATCTACCTACCTACCTATCTCTATCTATCTATCTACCTACCTACCTATCTCTATCTATCTACCTACCTACCTACCTATCTGTATTTATCTATCTATCTACCTACATATCTGTATCTATCTACCTACCTACCTATCTCTATCTATCTATCTACCTACCTACCTATCTGTATCTATCTACCTACCTACCTACCTATCTGTATCTATCAATCTACCTACCTACCTATCTGTATCTATCAATCTACTTACCTACCTATCTGTATCTATCATTCTACATACCTACCTATCTCTATCTATCTATCTACCTACCTACCTATCTGTATTTATCTATCTACCTACCTACCTATCTGTACCTATCTATCTACCTACCTAGCTATATGTATCTATCAATCTACCTACCTACCTATCTCTATCTATCTATCTACCTACCTACCTATCTCTATCTATCTACCTACCTACCTACCTATCTGTATTTATATATCTATCTACCTACCTATCTGTATCTATCTACCTACCTACCTATCTGTATCTATCTATCTACCTACCTACCTATCTGTATCTATCAATCTACCTACCTACGTATCTGTATCTATCAATCTACTTACCTACCTATCTGTATCTATCATTCTACATACCTACCTATCTCTATCTATCTATCTACCTACCTACCTATCTCTATTTATCTATCTACCTACCTACCTATCTGTTTCTATCTATCTACCTACCTACCTATCTGTATCTATCAATCTACCTACCTACCTATCTCTATCTATCTATCTACCTACCTACCTATCTCTATCTATCTACCTACCTACCTACCTATCTGTATTTATCTATCTATCTACCTACCTATCTGTATCTATCTACCTACCTACCTATCTCTATCTATCTATCTACCTACCTACCTATCTGTATCTATCTATCTACCTACCTACCTATCTGTGTCTATCAATCTACCTACCTACCTATCTGTATCTATCAATCTACTTACCTACCTATCTGTATCTATCATTCTACATACCTACCTATCTCTATCTATCTATCTACCTACCTACCTATCTGTATTTATCTATCTACCTACCTACCTATCTGTATCTATCTACCTACCTACCTATCTGTATCTATCAATCTACCTACCTACCTACCTATCTCTATCTATCTATCTACCTACCTACCTATCTCTATCTATCTACCTACCTACCTACCTATCTGTATTTATCTATCTATCTACCTACCTATCTGTATCTATCTACCTACCTACCTATCTCTATCTATCTATCTACCTACCTACCTATCTGTATTTATCTATCTACCTACCTACCTATCTCTATCTATCTACCTACCTACCTACCTATCTGTATTTATCTATCTACCTACCTACCTATCTCTATCTATCTATCTACATACCTACCTATCTGTATCTATCTATCTACCTACCTACCTACCTAACTGTATTTATCTATCTACCTACCTACCTATCTCTATCTATCTATCTACTTACCTACCTATCTGTATCTATCATTCTACATACCTACCTATCTCTATCTATCTACCTACCTACCTACCTATCTGTATTTATCTATCTATCTACCTACCTATCTGTATCTATCTACCTACCTACCTATCTCTATCTATCTATCTACCTACCTACCTATCTGTATCTATCTACCTACCTACCTACCTATCTGTATCTATCAATCTACCTACCTACCTATCTGTATCTATCATTCTACATACCTACCTATCTCTATCTATCTATCTACCTACCTACCTATCTGTATTTATCTATCTACCTACCTACCTATCTGTACCTATCTATCTACCTACCTAGCTATATGTATCTATCAATCTACCTACCAACCTATCTCTATCTATCTATCTACCTACCTACCTATCTCTATCTATCTACCTACCTACCTACCTATCTGTATTTATCTATCGATCTACCTACCTATCTGTATCTATCTACCTACCTACCTATCTGTATCTATCTATCTACCTACCTACCTATCTGTATCTATCAATCTACCTACCTACGTATCTGTATCTATCAATCTACTTACCTACCTATCTGTATCTATCATTCTACATACCTACCTATCTCTATCTATCTATCTACCTACCTACCTATCTCTATTTATCTATCTACCTACCTACCTATCTGTTTCTATCTATCTACCTACCTACCTATCTGTATCTATCAATCTACCTACCTACCTATCTCTATCTATCTATCTACCTACCTACCTATCTCTATCTATCTACCTACCTACCTACCTATCTGTATTTATCTATCTATCTACCTACCTATCTGTATCTATCTATCTACCTAACTACCTTTCTCTATCTATCTATCTACCTACCTACCTATCTGTATCTATCTATCTACCTACCTACCTATCTGTATCTATCTATCTACCTACCTACCTATCTGTATCTATCAATCTACCTACCTACCTATCTGTATCTATCAATCTACTTACCTACCTATCTGTATCTATCATTCTACATACCTACCTATCTCTATCTATCTATCTACCTACCTACCTATCTGTATTTATCTATCTACCTACCTACCTATCTGTATCTATCTACCTACCTACCTATCTGTATCTATCAATCTACCTACCTACCTATCTCTATCTATCTATCTACCTACCTACCTATCTCTATCTATCTACCTACCTACCTACCTACCTATCTGTATTTATCTATCTATCTACCTACCTATCTGTATCTATCTACCTACCTACCTATCTCTATCTATCTATCTACCTACCTACCTATCTGTATTTATCTATCTACCTACCTACCTATCTCTATCTATCTACCTACCTACCTATCTGTATTTATCTATCTACCTACCTACCTATCTCTATCTATCTATCTACATACCTACCTATCTGTATCTATCTATCTACCTACCTACCTATCTGTATCTATCAATCTACCTACCTACCTATCTGTAGCTATCTACCTACCTACCTATCTGTATCTATCAATCTACCTACCTACCTATCTGTATCTGTCAATCTACTTACCTACCTATCTGTATCTATCATTCTACATACCTACCTATCTCTATCTATCTATCTACCTACCTACCTATCTGTATTTATCTATCTACCAACCTACCTATCTGTATCTATCTATCTACCTACCTACCTATCCGTATCTATCAATCTACCTACCTACCTATCTCTATCTATCTATCTACCTACCTACCTATCTCTATCTATCTACCTACCTACCTACCTATCTGTATTTATCTATCTATCTACCTACCTATCTGTATCTATCTACCTACCTACCTATCTCTATCTATCTATCTACCTACCTACCTATCTGTATCTATCTACCTACCTACCTACCTATCTGTATCTATCAATCTACCTACCTACCTACCTATCTGTATTTATCTATCTATCTACCTACCTATCTGTATCTATCTACCTACCTACCTATCTCTATCTATCTATCTATCTACCTACCTACCTATCTGTATCTATCTACCTACCTACCTACCTATCTGTATCTATCAATCTACCTACCTACCTATCTGTATCTATCAATCTACTTACCTACCTATCTGTATCTATCATTCTACATACCTACCTATCTCTATCTATCTATCTACCTACCTACCTATCTGTATTTATCTATCTACCTACCTACCTATCTGTACCTATCTATCTACCTACCTAGCTATATGTATCTATCAATCTACCTACCTACCTATCTCTATCTATCTATCTACCTACCTACCTATCTCTATCTATCTACCTACCTACCTACCTATCTGTATTTATCTATCTATCTACCTACCTATCTGTATCTATCTACCTACCTACCTATCTGTATCTATCTATCTACCTACCTACCTATCTGTATCTATCAATCTACCTACCTACGTATCTGTATCTATCAATCTACTTACCTACCTATCTGTATCTATCATTCTACATACCTACCTATCTCTATCTATCTATCTACCTACCTACCTATCTCTATTTATCTATCTACCTACCTACCTATCTGTTTCTATCTATCTACCTACCTACCTATCTGTATCTATCAATCTACCTACCTACCTATCTCTATCTATCTATCTATATACCTACCTATCTCTATCTATCTACCTACCTACCTACCTATCTGTATTTATCTATCTATCTACCTACCTATCTGTATCTATCTACCTACCTACCTATCTCTATCTATCTATCTACCTACCTACCTATATGTATCTATCTATCTACCTACCTACCTATCTGTATCTATCAATCTACCTACCTACCTATCTGTATCTATCAATCTACTTACCTACCTATCTGTATCTATCATTCTACATACCTACCTATCTCTATCTATCTATCTACCTACCTACCTATCTGTATTTATCTATCTACCTACCTACCTATCTGTATCTATCTACCTACCTACCTATCTGTATCTATCAATCTACCTACCTACCTATCTCTATCTATCTATCTACCTACCTACCTACCTACCTATCTGTATTTATCTATCTACCTACCTACCTATCTGTATCTATCTATCTATCTACCTACCTATCTGTATCTATCTATCTACCTACCTACCTATCTGTATCTATCAATCTACCTACCTAACTATCTGTAGCTATCTACCTACCTACCTATCTGTATCTATCTATCTATCTACCTACCTATCTGTATCTATCAATCTACCTACCTACCTATCTCTATCTATCTATGTACCTACCTACCTATCTCTATCTATCTACCTACCTACCTACCTATCTGTATTTATCTATCTACCTACCTACCTATCTGTATCTATCTATCTACCTACCTATCTGTATCTATCATTCTACCTACCTACCTATCTGTATCTATCAATCTATCTACCTACCTATCTGTATCTATCTACCTACCTACCTCTCTGTATCTATCTATCTACCTACCTACCAATCTGTATTTATCTATCTACCTACCTAACTATCTCTATCTATCTACCTACCTACCTACCTATCTGTATTTATCTATCTACCTACCTACCTATCTCTATCTATCTATCTACATACCTACCTATCTGTATCTATCTATCTACCTACCTACCTATCTGTATCTATCAATCTACCTACCTACCTATCTGTATCTATCTACCTACCTACCTACCTATCTGTATTTATCTATCTATCTACCTACCTATCTGTATCTATCTACCTACCTACCTATCTCTATCTATCAATCTACCTACCTACCTATCTGTATCTATCAATCTACTTACCTACCTATCTGTATCTATCATTCTACATACCTACCTATCTCTATCTATCTATCTACCTACCTACCTATCTGTATTTATCTATCTACCTACCTACCTATCTGTACCTATCTATCTACCTACCTAGCTATATGTATCTATCAATCTACCTACCTACCTATCTCTATCTATCTATCTACCTACCTACCTATCTCTATCTATCTACCTACCTACCTACCTATCTGTATTTATATATCTATCTACCTACCTATCTGTATCTATCTACCTACCTACCTATCTGTATCTATCTATCTACCTACCTACCTATCTGTATCTATCAATCTACCTACCTACGTATCTGTATCTATCAATCTACCTACCTACCTATCTGTTTCTATCTATCTACCTACCTACCTATCTGTATCTATCAATCTACCTACCTACCTATCTCTATCTATCTATCTACCTACCTACCTATCTCTATCTATCTACCTACCTACCTACCTATCTGTATTTATCTATCTATCTACCTACCTATCTGTATCTATCTACCTACCTACCTATCTCTATCTATCTATCTACCTACCTACCTATCTGTATCTATCTATCTACCTACCTACCTATCTGTATCTATCAATCTACCTACCTACCTATCTGTATCTATCAATCTACTTACCTACCTATCTGTATCTATCATTCTACATACCTACCTATCTCTATCTATCTATCTACCTACCTACCTATCTGTATTTATCTATCTACCTACCTACCTATCTGTATCTATCTACCTACCTACCTATCTGTATCTATCAATCTACCTACCTACCTATCTCTATCTATCTATCTACCTACCTACCTATCTCTATCTATCTACCTACCTACCTACCTATCTGTATTTATCTATCTACCTACCTATCTGTATCTATCTACCTACCTACCTATCTCTATCTATCTATCTACCTACCTACCTATCTGTATTTATCTATCTACCTACCTACCTATCTCTATCTATCTACCTACCTACCTACTTATCTGTATTTATCTATCTACCTACCTACCTATCTCTATCTATCTACCTACCTACCTACTTATCTGTATTTATCTATCTACCTACCTACCTATCTCTATCTATCTATCTACTTACCTACCTATCTGTATCTATCATTCTACATACCTACCTATCTCTATCTATCTACCTACCTACCTACCTATCTGTATTTATCTATCTATCTACCTACCTATCTGTATCTATCTACCTACCTACCTATCTCTATCTATCTATCTACCTACCTACCTATCTGTATCTATCTACCTACCTACCTACCTATCTGTATCTATCAATCTACCTACCTACCTATCTGTATCTGTCAATCTACTTACCTACCTATCTGTATCTATCATTCTACATACCTACCTATCTCTATCTATCTATCTACCTACCTACCTATCTGTATTTATCTATCTACCTACCTACCTATCTGTACCTATCTATCTACCTACGTAGCTATATGTATCTATCAATCTACCTACCAACCTATCTCTATCTATCTATCTACCTACCTACCTATCTCTATCTATCTACCTACCTACCTCCCTATCTGTATTTATCTATCGATCTACCTACCTATCTGTATCTATCTACCTACCTACCTATCTGTATCTATCTATCTACCTACCTACCTATCTGTATCTATCAATCTACCTACCTACGTATCTGTATCTATCAATCTACTTACCTACCTATCTGTATCTATCATTCTACATACCTACCTATCTCTATCTATCTATCTACCTACCTACCTATCTCTATTTATCTATCTACCTACCTACCTATCTGTTTCTATCTATCTACCTACCTACCTATCTGTATCTATCAATCTACCTACCTACCTATCTCTATCTATCTACCTACCTACCTACCTATCTGTATTTATCTATCTATCTACCTACCTATCTGTATCTATCTACCTACCTACCTATCTCTATCTATCTATCTACCTACCTACCTATCTGTATCTATCTATCTACCTACCTACCTATCTGTATCTATCAATCTACCTACCTACCTATCTGTATCTATCAATCTACTTACCTACCTATCTGTATCTATCATTCTACATACCTACCTATCTCTATCTATCTATCTATCTACCTACCTACCTATCTGTATTTATCTATCTACCTACCTACCTATCTGTATCTATCTACCTACCTACCTATCTGTATCTATCAATCTACCTACCTACCTATCTCTATCTATCTATCTACCTACCTACCTATCTCTATCTATCTACCTACCTACCTACCTAACTATCTGTATTTATCTATCTATCTACCTACCTATCTGTATCTATCTACCTACCTACCTATCTCTATCTATCTATCTACCTACCTACCTATCTGTATTTATCTATCTACCTACCTACCTATCTCTATCTATCTACCTACCTACCTACCTATCTGTATTTATCTATCTACCTACCTACCTATCTCTATCTATCTATCTACATACCTACCTATCTGTATCTATCTATCTACCTACCTACCTATCTGTATCTATCAATCTACCTACCTACCTATCTGTATCTGTCAATCTACTTACCTACCTATCTGTATCTATCATTCTACATACCTACCTATCTCTATCTATCTATCTACCTACCTACCTATCTGTATTTATCTATCTACCAACCTACCTATCTGTATCTATCTATCTACCTACCTACCTATCCGTATCTATCAATCTACCTACCTACCTATCTCTATCTATCTATCTACCTACCTACCTATCTCTATCTATCTACCTACCTACCTACCTATCTGTATTTATCTATCTATCTACCTACCTATCTGTATCTATCTACCTACCTACCTATCTCTATCTATCTATCTACCTACCTACCTATCTGTATTTATCTATCTATCTACCTACCTATCTGTATCTATCTACCTACCTACCTATCTCTATCTATCTATCTATCTACCTACCTACCTATCTGTATCTATCTACCTACCTACCTACCTATCTGTATCTATCAATCTACCTACCTACCTATCTGTATCTATCAATCTACTTACCTACCTATCTGTATCTATCATTCTACATACTTACCTATCTGTATTTATCTATCTACCTACCTACCTATCTCTATCTATCTACCTACCTACCTACCTATCTGTATTTATCTATCTACCTACCTATCTGTATCTATCTACCTACCTACCTATCTCTATCTATCTATCTACCTACCTACCTATCTGTATCTATCTACCTACCTACCTACCTATCTGTATCTATCAATCTACCTACCTACCTATCTGTATCTGTCAATCTACTTACCTACCTATCTGTATCTATCATTCTACATACCTACCTATCTCTATCTATCTATCTACTTACCTACCTATCTGTATCTATCATTCTACATACCTACCTATCTCTATCTATCTACCTACCTACCTACCTATCTGTATCTATCTATCTACCTACCTATCTGTATCTATCTACCTACCTACCTATCTCTATCTATCTATCTACCTACCTACCTATCTGTATCTATCTACCTACCTACCTACCTATCTGTATCTATCAATCTACCTACCTACCTATCTGTATCTGTCAATCTACTTACCTACCTATCTGTATCTATCATTCTACATACCTACCTATCTCTATCTATCTATCTACCTACCTACCTATCTGTATTTATCTATCTACCTACCTACCTATCTGTACCTATCTATCTACCTACCTAGCTATATGTATCTATCAATCTACCTACCAACCTATCTCTATCTATCTATCTACCTACCTACCTATCTCTATCTATCTACCTACCTACCTACCTATCTGTATTTATCTATCGATCTACCTACCTATCTGTATCTATCTACCTACCTACCTATCTGTATCTATCTATCTACCTACCTACCTATCTGTATCTATCAATCTACCTACCTACGTATCTGTATCTATCAAAACACTTACCTACCTATCTGTATCTATCATTCTACATACCTACCTATCTCTATCTATCTATCTACCTACCTACCTATCTCTATTTATCTATCTACCTACCTACCTATCTGTTTCTATCTATCTACCTACCTACCTATCTGTATCTATCAATCTACCTACCTACCTATCTCTATCTATCTATCTACCTACCTACCTATCTCTATCTATCTACCTAGCTACCTACCTATCTGTATTTATCTATCTATCTACCTACCTATCTGTATCTATCTACCTACCTACCTATCTCTATCTATCTATCTACCTACCTACCTATCTGTATCTATCTATCTACCTACCTACCTATCTGTATCTATCAATCTACCTACCTACATATCTGTATCTATCAATCTACTTACCTACCTATCTGTATCTATCATTCTACATACCTACCTATCTCTATCTATCTATCTATCTACCTACCTACCTATCTGTATTTATCTATCTACCTACCTACCTATCTGTATCTATCTACCTACCTACCTATCTGTATCTATCAATCTACCTACCTACCTATCTCTATCTATCTATCTACCTACCTACCTATCTCTATCTATCTACCTACCTACCTACCTACCTATCTGTATTTATCTATCTATCTACCTACCTATCTGTATCTATCTACCTACCTACCTATCTCTATCTATCTATCTACCTACCTACCTATCTGTATTTATCTATCTACCTACCTACCTATCTCTATCTATCTACCTACCTACCTACCTATCTGTATTTATCTATCTACCTACCTACCTATCTCTATCTATCTATCTACATACCTACCTATCTGTATCTATCTATCTACCTACCTACCTATCTGTATCTATCAATCTACCTACCTACCTATCTGTAGCTATCTACCTACCTACCTATCTGTATCTATCAATCTACCTACCTACCTATCTGTATCTGTCAATCTACTTACCTACCTATCTGTATCTATCATTCTACATACCTACCTATCTCTATCTATCTATCTACCTACCTACCTATCTGTATTTATCTATCTACCAACCTACCTATCTGTATCTATCTATCTACCTACCTACCTATCCGTATCTATCAATCTACCTACCTACCTATCTCTATCTATCTATCTACCTACCTACCTATCTCTATCTATCTACCTACCTACCTACCTATCTGTATTTATCTATCTATCTACCTACCTATCTGTATCTATCTACCTACCTACCTATCTCTATCTATCTATCTACCTACCTACCTATCTGTATCTATCTACCTACCTACCTACCTATCTGTATCTATCAATCTACCTACCTACCTACCTATCTGTATTTATCTATCTATCTACCTACCTATCTGTATCTATCTACCTACCTACCTATCTCTATCTATCTATCTATCTACCTACCTACCTATCTGTATCTATCTACCTACCTACCTACCTATCTGTATCTATCAATCTACCTACCTACCTATCTGTATCTATCAATCTACTTACCTACCTATCTGTATCTATCATTCTACATATCTACCTATCTCTATCTATCTATCTACCTACCTACCTATCTGTATTTATCTATCTACCTACCTACCTATCTGTACCTATCTATCTACCTACCTAGCTATATGTATCTATCAATCTACCTACCTACCTATCTCTATCTATCTATCTACCTACCTACCTATCTCTATCTATCTACCTACCTACCTACCTATCTGTATTTATCTATCTATCTACCTACCTATCTGTATCTATCTACCTACCTACCTATCTGTATCTATCTATCTACCTACCTACCTATCTGTATCTATCAATCTACCTACCTACGTATCTGTATCTATCAATCTACTTACCTACCTATCTGTATCTATCATTCTACATACCTACCTATCTCTATCTATCTATCTACCTACCTACCTATCTCTATTTATCTATCTACCTACCTACCTATCTGTTTCTATCTATCTACCTACCTACCTATCTGTATCTATCAATCTACCTACCTACCTATCTCTATCTATCTATCTATATACCTACCTATCTCTATCTATCTACCTACCTACCTACCTATCTGTATTTATCTATCTATCTACCTACCTATCTGTATCTATCTACCTACCTACCTATCTCTATCTATCTATCTACCTACCTACCTATATGTATCTATCTATCTACCTACCTACCTATCTGTATCTATCAATCTACCTACCTACCTATCTGTATCTATCAATCTACTTACCTACCTATCTGTATCTATCATTCTACATACCTACCTATCTCTATCTATCTATCTACCTACCTACCTATCTGCATTTATCTATCTACCTACCTACCTATCTGTATCTATCTACCTACCTACCTATCTGTATCTATCAATCTACCTACCTACCTATCTCTATCTATCTATCTACCTACCTACCTATCTCTATCTATCTACCTACCTACCTACCTATCTGTATTTATCTATCTATCTACCTACCTATCTGTATCTATCTACCTACCTACCTATATCTATCTATCTATCTACCTACCTACCTATCTGTATTTATCTATCTACCTACCTACCTATCTCTATCTATCTACCTACCTACCTATCTGTATTTATCTATCTACCTACCTACCTATCTCTATCTATCTATCTACATACCTACCTATCTGTATCTATCTATCTACCTACCTACCTATCTGTATCTATCAATCTACCTACCTACCTATCTGTAGCTATCTACCTACCTACCTATCTGTATCTATCAATCTACCTACCTACCTATCTTTATCTGTCAATCTACTTACCTACCTATCTGTATCTATCATTCTACATACCTACCTATCTCTATCTATCTATCTACCTACCTACCTATCTGTATTTATCTATCTACCAACCTAACTATCTGTATCTATCTATCTACCTACCTACCTATCTGTATCTATCAATCTACCTACCTACCTATCTCTATCTATCTATCTACCTACCTACCTATCTCTATCTATCTACCTACCTACCTACCTATCTGTATTTATCTATCTATCTACCTACCTATCTGTATCTATCTACCTACCTACCTATCTCTATCTATCTATCTATCTACCTACCTACCTATCTGTATCTATCTACCTACCTACCTACCTATCTGTATCTATCTATCTACCTACCTACCTATCTGTATCTATCAATCTACCTACCTACGTATCTGTATCTATCAATCTACTTACCTACCTATCTGTATCTATCATTCTACATACCTACCTATCTCTATCTATCTATCTATCTACCTACCTACCTATCTCTATTTATCTATCTACCTACCTACCTATCTGTTTCTATCTATCTACCTACCTACCTATCTGTATCTATCAATCTACCTACCTACCTATCTCTATCTATCTATCTACCTACCTACCTATCTCTATCTATCTACCTACCTACCTACCTATCTGTATTTATCTATCTATCTACCTACCTATCTGTATCTATCTACCTACCTACCTATCTCTATCTATCAATCTACCTACCTACCTATCTGTATCTATCTATCTACCTACCTACCTATCTGTATCTATCAATCTACCTACCTACCTATCTGTATCTATCAATCTACTTACCTACCTATCTGTATCTATCATTCTACATACCTACCTATCTCTATCTATCTACCTACCTACCTATCTGTATTTATCTATCTACCTACCTACCTATCTGTATCTATCTACCTACCTACCTATCTGTATCTATCAATCTACCTACCTACCTATCTCTATCTATCTATCTACCTACCTACCTATCTCTATCTATCTACCTACCTACCTACCTATATGTATTTATCTATCTATCTACCTACCTATCTGTATCTATCTACCTACCTACCTATCTCTATCTATCTATCTACCTACCTACCTATCTGTATCTATCTATCTACCTACCTAGCTATCTGTATCTATCAATCTACCTACCTACCTATCTGTATCTATCAATCTACTTACCTACCTATCTGTATCTATCATTCTACATACCTACGTATCTCTATCTATCTATCTACCTACCTACCTATCTGTATTTATCTACCTACCTACCTACCTACCTATCTGTATCTATCTATCTACCTACCTACCTATCTGTATCTATCAATCTACCTACCTACCTATCTCTATCTATCTATCTACCTACCTACCTATCTCTATCTATCTACCAACCTACCGACCTATCTGTATTTATCTATCTATCTACCTACCTATCTGTATCTATCTACCTACCTACCTATCTCTATCTATCTATCTACCTACCTACCTATCTGTATCTATCTATCTACCTACCTACCTATCTGTATCTATCAATCTACTTACCTACCTATCTGTATCTATCATTCTACATACCTACCTATCTCTATCTATCTATCTACCTACCTACCTATCTGTATTTATCTATCTACCTACCTTCCTATCTGTATCTATCTATCTACCTACCTACCTATCTGTATCTATCAATCTACCTACCTACCTATCTCTATCTATCTACCTACCTACCTACCTATCTGTATTTATCTATCTATCTACCTACCTATCTGTATCTATCTACCTACCTACCTATCTCTATCTATCTATCTACCTACCTACCTATCTCTATCTATCTATCTACCTACCTACCTATCTGTATTTATCTATATATCTACCTACCTATCTGTATCTATCTACCTACCTACCTATCTCTATCTATCTATCTACCTACCTACCTATCTGTAACTATCTATCTACCTACCTACCTATCTGTATCTATCAATCTACCTACCTACCTATCTGTATCTATCAATCTACTTACCTACCTATCTGTATCTATCATTCTACATACCTACCTATCTCTATCTATCTATCTACCTACCTACCTATCTCTATTTATCTATCTACCTACCTACCTATCTGTATCTATCTATCTACCTCCCTACCTATCTGTATCTATCAATCTACCTACCTACCTATCTCTATCTATCTATCTACCTACCTACCTATCTCTATCTATCTACCTACCTACCTATCTGTATTTATCTATCTATCTACCTACCTATCTGTATCTATCTACCTACCTACCTATCTCTATCTATCTATCTACCTACCTACCTATCTCTATCTATCTATCTACCTACCTACCTATCTGTATCTATCAATCTACCTACCTACCTATCTGTATCTATCAATCTACATACCTACCTATCTGTATCTATCATTCTACATACCTACCTATCTCTATCTATCTATCCATCTACCTACCTATCTGTATTTATCTATCTACCTACCTACCTATCTGTACCTATCTATCTACCTACCTAGCTATATGTATCTATCAATCTACCTACCTACCTATCTCTATCTATCTATCTACCTACCTACCTATCTCTATCTATCTACCTACCTACCTACCTATCTGTATTTATCTATCTATCTACCTACCTATCTGTATCTATCTACCTACCTACCTATCTGTATCTATCTATCTACCTACCTACCTATCTGTATCTATTAATCTACCTACCTACGTATCTTTATCTATCAATCTACTTACCTACCTATCTGTATCTATCATTCTACATACCTACCTATCTCTATCTATCTATCTACCTACCTACCTATCTCTATTTATCTATCTACCTACCTACCTATCTGTTTCTATCTATCTACCTACCTACCTATCTGTATCTATCAATCTACCTACCTACCTATCTCTATCTATCTATCTACCTACCTACCTATCTCTATCTATCTACCTACCTACCTATCTGTATTTATCTATCTATCTACCTACCTATCTGTATCTATCTACCTACCTACCTATCTCTATCTATCTATCTACCTACCTACCTATCTGTATCTATCTATCTACCTACCTACCTATCTGTATCTATCAATCTACCTACCTACCTATCTGTATCTATCAATCTACTTACCTACCTATCTGTATCTATCATTCTACATACCTACCTATCTCTATCTATCTATCTACCTACCTACCTATCTGTATTTATCTATCTACCTACCTACCTATCTGTATCTATCTACCTACCTACCTATCTGTATCTATCAATCTACCTACCTACCTATCTCTATCTATCTATCTACCTACCTACCTATCTCTATCTATCTACCTACCTACCTACCTATATGTATTTATCTATCTATCTACCTACCTATCTGTATCTATCTACCTACCTACCTATCTGTATCTATCTATCTACCTACCTAGCTATCTGTATCTATCAATCTACCTACCTACCTATCTTTATCTATCAATCTACTTACCTACCTATCTGTATCTATCATTCTACATACCTACGTATCTCTATCTATCTATCTACCTACCTACCTATCTGTATTTATCTACCTACCTACCTACCTACCTATCTGTATCTATCTATCTACCTACCTACCTATCTGTATCTATCAATCTACCTACCTACCTATCTCTATCTATCTATCTACCTACCTACCTATCTCTATCTATCTACCAACCTACCGACCTATCTGTATTTATCTATCTATCTACCTACCTATCTGTATCTATCTACCTACCTACCTATCTCTATCTATCTATCTACCTACCTACCTATCTGTATCTATCTATCTACCTACCTACCTATCTGTATCTATCAATCTACTTACCTACCTATCTGTATCTATCATTCTACATACCTACCTATCTCTATCTATCTATCTACCTACCTACCTATCTGTATTTATCTATCTACCTACCTTCCTATCTGTATCTATCTATCTACCTACCTACCTATCTGTATCTATCAATCTACCTACCTACCTATCTCTATCTATCTACCTACCTACCTACCTATCTGTATTTATCTATCTATCTACCTACCTATCTGTATCTATCTACCTACCTACCTATCTCTATCTATCTATCTACCTACCTACCTATCTCTATCTATCTATCTACCAACCTACCTATCTCTATATATCTATCTACCTACCTACCTATCTGTATTTATCTATCTACCTACCTACCTTTCTCTATCTATCTATCTACCTACCTACCTATCTGTATTTATCTATATATCTACCTACCTATCTGTATCTATCTACCTACCTACCTATCTCTATCTATCTATCTACCTACCTACCTATCTGTAACTATCTATCTACCTACCTACCTATCTGTATCTATCAATCTACCTACCTACCTATCTGTATCTATCAATCTACTTACCTACCTATCTGTATCTATCATTCTACATACCTACCTATCTCTATCTATCTATCTACCTACCTACCTATCTCTATTTATCTATCTACCTACCTACCTATCTGTATCTATCTATCTACCTCCCTACCTATCTGTATCTATCAATCTACCTACCTACCTATCTCTATCTATCTATCTACCTACCTACCTATCTCTATCTATCTACCTACCTACCTACCTATCTGTATTTATCTATCTATCTACCTACCTATCTGTATCTATCTACCTACCTACCTATCTCTATCTATCTACCTACCTACCTATCTGTATCTATCAATCTACCTACCTACCTATCTCTATCTATCTACCTACCTACCTACCTATCTGTATTTATCTATCTATCTACCTACCTATCTGTATCTATCTACCTACCTACCTATCTCTATCTATCTATCTACCTACCTACCTATCTCTATCTATCTATCTACCAACCTACCTATCTCTATATATCTATCTACCTACCTACCTATCTGTATTTATCTATCTACCTACCTACCTTTCTCTATCTATCTACCTACCTACCTATCTCTATCTATCTATCTACCTACCTACCTATCTGTAACTATCTATCTACCTACCTACCTATCTGTATCTATCAATCTACCTACCTACCTATCTGTATCTATCAATCTACTTACCTACCTATCTGTATCTATCATTCTACATACCTACCTATCTCTATCTATCTATCTACCTACCTACCTATCTCTATTTATCTATCTACCTACCTACCTATCTGTATCTATCTATCTACCTCCCTACCTATCTGTATCTATCAATCTACCTACCTACCTATCTCTATCTATCTATCTACCTACCTACCTATCTCTATCTATCTACCTACCTACATACCTATCTGTATTTATCTATCTATCTACCTACCTATCTGTATCTATCTACCTACCTACCTATCTCTATCTATCTATCTACCTACCTACCTATCTGTATCTATCTATCTATCTACCTACCTACCTATCTGTATCTATCAATCTACCTACCTACGTATCTGTATCTATCAATCTACTTACCTACCTATCTGTATCTATCATTCTACATACCTACCTATCTCTATCTATCTATCTACCTACCTACCTATCTCTATTTATCTATCTACCTACCTACCTATCTGTTTCTATCTATCTACCTACCTACCTATCTGTATCTATCAATCTACCTACCTACCTATCTCTATCTATCTATCTACCTACCTACCTATCTCTATCTATCTACCTACCTACCTACCTATCTGTATTTATCTATCTATCTACCTACCTATCTGTATCTATCTACCTACCTACCTATCTCTATCTATCTATCTACCTACCTACCTATCTGTAACTATCTATCTACCTACCTACCTATCTGTATCTATCAATCTACCTACCTACCTATCTGTATCTATCAATCTACTTACCTACCTATCTGTATCTATCATTCTACATACCTACCTATCTCTATCTATCTATCTACCTACCTACCTATCTCTATTTATCTATCTACCTACCTACCTATCTGTTTCTATCTATCTACCTACCTACCTATCTGTATCTATCAATCTACCTACCTACCTATCTCTATCTATCTATCTACCTACCTACCTATCTCTATCTATCTACCTACCTACCTACCTATCTGTATTTATCTATCTATCTACCTACCTATCTGTATCTATCTACCTACCTACCTATCTCTATCTATCAATCTACCTACCTACCTATCTGTATCTATCTATCTACCTACCTACCTATCTGTATCTATCAATCTACCTACCTACCTATCTGTATCTATCAATCTACTTACCTACCTATCTGTATCTATCATTCTACATACCTACCTATCTCTATCTATCTATCTACCTACCTACCTATCTGTATTTATCTATCTACCTACCTACCTATCTGTATCTATCTACCTACCTACCTATCTGTATCTATCAATCTACCTACCTACCTATCTCTATCTATCTATCTACCTACCTACCTATCTCTATCTATCTACCTACCTACCTACCTATATGTATTTATCTATCTATCTACCTACCTATCTGTATCTATCTACCTACCTACCTATCTCTATCTATCTATCTACCTACCTACCTATCTGTATCTATCTATCTACCTACCTAGCTATCTGTATCTATCAATCTACCTACCTACCTATCTGTATCTATCAATCTACTTACCTACCTATCTGTATCTATCATTCTACATACCTACGTATCTCTATCTATCTATCTACCTACCTACCTATCTGTATTTATCTACCTACCTACCTACCTACCTATCTGTATCTATCTATCTACCTACCTACCTATCTGTATCTATCAATCTACCTACCTACCTATCTCTATCTATCTATCTACCTACCTACCTATCTCTATCTATCTACCAACCTACCGACCTATCTGTATTTATCTATCTATCTACCTACCTATCTGTATCTATCTACCTACCTACCTATCTCTATCTATCTATCTACCTACCTACCTATCTGTATCTATCTATCTACCTACCTACCTATCTGTATCTATCAATCTACTTACCTACCTATCTGTATCTATCATTCTACATACCTACCTATCTCTATCTATCTATCTACCTACCTACCTATCTGTATTTATCTATCTACCTACCTTCCTATCTGTATCTATCTATCTACCTACCTACCTATCTGTATCTATCAATCTACCTACCTACCTATCTCTATCTATCTACCTACCTACCTACCTATCTGTATTTATCTATCTATCTACCTACCTATCTGTATCTATCTACCTACCTACCTATCTCTATCTATCTATCTACCTACCTACCTATCTCTATCTATCTATCTACCTACCTACCTATCTGTATTTATCTATATATCTACCTACCTATCTGTATCTATCTACCTACCTACCTATCTCTATCTATCTATCTACCTACCTACCTATCTGTAACTATCTATCTACCTACCTACCTATCTGTATCTATCAATCTACCTACCTACCTATCTGTATCTATCAATCTACTTACCTACCTATCTGTATCTATCATTCTACATACCTACCTATCTCTATCTATCTATCTACCTACCTACCTATCTCTATTTATCTATCTACCTACCTACCTATCTGTATCTATCTATCTACCTCCCTACCTATCTGTATCTATCAATCTACCTACCTACCTATCTCTATCTATCTATCTACCTACCTACCTATCTCTATCTATCTACCTACCTACCTATCTGTATTTATCTATCTATCTACCTACCTATCTGTATCTATCTACCTACCTACCTATCTCTATCTATCTATCTACCTACCTACCTATCTCTATCTATCTATCTACCTACCTACCTATCTGTATCTATCAATCTACCTACCTACCTATCTGTATCTATCAATCTACATACCTACCTATCTGTATCTATCATTCTACATACCTACCTATCTCTATCTATCTATCCATCTACCTACCTATCTGTATTTATCTATCTACCTACCTACCTATCTGTACCTATCTATCTACCTACCTAGCTATATGTATCTATCAATCTACCTACCTACCTATCTCTATCTATCTATCTACCTACCTACCTATCTCTATCTATCTACCTACCTACCTACCTATCTGTATTTATCTATCTATCTACCTACCTATCTGTATCTATCTACCTACCTACCTATCTGTATCTATCTATCTACCTACCTACCTATCTGTATCTATTAATCTACCTACCTACGTATCTTTATCTATCAATCTACTTACCTACCTATCTGTATCTATCATTCTACATACCTACCTATCTCTATCTATCTATCTACCTACCTACCTATCTCTATTTATCTATCTACCTACCTACCTATCTGTTTCTATCTATCTACCTACCTACCTATCTGTATCTATCAATCTACCTACCTACCTATCTCTATCTATCTATCTACCTACCTACCTATCTCTATCTATCTACCTACCTACCTACCTATCTGTATTTATCTATCTATCTACCTACCTATCTGTATCTATCTACCTACCTACCTATCTCTATCTATCTATCTACCTACCTACCTATCTGTATCTATCTATCTACCTACCTACCTATCTGTATCTATCAATCTACCTACCTACCTATCTGTATCTATCAATCTACTTACCTACCTATCTGTATCTATCATTCTACATACCTACCTATCTCTATCTATCTATCTACCTACCTACCTATCTGTATTTATCTATCTACCTACCTACCTATCTGTATCTATCTACCTACCTACCTATCTGTATCTATCAATCTACCTACCTACCTATCTCTATCTATCTATCTACCTACCTACCTATCTCTATCTATCTACCTACCTACCTACCTATATGTATTTATCTATCTATCTACCTACCTATCTGTATCTATCTACCTACCTACCTATCTGTATCTATCTATCTACCTACCTAGCTATCTGTATCTATCAATCTACCTACCTACCTATCTTTATCTATCAATCTACTTACCTACCTATCTGTATCTATCATTCTACATACCTACGTATCTCTATCTATCTATCTACCTACCTACCTATCTGTATTTATCTACCTACCTACCTACCTACCTATCTGTATCTATCTATCTACCTACCTACCTATCTGTATCTATCAATCTACCTACCTACCTATCTCTATCTATCTATCTACCTACCTACCTATCTCTATCTATCTACCAACCTACCGACCTATCTGTATTTATCTATCTATCTACCTACCTATCTGTATCTATCTACCTACCTACCTATCTCTATCTATCTATCTACCTACCTACCTATCTGTATCTATCTATCTACCTACCTACCTATCTGTATCTATCAATCTACTTACCTACCTATCTGTATCTATCATTCTACATACCTACCTATCTCTATCTATCTATCTACCTACCTACCTACCTATCTGTATTTATCTATCTACCTACCTTCCTATCTGTATCTATCTATCTACCTACCTACCTATCTGTATCTATCAATCTACCTACCTACCTATCTCTATCTATCTACCTACCTACCTACCTATCTGTATTTATCTATCTATCTACCTACCTATCTGTATCTATCTACCTACCTACCTATCTCTATCTATCTATCTACCTACCTACCTATCTCTATCTATCTATCTACCAACCTACCTATCTCTATATATCTATCTACCTACCTACCTATCTGTATTTATCTATCTACCTACCTACCTTTCTCTATCTATCTATCTACCTACCTACCTATCTGTATTTATCTATATATCTACCTACCTATCTGTATCTATCTACCTACCTACCTATCTCTATCTATCTATCTACCTACCTACCTATCTGTAACTATCTATCTACCTACCTACCTATCTGTATCTATCAATCTACCTACCTACCTATCTGTATCTATCAATCTACTTACCTACCTATCTGTATCTATCATTCTACATACCTACCTATCTCTATCTATCTATCTACCTACCTACCTATCTCTATTTATCTATCTACCTACCTACCTATCTGTATCTATCTATCTACCTCCCTACCTATCTGTATCTATCAATCTACCTACCTACCTATCTCTATCTATCTATCTACCTACCTACCTATCTCTATCTATCTACCTACCTACCTACCTATCTGTATTTATCTATCTATCTACCTACCTATCTGTATCTATCTACCTACCTACCTATCTCTATCTATCTACCTACCTACCTATCTGTATCTATCAATCTACCTACCTACCTATCTCTATCTATCTACCTACCTACCTACCTATCTGTATTTATCTATCTATCTACCTACCTATCTGTATCTATCTACCTACCTACCTATCTCTATCTATCTATCTACCTACCTACCTATCTCTATCTATCTATCTACCAACCTACCTATCTCTATATATCTATCTACCTACCTACCTATCTGTATTTATCTATCTACCTACCTACCTTTCTCTATCTATCTACCTACCTACCTATCTCTATCTATCTATCTACCTACCTACCTATCTGTAACTATCTATCTACCTACCTACCTATCTGTATCTATCAATCTACCAACCTACCTATCTGTATCTATCAATCTACTTACCTACCTATCTGTATCTATCATTCTACATACCTACCTATCTCTATCTATCTATCTACCTACCTACCTATCTCTATTTATCTATCTACCTACCTACCTATCTGTATCTATCTATCTACCTCCCTACCTATCTGTATCTATCAATCTACCTACCTACCTATCTCTATCTATCTATCTACCTACCTACCTATCTCTATCTATCTACCTACCTACATACCTATCTGTATTTATCTATCTATCTACCTACCTATCTGTATCTATCTACCTACCTACCTATCTCTATCTATCTATCTACCTACCTACCTATCTGTATCTATCTATCTATCTACCTACCTACCTATCTGTATCTATCAATCTACCTACCTACGTATCTGTATCTATCAATCTACTTACCTACCTATCTGTATCTATCATTCTACATACCTACCTATCTCTATCTATCTATCTACCTACCTACCTATCTCTATTTATCTATCTACCTACCTACCTATCTGTTTCTATCTATCTACCTACCTACCTATCTGTATCTATCAATCTACCTACCTACCTATCTCTATCTATCTATCTACCTACCTACCTATCTCTATCTATCTACCTACCTACCTACCTATCTGTATTTATCTATCTATCTACCTACCTATCTGTATCTATCTACCTACCTACCTATCTCTATCTATCTATCTACCTACCTACCTATCTGTAACTATCTATCTACCTACCTACCTATCTGTATCTATCAATCTACCTACCTACCTATCTGTATCTATCAATCTACTTACCTACCTATCTGTATCTATCATTCTACATACCTACCTATCTCTATCTATCTATCTACCTACCTACCTATCTCTATTTATCTATCTACCTACCTACCTATCTGTATCTATCTATCTACCTCCCTACCTATCTGTATCTATCAATCTACCTACCTACCTATCTCTATCTATCTATCTACCTACCTACCTATCTCTATCTATCTACCTACCTACCTACCTATCTGTATTTATCTATCTATCTACCTACCTATCTGTATCTATCTACCTACCTACCTATCTCTATCTATCTCTCTACCTACCTACCTATCTGTATCTATCTATCTACCTACCTACCTATCTGTATCTATCAATCTACCTACCTACGTATCTGTATCTATCAATCTACTTACCTACCTATCTGTATCTATCATTCTACATACCTACCTATCTCTATCTATCTATCTACCTACCTACCTATCTCTATTTATCTATCTACCTACCTACCTATCTGTTTCTATCTATCTACCTACCTACCTATCTGTATCTATCAATCTACCTACCTACCTATCTCTATCTATCTATCTACCTACCTACCTATCTCTATCTATCTACCTACCTACCTACCTATCTGTATTTATCTATCTATCTACCTACCTATCTGTATCTATCTACCTACCTACCTATCTCTATCTATCTATCTACCTACCTACCTATCTGTATCTATCTATCTACATACTTACCTATCTGTATCTATCAATCTACCTACCTACCTATCTGTATCAATCAATCTACTTACCTACCTATCTGTATCTATCATTCTACATACCTACCTATCTCTATCTATCTATCTACCTACCTACCTATCTGTATTTATCTATCTACCTGCCTACCTATCTGTATCTATCTATCTACCTACCTACCTATCTGTATCTATCAATCTACCTACCTACCTATCTCTATCTATCTATCTACCTACCTACCTATCTCTATCTATCTACCTACCTACCTACCTATATGTATTTATCTATCTATCTACCTACCTATCTGTATCTATCTACCTACCTACCTATCTCTATCTATCTATCTACCTACCTACCTATCTGTATCTATCTATCTACGTACCTACCTATCTCTATTTATCTATCTACCTACCTACCTATCTGTATCTATCTATCTACCTACCTACCAATCTGTATCTATCAATGTACCTACCTACCTATCTCTATCTATCTATCTACCTACCTACCTATCTCTATCTATCTACCTACCTACCTATCTGTATTTATCTATCTATCTACCTACCTATCTGTATCTATCTACCTACCTACCTATCTCTATCTATCTATCTACCTACCTACCTATCTCTATCTATCTATCTACCTACCTACCTATCTGTATCTATCAATCTACCTACCTACCTATCTGTATCTATCAATCTACTTACCTACCTATCTGTATCTATCGTTCTACATACCTACCTATCTCTATCTATCTATCTATCTACCTACCTATCTGTATTTATCTATCTACCTACCTACCTATCTGTACCTATCTATCTACCTACCTAGCTATATGTATCTATCAATCTACCTACCTACCTATCTCTATCTATCTATCTACCTACCTACCTATCTCTATCTATCTACCTACCTACTTACCTATCTGTATTTATCTATCTACCTACCTATCTGTATCTACCTACCTACCTACCTATCTCTATCTATCTATCTACCTACCTACCTATCTGTATCTATCTATCTACCTACCTACCTATCTGTATCTATCAATCTACCTACCTACGTATCTGTATCTATCAATCTACTTACCTACCTATCTGTATCTATCATTCTACATACCTACCTATCTCTATCTATCCATCTACCTACCTACCTATCTCTATTTATCTATCTACCTACCTACCTATCTGTTTCTATCTATCTACCTACCTACCTATCTGTATCTATCAATCTACCTACCTACCTATCTCAATCTATCTATCTACCTACCTACCTATCTCTATCTACCTACCTACCTACCGACCTATCTGTATTTATCTATCTATCTACCTACCTATCTGTATCTATCTACCTACCTACCTATCTCTATCTATCTATCTACCTACCTACCTATCTCTATCTATCTATCTACCTACCTACCTATCTGTATCAATCAATCTACCTACCTACCTATCTGTATCTATCAATCTACTTACCTACCTATCTGTATCTATCATTCTACATACCTACCTATCTCTATCTATCTATCTACCTACCTACCTATCTGTATTTATCTATCTACCTACCTACCTATCTGTATCTATCTATCTACCTACCTACCTATCTGTATCTATCAATCTACCTACCTACCTATCTCTATCTATCTATCTACCTACCTACCTATCTCTATCTACCTACCTACCTACCTATATGTATTTATCTATCTATCTACCTACCTATCTGTATCTATCTACCTACCTACCTATCTCTATCTATCTATCTACCTACCTACCTATCTGTATCTATCTATCTACCTACCGAGCTATCTGTATCTATCAATCTACCTACCTACCTATCTGTATCTATCAATCTACTTACCTACCTATCTGTATCTATCATTCTACATACCTACCTATCTCTATCTATCTATCTACCTACCTACCTATCTGTATTTATCTACCTACCTACCTACCTATCTGTATCTATCTATCTACCTACCTACCTATCTGTATCTATCAATCTACCTATCTACCTATCTCTATCTATCTACCAACCTACCGACCTATCTGTATTTATCTATCTATCTACCTACCTATCTGTATCTATCTACCTACCTACCTATCTCTATCTATCTACCTACCTACCTATCTGTATCTATCTATCTACCTACCTACCTATCTGTATCTATCAATCTACCTACCTACCTATCTGTATCTATCAATCTACTTACCTACCTATCTGTATCTATCATTCTACATACCTACCTATCTCTATCTATCTATCTACCTACCTACCTATCTGTATTTATCTATCTACCTACCTACCTATCTGTATCTAACTATCTACCTACCTACCTATCTGTATCTATCAATCTACCTACCTACCTATCTCTATCTATCTACCTACCTACCTACCTACCTATCTGTATTTATCTATCTACCTACCTACCTTTCTCTATCTATCTATCTACCTACCTACCTAACTCTATCTATCTATCTACCTACCTACCTATCTGTATCTATCTATCTACCTACCTACCTATCTCTATCTATCTACCTACCTACTTACCTATCTGTATTTATCTATCTACCTACCTACCTATCTCTATCTATCTATCTACCTACCTACCTATCTGTATCTATCTATCTACCTACCTACCTATCTGTATCTATCAATCTACCTACCTACCTATCTGTACCTATCTATCTACCTACCTAGCTATATGTATCTATCAATCTACCTACCTACCTATCTCTATCTATCTATCTATCTACCTACCTACCTATCTCAATCTATCTACCTACCTACCTACCTATCTGTATTTATCTATCTATCTACCTACCTATCTGTATCTATCTACCTACCTACCTATCTCTATCTATCTATCTACCTACCTACCTATCTGTATCTATCTATCTACCTACCTACCTATCTGTATCTATCAATCTACCTACCTACGTATCTGTATCTAGCAATCTACTTACCTACCTATCTGTATCTATCATTCTACATACCTACCTATCTCTATCTATCTATCTACCTACCTACCTATCTCTATCTATCTACCTACCTACCTACCTATCTGTATTTATCTATCTACCTACCTACCTATCTCTATCAATCTATCTACCTACCTACCTATCTGTATTTATCTATCTACCTACCTACCTATCTGTATCTATCTATCTACCTACCTACCTATCTGTATCTATCAATCTACCTACCTACCTATCTCTATCTATCTATCTACCTACCTACCTATCTCTATATATCTACCAACCTACCGACCTATCTGTATTTATCTATCTATCTTCCTACCTATCTGTATCTATCTACCTACCTACCTATCTCTATCTATCTATCAACCTACCTACCTATCTGTATCTATCTATCTACCTACCTACCTATCTGTATCTATCAATCTACCTACCTACCTATCTGTATCTATCAATCTACTTACCTTCCTATCTGTATCTATCATTCTACATACCTACCTATCTCTATCTATCTATCTACCTACCTACCTATCTGTATTTATCTATCTACCTACCTACCTATCTGTATCTATCAATCTACCTACCTACCTATCTCTATCTATCTACCTACCTACCTACCTATCTGTATTTATCTATCTATCTACCTACCTATCTATATCTATCTACCTACCTACCTATCTCTATCTATCTATCTACCTACCTACCTATCTCTATCTATCTATCTACCTACCTACCTATCTCTATCTATCTATCTACCTACCTACCTATCTCTATCTATCTATCTACCTACCTACCTTTCTCTATCTATCTATCTACCTACCTACCTATCTGTATCTATCTATCTACCTACCTACCTATCTGTATCTATCAATCTACCTACCTAACTATGTCTATCTATCTACCTACCTACCTATCTCTATCTATCTATCTACCAACCTACCTATCTGTATCTATCAATCTACATACCTACCTATCTCTATCTATCTATCTACCTACCTACCTATCTGTATCTATCTATCTACCTACCTACCTATCTGTATCTATCAATCTACCTACCTACCTATCTCTATCTATATATCTACCTTCCTACCTATCTCTATCTATCTACCTACCAACCTACCTATCTGTATTTATCTATCTATCTACCTACCTATCTGTATCTATCTACCTACCTACCTATCTCTATCTATCTACCTACCTACCTACCTATCTCTATCTATCTACCTTCCTACCTATCTCTATTTATCTATCTACCTACCTACCTTTCTCTATCTATCTACCTACCTACCTATCTGTATCTATCTATCTACCTACCTACCTATCTGTATCTATCAATCTACCTACCTAACTATGTCTATCTATCTACCTACCTACCTATCTCTATCTATCTATCTACCTACCTACCTATCTGTATCTATCAATCTACATACCTACCTATCTCTATCTATCTATCTATCTATCTACCTACCTACCTATCTGTATTTATCTATCTACCTACCTACCTATCTGTATCTATCTATCTACCTACCTACCTATCTGTATTTATCAATCTACCTACCTACCTTTCTCTATCTATCTATCTATCTATCTACCTACCTACCTATCTCTATCTATCTACCTACCTACCTACCTATCTGTATTTATCTATCTACCTACCTACCTATCTGTATCTATCTATCTATCTACCTACCTATCTGTATCTATCTATCTACCTACCTACCTATCTGTATCTATCAATCTACCTACCTAACTATCTGTAGCTATCTACCTACCTACCTATCTGTATCTATCTATCTACCTACCTACCTATCTGTATCTATCAATCTACCTACCTACCTATCTCTATCTATCTATGTACCTACCTACCTATCTCTATCTATCTACCTACCTACCTACCTATCTGTATTTATCTATCTACCTACCTACCTATCTGTATCTATCTATCTACCTACCTATCTGTATCTATCAATCTACCTACCTACCTATCTGTATCTATCAATCTATCTACCTACCTATCTGTATCTATCTACCTACCTACCTCTCTGTATCTATCTATCTACCTACCTACCTATCTGTATTTATCTATCTACCTACCTAACTATCTCTATCTATCTACCTACCTACCTACCTATCTGTATTTATCTATCTACCTACCTACCTATCTCTATCTATCTATCTACATACCAACCTATCTGTATCTATCTATCTACCTACCTACCTATCTGTATCTATCAATCTACCTACCTACCTATCTGTATCTGTCAATCTACTTACCTACCTATCTGTATCTATCATTCTACATACCTACCTATCTCTATCTATCTATCTACCTACCTACCTATCTGTATCTATCTACCTACCTACCTACCTATCTGTATCTATCAATCTACCTACCTACCTATCTGTATCTATCAATCTACCTACCTACCTATCTCTATCTATCTATCTACCTACCTACCTATCTCTATCTATCTACCTACCTACCTACCTATCTGTATTTATCTATCTATCTACCTACCTATCTGTATCTATCTACCTACCTACCTATCTCTATCTATCTATCTACCTACCTACCTATCTGTATCTATCTACCTACCTACCTACCTATCTGTATCTATCAATCTACCTACCTACCTATCTGTATCTATCAATCTACTTACCTACCTATCTGTATCTATCATTCTACATACCTACCTATCTCTATCTATCTATCTACCTACCTACCTATCTGTATTTATCTATCTACCTACCTACCTATCTGTACCTATCTATCTACCTACCTAGCTATATGTATCTATCAATCTACCTACCTACCTATCTCTATCTATCTATCTACCTACCTACCTATCTCTATCTATCTACCTACCTACCTACCTATCTGTATTTATATATCTATCTACCTACCTATCTGTATCTATCTACCTACCTACCTATCTGTATCTATCTATCTACCTACCTACCTATCTGTATCTATCAATCTACCTACCTACGTATCTGTATCTATCAATCTACTTACCTACCTATCTGTATCTATCATTCTACATACCTACCTATCTCTATCTATCTATCTACCTACCTACCTATCTCTATTTATCTATCTACCTACCTACCTATCTGTTTCTATCTATCTACCTACCTACCTATCTGTATCTATCAATCTACCTACCTACCTATCTCTATCTATCTATCTATCTACCTACCTACCTATCTCTATCTATCTACCTACCTACCTACCTATCTGTATTTATCTATCTATCTACCTACCTATCTGTATCTATCTACCTACCTACCTATCTCTATCTATCTATCTACCTACCTACCTATCTGTATCTATCTATCTACCTACCTACCTATCTGTGTCTATCAATCTACCTACCTACCTATCTGTATCTATCAATCTACTTACCTACCTATCTGTATCTATCATTCTACATACCTACCTATCTCTATCTATCTATCTACCTACCTACCTATCTGTATTTATCTATCTACCTACCTACCTATCTGTATCTATCTACCTACCTACCTATCTGTATCTATCAATCTACCTACCTACCTATCTCTATCTATCTATCTACCTACCTACCTATCTCTATCTATCTACCTACCTACCTACCTATCTGTATTTATCTATCTATCTACCTACCTATCTGTATCTATCTACCTACCTACCTATCTCTATCTATCTATCTACCTACCTACCTATCTGTATTTATCTATCTACCTACCTACCTATCTCTATCTATCTACCTACCTACCTACCTATCTGTATTTATCTATCTACCTACCTACCTATCTCTATCTATCTATCTACATACCTACCTATCTGTATCTATCTATCTACCTACCTACCTACCTATCTGTATTTATCTATCTACCTACCTACCTATCTCTATCTATCTATCTACTTACCTACCTATCTGTATCTATCATTCTACATACCTACCTATCTCTATCTATCTACCTACCTACCTACCTATCTGTATTTATCTATCTATCTACCTACTTATCTGTATCTATCTACCTACCTACCTATCTCTATCTATCTATCTACCTACCTACCTATCTGTATCTATCTACCTACCTACCTACCTATCTGTATCTATCAATCTACCTACCTACCTATCTGTATCTGTCAATCTACTTACCTACCTATCTGTATCTATCATTCTACATACCTACCTATCTCTATCTATCTATCTACCTACCTACCTATCTGTATTTATCTATCTACCTAACTACCTATCTGTACCTATCTATCTACCTACCTAGCTATATGTATCTATCAATCTACCTACCAACCTATCTCTATCTATCTATCTACCTACCTACCTATCTCTATCTATCTACCTACCTACCTACCTATCTGTATTTATCTATCGATCTACCTACCTATCTGTATCTATCTACCTACCTACCTATCTGTATCTATCTATCTACCTACCTAGCTATCTGTATCTATCAATCTACCTACCTACGTATCTGTATCTATCAATCTACTTACCTACCTATCTGTATCTATCATTCTACATACCTACCTATCTCTATCTATCTATCTACCTACCTACCTATCTCTATTTATCTATCTACCTACCTACCTATCTGTTTCTATCTATCTACCTACCTACCTATCTGTATCTATCAATCTACCTACCTACCTATCTCTATCTATCTATCTACCTACCTACCTATCTCTATCTATCTACCTACCTACCTACCTACCTATCTGTATTTATCTATCTATCTACCTACCTATCTGTATCTATCTACCTACCTACCTATCTCTATCTATCTATCTACCTACCTACCTATCTGTATTTATCTATCTACCTACCTACCTATCTCTATCTATCTACCTACCTACCTATCTGTATTTATCTATCTACCTACCTACCTATTTCTATCTATCTATCTACATACCTACCTATCTGTATCTATCTATCTACCTACCTACCTATCTGTATCTATCAATCTACCTACCTACCTATCTGTAGCTATCTACCTACCTACCTATCTGTATCTATCAATCTACCTACCTACCTATCTGTATCTGTCAATCTACTTACCTACCTATCTGTATCTATCATTCTACATACCTACCTATCTCTATCTATCTATCTACCTACCTACCTATCTGTATTTATCTATCTACCAACCTACCTATCTGTATCTATCTATCTACCTACCTACCTATCCGTATCTATCAATCTACCTACCTACCTATCTCTATCTATCTATCTACCTACCTACCTATCTCTATCTATCTACCTACCTACCTACCTATCTGTATTTATCTATCTATCTACCTACCTATCTGTATCTATCTACCTACCTACCTATCTCTATCTATCTATCTACCTACCTACCTATCTGTATCTATCTACCTACCTACCTACCTATCTGTATCTATCAATCTACCTACCTACCTACCTATCTGTATTTATCTATCTATCTACCTACCTATCTGTATCTATCTACCTACCTACCTATCTCTATCTATCTATCTATCTACCTACCTACCTATCTGTATCTATCTACCTACCTACCTACCTATCTGTATCTATCAATCTACCTACCTACCTATCTGTATCTATCAATCTACTTACCTACCTATCTGTATCTATCATTCTACATACCTACCTATCTCTATCTATCTATCTACCTACCTACCTATCTGTATTTATCTATCTACCTACCTACCTATCTGTACCTATCTATCTACCTACCTAGCTATATGTATCTATCAATCTACCTACCTACCTATCTCTATCTATCTATCTACCTACCTACCTATCTCTATCTATCTACCTACCTACCTACCTATCTGTATTTATCTATCTATCTACCTACCTATCTGTATCTATCTACCTACCTACCTATCTGTATCTATCTATCTACCTACCTACCTATCTGTATCTATCAATCTACCTACCTACGTATCTGTATCTATCAATCTACTTACCTACCTATCTGTATCTATCATTCTACATACCTACCTATCTCTATCTATCTATCTACCTACCTACCTATCTCTATTTATCTATCTACCTACCTACCTATCTGTTTCTATCTATCTACCTACCTACCTATCTGTATCTATCAATCTACCTACCTACCTATCTCTATCTATCTATCTATATACCTACCTATCTCTATCTATCTACCTACCTACCTACCTATCTGTATTTATCTATCTATCTACCTACCTATCTGTATCTATCTACCTACCTACCTATCTCTATCTATCTATCTACCTACCTACCTATATGTATCTATCTATCTACCTACCTACCTATCTGTATCTATCAATCTACCTACCTACCTATCTGTATCTATCAATCTACTTACCTACCTATCTGTATCTATCATTCTACATACCTACCTATCTCTATCTATCTATCTACCTACCTACCTATCTGTATTTATCTATCTACCTACCTACCTATCTGTATCTATCTACCTACCTACCTATCTGTATCTATCAATCTACCTACCTACCTATCTCTATCTATCTATCTACCTACCTACCTATCTCTATCTATCTACCTACCTACCTACCTATCTGTATTTATCTATCTACCTACCTACCTATCTGTATCTATCTATCTATCTACCTACCTATCTGTATCTATCTATCTACCTACCTACCTATCTGTATCTATCAATCTACCTACCTAACTATCTGTAGCTATCTACCTACCTACCTATCTGTATCTATCTATCTACCTACCTACCTATCTGTATCTATCAATCTACCTACCTACCTATCTCTATCTATCTATGTACCTACCTACCTATCTCTATCTATCTACCTACCTACCTACCTATCTGTATTTATCTATCTACATACCTACCTATCTGTATCTATCTATCTACCTACCTATCTGTATCTATCAATCTACCTACCTACCTATCTGTATCGATCAATCTATCTACCTACCTATCTGTATCTATCTACCTACCTACCTCTCTGTATCTATCTATCTACCTACCTACCTATCTGTATTTATCTATCTACCTACCTAACTATCTCTATCTATCTACCTACCTACCTACCTATCTGTATTTATCTATCTACCTAACTACCTATCTCTATCTATCTATCTACATACCTACCTATCTCTATCTATCTATCTACCTACCTACCTATCTGTATCTATCAATCTACCTACCTACCTATCTGTATCTGTCAATCTACTTACCTACCTATCTGTATCTATCATTCTACATACCTACCTATCTCTATCTATCTATCTACCTACCTACCTATCTGTATCTATCTACCTACCTACCTACCTATCTGTATCTATCAATCTACCTACCTACCTATCTGTATCTATCAATCTACCTACCTACCTATCTCTATCTATCTATCTACCTACCTACCTATCTCTATCTATCTACCTACCTACCTACCTATCTGTATTTATCTATCTATCTACCTACCTATCTGTATCTATCTACCTACCTACCTATCTCTATCTATCTATCTACCTACCTACCTATCTGTATCTATCTACCTACCTACCTACCTATCTATATCTATCAATCTACCTACCTACCTATCTGTATCTATCAATCTACTTACCTACCTATCTGTATCTATCATTCTACATACCTACCTATCTCTATCTATCTATCTACCTACCTACCTATCTGTATTTATCTATCTACCTACCTACCTATCTGTACCTATCTATCTACCTACCTAGCTATATGTATCTATCAATCTACCTACCTACCTATCTCTATCTATCTATCTACCTACCTACCTATCTCTATCTATCTACCTACCTACCTACCTATCTGTATTTATATATCTATCTACCTACCTATCTGTATCTATCTACCTACCTACCTATCTGTATCTATCTATCTACCTACCTACCTATCTGTATCTATCAATCTACCTACCTACGTATCTGTATCTATCAATCTACCTACCTACCTATCTGTTTCTATCTATCTACCTACCTACCTATCTGTATCTATCAATCTACCTACCTACCTATCTCTATCTATCTATCTACCTACCTACCTATCTCTATCTATCTACCTACCTACCTACCTATCTGTATTTATCTATCTATCTACCTACCTATCTGTATCTATCTACCTACCTACCTATCTCTATCTATCTATCTACCTACCTACCTATCTGTATCTATCTATCTACCTACCTACCTATCTGTATCTATCAATCTACCTACCTACCTATCTGTATCTATCAATCTACTTACCTACCTATCTGTATCTATCATTCTACATACCTACCTATCTCTATCTATCTATCTACCTACCTACCTATCTGTATTTATCTATCTACCTACCTACCTATCTGTATCTATCTACCTACCTACCTATCTGTATCTATCAATCTACCTACCTACCTATCTCTATCTATCTATCTACCTACCTACCTATCTCTATCTATCTACCTACCTACCTACCTATCTGTATTTATCTATCTATCTACCTACCTATCTGTATCTATCTACCTACCTACCTATCTCTATCTATCTATCTACCTACCTACCTATCTGTATTTATCTATCTACCTACCTACCTATCTCTATCTATCTACCTACCTACCTACTTATCTGTATTTATCTATCTACCTACCTACCTATCTCTATCTATCAATCTACCTACCTACCTATCTCTATCTATCTATCTACCTACCTACCTATCTCTATCTATCTACCTACCTACCTACCTATCTGTATTTATCTATCTATCTACCTACCTATCTGTATCTATCTACCTACCTACCTATCTCTATCTATCTATCTACCTACCTACCTATCTGTATCTATCTATCTACCTACCTACCTATCTGTATCTATCAATCTACCTACCTACCTATCTGTATCTATCAATCTACTTACCTACCTATCTGTATCTATCATTCTACATACCTACCTATCTCTATCTATCTATCTATCTACCTACCTACCTATCTGTATTTATCTATCTACCTACCTACCTATCTGTATCTATCTACCTACCTACCTATCTGTATCTATCAATCTACCTACCTACCTATCTCTATCTATCTATCTACCTACCTACCTATCTCTATCTATCTACCTACCTACCTACCTAACTATCTGTATTTATCTATCTATCTACCTACCTATCTGTATCTATCTACCTACCTACCTATCTCTATCTATCTATCTACCTACCTACCTATCTGTATTTATCTATCTACCTACCTACCTATCTCTATCTATCTACCTACCTACCTACCTATCTGTATTTATCTATCTACCTACCTACCTATCTCTATCTATCTATCTACATACCTACCTATCTGTATCTATCTATCTACCTACCTACCTATCTGTATCTATCAATCTACCTACCTACCTATCTGTAGCTATCTACCTACCTACCTATCTGTATCTATCAATCTACCTACCTACCTATCTGTATCTGTCAATCTACTTACCTACCTATCTGTATCTATCATTCTACATACCTACCTATCTCTATCTATCTATCTACCTACCTACCTATCTGTATTTATCTATCTACCAACCTACCTATCTGTATCTATCTATCTACCTACCTACCTATCCGTATCTATCAATCTACCTACCTACCTATCTCTATCTATCTATCTACCTACCTACCTATCTCTATCTATCTACCTACCTACCTACCTATCTGTATTTATCTATCTATCTACCTACCTATCTGTATCTATCTACCTACCTACCTATCTCTATCTATCTATCTACCTACCTACCTATCTGTATTTATCTATCTATCTACCTACCTATCTGTATCTATCTACCTACCTACCTATCTCTATCTATCTATCTATCTACCTACCTACCTATCTGTATCTATCTACCTACCTACCTACCTATCTGTATCTATCAATCTACCTACCTACCTATCTGTATCTATCAATCTACTTACCTACCTATCTGTATCTATCATTCTACATACCTACCTATCTCTATCTATCTATCTACCTACCTACCTATCTGTATTTATCTATCTACCTACCTACCTATCTGTACCTATCTATCTACCTACCTAGCTATATGTATCTATCAATCTACCTACCTACCTATCTCTATCTATCTATCTACCTACCTACCTATCTCTATCTATCTACCTACCTACCTACCTATCTGTATTTATATATCTATCTACCTACCTATCTGTATCTATCTACCTACCTACCTATCTGTATCTATCTATCTACCTACCTACCTATCTGTATCTATCAATCTACCTACCTACGTATCTGTATCTATCAATCTACCTACCTACCTATCTGTTTCTATCTATCTACCTACCTACCTATCTGTATCTATCAATCTACCAACCTACCTATCTCTATCTATCTATCTACCTACCTACCTATCTCTATCTATCTACCTACCTACCTACCTATCTGTATTTATCTATCTATCTACCTACCTATCTGTATCTATCTACCTACCTACCTATCTCTATCTATCTATCTACCTACCTACCTATCTGTATCTATCTATCTACCTACCTACCTATCTGTATCTATCAATCTACCTACCTACCTATCTGTATCTATCAATCTACTTACCTACCTATCTGTATCTATCATTCTACATACCTACCTATCTCTATCTATCTATCTACCTACCTACCTATCTGTATTTATCTATCTACCTACCTACCTATCTGTATCTATCTACCTACCTACCTATCTGTATCTATCAATCTACCTACCTACCTATCTCTATCTATCTATCTACCTACCTACCTATCTCTATCTATCTACCTACCTACCTACCTATCTGTATTTATCTATCTATCTACCTACCTATCTGTATCTATCTACCTACCTACCTATCTCTATCTATCTATCTACCTACCTACCTATCTGTATTTATCTATCTACCTACCTACCTATCTCTATCTATCTACCTACCTACCTACCTATCTGTATTTATCTATCTATCTACCTACCTACCTATCTCTATCTATCTATCTATCTACTTACCTACCTATCTGTATCTATCATTCTACATACCTACCTATCTCTATCTATCTACCTACCTACCTACCTATCTGTATTTATCTATCTATCTACCTACCTATCTGTATCTATCTACCTACCTACCTATCTCTATCTATCTATCTACCTACCTACCTATCTGTATCTATCTACCTACCTACCTACCTATCTGTATCTATCAATCTACCTACCTACCTATCTGTATCTGTCAATCTACTTACCTACCTATCTGTATCTATCATTCTACATACCTACCTATCTCTATCTATCTATCTACCTACCTACCTATCTGTATTTATCTATCTACCTACCTACCTATCTGTACCTATCTATCTACCTACCTAGCTATATGTATCTATCAATCTACCTACCAACCTATCTCTATCTATCTATCTACCTACCTACCTATCTCTATCTATCTACCTACCTACCTACCTATCTGTATTTATCTATCGATCTACCTACCTATCTGTATCTATCTACCTACCTACCTATCTGTATCTATCTATCTACCTACCTACCTATCTGTATCTATCAATCTACCTACCTACGTATCTGTATCTATCAAAATACTTACCTACCTATCTGTATCTATCATTCTACATACCTACCTATCTCTATCTATCTATCTACCTACCTACCTATCTCTATTTATCTATCTACCTACCTACCTATCTGTTTCTATCTATCTACCTACCTACCTATCTGTATCTATCAATCTACCTACCTACCTATCTCTATCTATCTATCTACCTACCTACCTATCTCTATCTATCTACCTACCTACCTACCTATCTGTATTTATCTATCTATCTACCTACCTATCTGTATCTATCTACCTACCTACCTATCTCTATCTATCTATCTACCTACCTACCTATCTGTATCTATCTATCTACCTACCTACCTATCTGTATCTATCAATCTACTTACCTACCTATCTGTATCTATCAATCTACTTACCTACCTATCTGTATCTATCATTCTACATACCTACCTATCTCTATCTATCTATCTATCTACCTACCTACCTATCTGTATTTATCTATCTACCTACCTACCTATCTGTATCTATCTACCTACCTACCTATCTGTATCTATCAATCTACCTACCTACCTATCTCTATCTATCTATCTACCTACCTACCTATCTCTATCTATCTACCTACCTACCTACCTACCTATCTGTATTTATCTATCTATCTACCTACCTATCTGTATCTATCTACCTACCTACCTATCTCTATCTATCTATCTACCTACCTACCTATCTGTATTTATCTATCTACCTACCTACCTATCTCTATCTATCTACCTACCTACCTACCTATCTGTATTTATCTATCTACCTACCTACCTATCTCTATCTATCTATCTACATACCTACCTATCTGTATCTATCTATCTACCTACCTACCTATCTGTATCTATCAATCTACCTACCTACCTATCTGTAGCTATCTACCTACCTACCTATCTGTATCTATCAATCTACCTACCTACCTATCTGTATCTGTCAATCTACTTACCTACCTATCTGTATCTATCATTCTACATACCTACCTATCTCTATCTATCTATCTACCTACCTACCTATCTGTATTTATCTATCTACCAACCTACCTATCTGTATCTATCTATCTACCTACCTACCTATCCGTATCTATCAATCTACCTACCTACCTATCTCTATCTATCTATCTACCTACCTACCTATCTCTATCTATCTACCTACCTACCTACCTATCTGTATTTATCTATCTATCTACCTACCTATCTGTATCTATCTACCTACCTACCTATCTCTATCTATCTATCTACCTACCTACCTATCTGTATCTATCTACCTACCTACCTACCTATCTGTATCTATCAATCTACCTACCTACCTACCTATCTGTATTTATCTATCTATCTACCTACCTATCTGTATCTATCTACCTACCTACCTATCTCTATCTATCTATCTATCTACCTACCTACCTATCTGTATCTATCTACCTACCTACCTACCTATCTGTATCTATCAATCTACCTACCTACCTATCTGTATCTATCAATCTACTTACCTACCTATCTGTATCTATCATTCTACATACCTACCTATCTCTATCTATCTATCTACCTACCTACCTATCTGTATTTATCTTTCTACCTACCTACCTATCTGTACCTATCTATCTACCTACCTAGCTATATGTATCTATCAATCTACCTACCTACCTATCTCTATCTATCTATCTACCTACCTACCTATCTCTATCTATCTACCTACCTACCTACCTATCTGTATTTATCTATCTATCTACCTACCTATCTGTATCTATCTACCTACCTACCTATCTGTATCTATCTATCTACCTACCTACCTATCTGTATCTATCAATCTACCTACCTACGTATCTGTATCTATCAATCTACTTACCTACCTATCTGTATCTATCATTCTACATACCTACCTATCTCTATCTATCTATCTACCTACCTACCTATCTCTATTTATCTATCTACCTACCTACCTATCTGTTTCTATCTATCTACCTACCTACCTATCTGTATCTATCAATCTACCTACCTACCTATCTCTATCTATCTATCTATATACCTACCTATCTCTATCTATCTACCTACCTACCTACCTATCTGTATTTATCTATCTATCTACCTACCTATCTGTATCTATCTACCTACCTACCTATCTCTATCTATCTATCTACCTACCTACCTATATGTATCTATCTATCTACCTACCTACCTATCTGTATCTATCAATCTACCTACCTACCTATCTGTATCTATCAATCTACTTACCTACCTATCTGTATCTATCATTCTACATACCTACCTATCTCTATCTATCTATCTACCTACCTACCTATCTGTATTTATCTATCTACCTACCTACCTATCTGTATCTATCTACCTACCTACCTATCTGTATCTATCAATCTACCTACCTACCTATCTCTATCTATCTATCTACCTACCTACCTATCTCTATCTATCTACCTACCTACCTACCTATCTGTATTTATCTATCTATCTACCTACCTATCTGTATCTATCTACCTACCTACCTATCTCTATCTATCTATCTATCTACCTACCTACCTATCTGTATCTATCTACCTACCTACCTACCTATCTGTATCTATCAATCTACCTACCTACCTATCTGTATCTATCAATCTACTTACCTACCTATCTGTATCTATCATTCTACATACCTACCTATCTCTATCTATCTATCTACCTACCTACCTATCTGTATTTATCTTTCTACCTACCTACCTATCTGTACCTATCTATCTACCTACCTAGCTATATGTATCTATCAATCTACCTACCTACCTATCTCTATCTATCTATCTACCTACCTACCTATCTCTATCTATCTACCTACCTACCTACCTATCTGTATTTATCTATCTATCTACCTACCTATCTGTATCTATCTACCTACCTACCTATCTCTATCTATCTATCTACCTACCTACCTATATGTATCTATCTATCTACCTACCTACCTATCTGTATCTATCAATCTACCTACCTACCTATCTGTATCTATCAATCTACTTACCTACCTATCTGTATCTATCATTCTACATACCTACCTATCTCTATCTATCTATCTACCTACCTACCTATCTGTATTTATCTATCTACCTACCTACCTATCTGTATCTATCTACCTACCTACCTATCTGTATCTATCAATCTACCTACCTACCTATCTCTATCTATCTATCTACCTACCTACCTATCTCTATCTATCTACCTACCTACCTACCTATCTGTATTTATCTATCTATCTACCTACCTATCTGTATCTATCTACCTACCTACCTATCTCTATCTATCTATCTACCTACCTACCTATCTGTATTTATCTATCTACCTACCTACCTATCTCTATCTATCTACCTACCTACCTACCTATCTGTATTTATCTATCTACCTACCTACCTATCTCTATCTATCTATCTACATGCCTACCTATCTGTATCTATCTATCTACCTACCTACCTATCTGTATCTATCAATCTACCTACCTACCTATCTGTAGCTATCTACCTACCTACCTATCTGTATCTATCAATCTACATACCTACCTATCTCTATCTGTCAATCTACTTACCTACCTATCTGTATCTATCATTCTACATACCTACCTATCTCTATCTATCTATCTACCTACCTACCTATCTGTATTTATCTATCTACCAACCTACCTATCTGTATCTATCTATCTACCTACCTACCTATCTGTATCTATCAATCTACCTACCTACCTATCTCTATCTATCTATCTACCTACCTACCTATCTCTATCTATCTACCTACCTACCTACCTATCTGTATTTATCTATCTATCTACCTACCTATCTGTATCTATCTACCTACCTACCTATCTCTATCTATCTATCTATCTACCTACCTACCTATCTGTATCTATCTACCTACCTACCTACCTATCTGTATCTATCTATCTACCTACCTACCTATCTGTATCTATCAATCTACCTACCTACGTATCTGTATCTATCAATCTACTTACCTACCTATCTGTATCTATCATTCTACATACCTACCTATCTCTATCTATCTATCTACCAACCTACCTATCTCTATTTATCTATCTACCTACCTACCTATCTGTTTCTATCTATCTACCTACCTACCTATCTGTATCTATCAATCTACCTACCTACCTATCTCTATCTATCTATCTACCTACCTACCTATCTCTATCTATCTACCTACCTACCTACCTACCTATCTGTATTTATCTATCTATCTACCTACCTATCTGTATCTATCTACCTACCTACCTATCTCTATCTATCAATCTACCTACCTACCTATCTGTATCTATCTATCTACCTACCTACCTATCTGTATCTATCAATCTACCTACCTACCTATCTGTATCTATCAATCTACTTACCTACCTATCTGTATCTATCATTCTACATACCTACCTATCTCTATCTATCTATCTACCTACCTACCTATCTGTATTTATCTATCTACCTACCTACCTATCTGTATCTATCTACCTACCTACCTATCTGTATCTATCAATCTACCTACATACCTATCTGTATCTATCTATCTACCTACCTACCTATCTCTATCTATCTACCTACCTACCTACCTATATGTATTTATCTATCTATCTACCTACCTATCTGTATCTATCTACCTACCTACCTATCTCTATCTATCTATCTACCTACCTACCTATCTGTATCTATCTATCTACCTACCTAGCTATCTGTATCTATCAATCTACCTACCTACCTATCTGTATCTATCAATCTACTTACCTACCTATCTGTATCTATCATTCTACATACCTACGTATCTCTATCTATCTATCTACCTACCTACCTATCTGTATTTATCTACCTACCTACCTACCTACCTATCTGTATCTATCTATCTACCTACCTACCTATCTGTATCTATCAATCTACCTACCTACCTATCTCTATCTATCTATCTACCTACCTACCTATCTCTATCTATCTACCAACCTACCGACCTATCTGTATTTATCTATCTATCTACCTACCTATCTGTATCTATCTACCTACCTACCTATCTCTATCTATCTATCTACCTACCTACCTATCTGTATCTATCTATCTACCTACCTACCTATCTGTATCTATCAATCTACTTACCTACCTATCTGTATCTATCATTCTACATACCTACCTATCTCTATCTATCTATCTACCTACCTACCTATCTGTATTTATCTATCTACCTACCTTCCTATCTGTATCTATCTATCTACCTACCTACCTATCTGTATCTATCAATCTACCTACCTACCTATCTCTATCTATCTACCTACCTACCTACCTATCTGTATTTATCTATCTATCTACCTACCTATCTGTATCTATCTACCTACCTACCTATCTCTATCTATCTATCTACCTACCTACCTATCTCTATCTATCTATCTACCTACCTACCTATCTGTATTTATCTATATATCTACCTACCTATCTGTATCTATCTACCTACCTACCTATCTCTATCTATCTATCTACCTACCTACCTATCTGTAACTATCTATCTACCTACCTACCTATCTGTATCTATCAATCTACCTACCTACCTATCTGTATCTATCAATCTACTTACCTACCTATCTGTATCTATCATTCTACATACCTACCTATCTCTATCTATCTATCTACCTACCTACCTATCTCTATTTATCTATCTACCTACCTACCTATCTGTATCTATCTATCTACCTCCCTACCTATCTGTATCTATCAATCTACCTACCTACCTATCTCTATCTATCTATCTACCTACCTACCTATCTCTATCTATCTACCTACCTACCTATCTGTATTTATCTATCTATCTACCTACCTATCTGTATCTATCTACCTACCTACCTATCTCTATCTATCTATCTACCTACCTACCTATCTCTATCTATCTATCTACCTACCTACCTATCTGTATCTATCAATCTACCTACCTACCTATCTGTATCTATCAATCTACTTACCTACCTATCTGTATCTATCATTCTACATACCTACCTATCTCTATCTATCTATCTATCTACCTACCTATCTGTATTTATCTATCTACCTACCTACCTATCTGTACCTATCTATCTACCTACCTAGCTATATGTATCTATCAATCTACCTACCTACCTATCTCTATCTATCTATCTACCTACCTACCTATCTCTATCTATCTACCTACCTACCTACCTATCTGTATTTATCTATCTATCTACCTACCTATCTGTATCTATCTACCTACCTACCTATCTGTATCTATCTATCTACCTACCTACCTATCTGTATCTATCAATCTACCTACCTACGTATCTGTATCTATCAATCTACTTACCTACCTATCTGTATCTATCATTCTACATACCTACCTATCTCTATCTATCTACCTACCTACCTATCTCTATTTATCTATCTACCTACCTACCTATCTGTTTCTATCTATCTACCTACCTACCTATCTGTATCTATCAATCTACCTACCTATCTCTATCTATCTATCTACCTACCTACCTATCTCTATCTATCTACCTACCTACCTACCTATCTGTATTTATCTATCTATCTACCTACCTATCTGTATCTATCTACCTACCTACCTATCTCTATCTATCTATCTACCTACCTACCTATCTGTATCTATCTATCTACCTACCTACCTATCTGTATCTATCAATCTACCTACCTACCTATCTGTATCTATCAATCTACTTACCTACCTATCTGTATCTATCATTCTACATACCTACCTATCTCTATCTATCTATCTACCTACCTACCTATCTGTATTTATCTATCTACCTACCTACCTATCTGTATCTATCTACCTACCTACCTATCTGTATCTATCAATCTACCTACCTACCTATCTCTATCTATCTATCTACCTACCTACCTATCTCTATCTATCTACCTACCTACCTACCTATATGTATTTATCTATCTATCTACCTACCTATCTGTATCTATCTACCTACCTACCTATCTCTATCTATCTATCTACCTACCTACCTATCTGTATCTATCTATCTACCTACCTAGCTATCTGTATCTATCAATCTACCTACCTACCTATCTTTATCTATCAATCTACTTACCTACCTATCTGTATCTATCATTCTACATACCTACGTATCTCTATCTATCTATCTACCTACCTACCTATCTGTATTTATCTACCTACCTACCTACCTACCTATCTGTATCTATCTATCTACCTACCTACCTATCTGTATCTATCAATCTACCTACCTACCTATCTCTATCTATCTATCTACCTACCTACCTATCTCTATCTATCTACCAACCTACCGACCTATCTGTATTTATCTATCTATCTACCTACCTATCTGTATCTATCTACCTACCTACCTATCTCTATCTATCTATCTACCTACCTACCTATCTGTATCTATCTATCTACCTACCTACCTATCTGTATCTATCAATCTACTTACCTACCTATCTGTATCTATCATTCTACATACCTACCTATCTCTATCTATCTATCTACCTACCTACCTATCTGTATTTATCTATCTACCTACCTTCCTATCTGTATCTATCTATCTACCTACCTACCTATCTGTATCTATCAATCTACCTACCTACCTATCTCTATCTATCTACCTACCTACCTACCTATCTGTATTTATCTATCTATCTACCTACCTATCTGTATCTATCTACCTACCTACCTATCTCTATCTATCTATCTACCTACCTACCTATCTCTATCTATCTATCTACCAACCTACCTATCTCTATATATCTATCTACCTACCTACCTATCTGTATTTATCTATCTATCTACCTACCTATCTGTATCTATCTACCTACCTACCTATCTCTATCTATCTATCTACCTACCTACCTATCTCTATCTATCTATCTACCTACCTACCTATCTGTATCTATCAATCTACCTACCTACCTATCTGTATCTATCAATCTACTTACCTACCTATCTGTATCTATCATTCTACATACCTACCTATCTCTATCTATCTATCTATCTACCTACCTATCTGTATTTATCTATCTACCTACCTACCTATCTGTACCTATCTATCTACCTACCTAGCTATATGTATCTATCAATCTACCTACCTACCTATCTCTATCTATCTATCTACCTACCTACCTATCTCTATCTATCTACCTACCTACCTACCTATCTGTATTTATCTATCTATCTACCTACCTATCTGTATCTATCTACCTACCTACCTATCTGTATCTATCTATCTACCTACCTACCTATCTGTATCTATCAATCTACCTACCTACGTATCTGTATCTATCAATCTACTTACCTACCTATCTGTATCTATCATTCTACATACCTACCTATCTCTATCTATCTATCTACCTACCTACCTATCTCTATTTATCTATCTACCTACCTACCTATCTGTTTCTATCTATCTACCTACCTACCTATCTGTATCTATCAATCTACCTACCTATCTCTATCTATCTATCTACCTACCTACCTATCTCTATCTATCTACCTACCTACCTACCTATCTGTATTTATCTATCTATCTACCTACCTATCTGTATCTATCTACCTACCTACCTATCTCTATCTATCTATCTACCTACCTACCTATCTGTATCTATCTATCTACCTACCTACCTATCTGTATCTATCAATCTACCTACCTACCTATCTGTATCTATCAATCTACTTACCTACCTATCTGTATCTATCATTCTACATACCTACCTATCTCTATCTATCTATCTACCTACCTACCTATCTGTATTTATCTATCTACCTACCTACCTATCTGTATCTATCTACCTACCTACCTATCTGTATCTATCAATCTACCTACCTACCTATCTCTATCTATCTATCTACCTACCTACCTATCTCTATCTATCTACCTACCTACCTACCTATATGTATTTATCTATCTATCTACCTACCTATCTGTATCTATCTACCTACCTACCTATCTCTATCTATCTATCTACCTACCTACCTATCTGTATCTATCTATCTACCTACCTAGCTATCTGTATCTATCAATCTACCTACCTACCTATCTTTATCTATCAATCTACTTACCTACCTATCTGTATCTATCATTCTACATACCTACGTATCTCTATCTATCTATCTACCTACCTACCTATCTGTATTTATCTACCTACCTACCTACCTACCTATCTGTATCTATCTATCTACCTACCTACCTATCTGTATCTATCAATCTACCTACTTACCTATCTCTATCTATCTATCTACCTACCTACCTATCTCTATCTATCTACCAACCTACCGATCTATCTGTATTTATCTATCTATCTACCTACCTATCTGTATCTATCTACCTACCTACCTATCTCTATCTATCTATCTACCTACCTACCTATCTGTATCTATCTATCTACCTACCTACCTATCTGTATCTATCAATCTACTTACCTACCTATCTGTATCTATCATTCTACATACCTACCTATCTCTATCTATCTATCTACCTACCTACCTATCTGTATTTATCTATCTACCTACCTTCCTATCTGTATCTATCTATCTACCTACCTACCTATCTGTATCTATCAATCTACCTACCTACCTATCTCTATCTATCTACCTACCTACCTACCTATCTGTATTTATCTATCTATCTACCTACCTATCTGTATCTATCTACCTACCTACCTATCTCTATCTATCTATCTGCCTACCTACCTATCTCTATCTATCTATCTACCAACCTACCTATCTCTATATATCTATCTACCTACCTACCTATCTGTATTTATCTATCTACCTACCTACCTTTCTCTATCTATCTATCTACCTACCTACCTATCTGTATTTATCTATATATCTACCTACCTATCTGTATCTATCTACCTACCTACCTATCTCTATCTATCTATCTACCTACCTACCTATCTGTAACTATCTATCTACCTACCTACCTATCTGTATCTATCAATCTACCTACCTACCTATCTGTATCTATCAATCTACTTACCTACCTATCTGTATCTATCATTCTACATACCTACCTATCTCTATCTATCTATCTACCTACCTACCTATCTCTATTTATCTATCTACCTACCTACCTATCTGTATCTATCTATCTACCTCCCTACCTATCTGTATCTATCAATCTACCTACCTACCTATCTCTATCTATCTATCTACCTACCTACCTATCTCTATCTATCTACCTACCTACCTACCTATCTGTATTTATCTATCTATCTACCTACCTATCTGTATCTATCTACCTACCTACCTATCTCTATCTATCTACCTACCTACCTATCTGTATCTATCAATCTACCTACCTACCTATCTCTATCTATCTACCTACCTACCTACCTATCTGTATTTATCTATCTATCTACCTACCTATCTGTATCTATCTACCTACCTACCTATCTCTATCTATCTATCTACCTACCTACCTATCTCTATCTATCTATCTACCAACCTACCTATCTCTATATATCTATCTACCTACCTACCTATCTGTATTTATCTATCTACCTACCTACCTTTCTCTATCTATCTATCTACCTACCAACCTATCTGTATTTATCTATATATCTACCTACCTATCTGTATCTACCTACCTACCTATCTCTATCTATCTATCTACCTACCTACCTATCTGTAACTATCTATCTACCTACCTACCTATCTGTATCTATCAATCTACCTACCTACCTATCTGTATCTATCAATCTACTTACCTACCTATCTGTATCTATCATTCTACATACCTACCTATCTCTATCTATCTATCTACCTACCTACCTATCTCTATTTATCTATCTACCTACCTACCTATCTGTATCTATCTATCTACCTCCCTACCTATCTGTATCTATCAATCTACCTACCTACCTATCTCTATCTATCTATCTACCTACCTACCTATCTCTATCTATCTACCTACCTACCTACCTATCTGTATTTATCTATCTATCTACCTACCTATCTGTATCTATCTACCTACCTACCTATCTCTATCTATCTATCTACCTACCTACCTATCTGTATCTATCTATCTACCTACCTACCTATCTGTATCTATCAATCTACCTACCTACGTATCTGTATCTATCAATCTACTTACCTACCTATCTGTATCTATCATTCTACATACCTACCTATCTCTATCTATCTATCTATCTACCTACCTACCTATCTCTATTTATCTATCTACCTACCTACCTATCTGTTTCTATCTATCTACCTACCTACCTATCTGTATCTATCAATCTACCTACCTACCTATCTCTATCTATCTATCTACCTACCTACCTATCTCTATCTATCTACCTACCTACCTACCTATCTGTATTTATCTATCTATCTACCTACCTATCTGTATCTATCTACCTACCTACCTATCTCTATCTATCTATCTACCTACCTACCTATCTGTATCTATCTATCTACCTACCTACCTATCTGTATCTATCAATCTACCTACTAACCTATCTGTATCTATCAATCTACTTACCTACCTATCTGTATCTATCAATCTACCTACATACCTATCTCTATCTATCTATCTACCTACCTACCTATCTCTATCTATCTATCTACCTACCTACCTATCTCTATCTATCTACCTACGTACCTACCTATATGTATTTATCTATCTATCTACCTACCTATCTGTATCTATCTACCTACCTACCTATCTCTATCAATCTATCTACCTGCCTACCTATCTGTATCTATCTATCTACCTACATAGCTATCTGTATCTATCAATCTACCTACCTACCTATCTGTATCTATCAATCTACTTACCTACCTATCTGTATCTATCATTCTACATACCTACCTATCTCTATCTATCTATCTACCTACCTACCTATCTGTATTTATCTACCTACCTACCTACCTATCTGTATCTATCTATCTACCTACCTACCTATCTGTATCTATCAATCTACCTACCTACCTATCTCTATCTATCTATCTACCTACCTACCTATCTCTATCTATCTACCAACCTACAGACCTATCTGTATTTATCTATCTATCTACCTACCTATCTGTATCTATCTACCTACTTACCTATCTCTATCTATCTATCTACCTACCTACCTATCTGTATCTATCTATCTACCTACCTACCTATCTGTATCTATCAATCTACTTACCTACCTATCTGTATCTATCATTCTACATAGCTACCTATCTCTATCTATCTATCTACCTGCCTACCTATCTGTATTTATCTATCTACCTACCTACCTATCTGTATCTATCTATCTACCTACCTACCTATCTGTATCTATCAATCTACCTACCTACCTATCTCTATCTATCTACCTACCTACCTACCTATCTGTATTTATCTATCTATCTACCTACCTATCTGTATCTATCTACCTACCTACCTATCTCTATCTATCTATCTACCTACCTACCTATCTCTATCTATCTATCTACCTACCTACCTATCTGTATTTATCTATCTACCTACCTACCTTTCTCTATCAATCTATCTACCTACCTACCTATCTGTATCTATCTATCTACCTACCTACCTATCTGTATCTATCAATCTACCTACCTACCTATGTCTATCTATCTACCTACCTACCTATCTCTATCTATCTATCTACCTACCTACCTATCTGTATCTATCAATCTACATACCTACCTATCTCTATCTATCTATCTACCTACCTACCTATCTGCATTTATCTATCTACCTACCTACCTATCTGTATCTATCTATCTACCTACCTACCTATCTGTATCTATCAATCTACCTACCTACCTATCTCTATCTATATATCTACCTACCTACCTATCTCTATCTATCTACCTACCTACCTACCTATCTGTATTTATCTATCTATCTACCTAACTATCTGTATCTATCTACCTACCTACCTATCTCTATCTATCTACCTACCTACCAACCTATCTCTATCTATCTACCTACCAACCTATCTGTATTTATCTATCTACCTACCTACCTTTCTCTATCTATCTACCTACCTACCTATCTGTATCTATCTATCTACCTACCTACCTATCTGTATCTATCAATCTACCTACCTAACTATGTCTATCTATCTACCTACCTACCTATCTCTATCTATCTATCTACCTACCTACCTATCTGTATCTATCAATCTACATACCTACCTATCTCTATCTATCTATCTATCTATCTATCTATCTACCTACCTACCTATCTGTATTTATCTATCTATCTACCTACCTATCTGCATCTATCTACCTACCTACCTATCTGTATCTATCAATCTACCTACCTACCTATCTGTATCTATCAATCTACTTACCTACCTATCTGTATCTATCATTCTACATACCTACCTATCTCTATCTATCTATCTACCTACCTACCTATCTGTATTTATCTATCTACCTACCTACCTATCTGTATCTATCTATCTACCTACCTACCTATCTGTATCTATCAATCTACCTACCTACCTATCTCTATCTATCTACCTACCTACCTACCTATCTGTATTTATCTATCTATCTACCTACCTATCTGTATCTATCTACCTACCTACCTATCTCTATCGATCTATCTACCTACCTACCTATCTGTATTTATCTATCTACCTACCTACCTATCTCTATCCATCTACCTACCTACCTACCTATCTGTTTTATCTATCTACCTACCTACCTATCTCTATCTATCTATCTACCTACCTACCTATCTGTATCTATCTATCTACCTACCTACCTATCTGTATCTATCAATCTACCTACCTACCTATCTGTAGCTATCTACCTACTTACCTATCTGTATCTATCAATCTACCTACCTACCTATCTGTATCTGTCAATCTACTTACCTACCTATCTGTATCTATCATTCTACATACCTACCTATCTCTATCTATCTATCTACCTACCTACCTATCTGTATTTATCTATCTACCTACCTACCTATCTGTATCTATCAATCTACCTACCTACCTATCTCTATCTATCTATCTACCTACCTACCTATCTCTATCTATCTACCTACCTACCTACCTATCTGTATTTATCTATCTATCTACCTACCTATCTGTATCTATCTACCTACCTACCTATCTCTATCTATCTACCTACCTACCTATCTGTATCTATCTACCTACCTACTTACCTATCTGTATCTATCAATCTACCTACCTACCTATCTGTATCTATCAATCTACTTACCTACCTATCTGTATCTATCATTCTACATACCTACCTATCTCTATCTATCTACCCACCTACCTATCTGTATTTATCTATCTACCTACCTACCTATCTGTACCTATCTATCTACCTACCTACCTATCTGTATCTATCAATCTACCTACCTACCTATCTCTATCTATCTATCTACCTACCTACCTATCTCTATCTATCTACCTACCTACCTATCTGGATTTATCTATCTATCTACCTACCTATCTGTATCTATCTACCTATCTACCTATCTCTATCTATCTATCTACCTACCTACCTATCTGTATCTATCTACCTACCTACCTACCTATCTGTATTTATCTATCTATCTACCTACCTATCTGTATCTATCTACCTACCTATCTCTATCTATCTATCTACCTACCTACCTATCTCTATCTATCTACCTACTTACCTACCTATCTGTATTTATCTATCTATCTACCTACCTATCTGTATCTATCTACCTACCTACCTATCTCTATTAATCTATCTACCTACCTACCTATCTGTATCTATCTATCTACCTACCTACCTATCTGTATCTATCAATCTACCTACCTACCTATCTCTATCTATCAATCTACCTACCTACCTATCTCTATCTATCTATCTACCTACCTACCTATCTGTATTTATCTATCTATCTACATACCTATCTGTATCTATCTACCTACCTACCTATCTCTATCTATCTATCTACCTACCTACCTATCTGTATCTATCAATCTACCCACCTACCTATCTGTATCTATCAATCTACTTACCTACCTATCTGTATCTATCATTCTACATACCTACCTATCTCTATCTATCTATCTACCTACCTACCTATCTGTATTTATCTACCTACCTACCTACCTATCTGTATCTATCAATCTACCTTCCTACCTATGTGTATCTATCAATCTACCTACCTACCTATCTCTATCTATCTATCTACCTACCTACCTATCTCTATCTATCTACCTACCTACCTACCTATCTGTATTTATCTATCTATCTACCTACCTATCTGTATCTATCTACCTACCTACCTATCTCTATCTATCTATCTACCTACCTACCTATCTGTATCTATCTACCTACCTACCTACCTATCTGTACCTATCTATCTACCTACCTAGCTATATGTATCTATCAATCTACCTACCTACCTATCTCTATCTATCTATCTACCTACCTACCTATCTCTATCTATCTACCTACCTACCTACCTATCTGTATTTATATATCTATCTACCTACCTATCTGTATCTATCTACCTACCTACCTATCTGTATCTATCTATCTACCTACCTACCTATCTGTATCTATCAATCTACCTACCTACGTATCTGTATCTATCAATCTACTTACCTACCTATCTGTATCTATCATTCTACATACCTACCTATCTCTATCTATCTATCTACCTACCTACCTATCTCTATTTATCTATCTACCTACATACCTATCTGTTTCTATCTATCTACCTACCTACCTATCTGTATCTATCAATCTACCTACCTACCTATCTCTATCTATCTATCTATCTACCTACCTACCTATCTCTATCTATCTACCTACCTACCTACCTATCTGTATTTATCTATCTATCTACCTACCTATCTGTATCTATCTACCTACCTACCTATCTCTATCTATCTATCTACCTACCTACCTATCTGTATCTATCTATCTACCTACCTACCTATCTGTGTCTATCAATCTACCTACCTACCTATCTGTATCTATCAATCTACTTACCTACCTATCTGTATCTATCATTCTACATACCTACCTATCTCTATCTATCTATCTACCTACCTACCTATCTGTATTTATCTATCTACCTACCTACCTATCTGTATCTATCTACCTACCTACCTATCTGTATCTATCAATCTACCTACCTACCTATCTCTATCTATCTATCTACCTACCTACCTATCTCTATCTATCTACCTACCTACCTACCTATCTGTATTTATCTATCTATCTACCTACCTATCTGTATCTATCTACCTACCTACCTATCTCTATCTATCTATCTACCTACCTACCTATCTGTATTTATCTATCTACCTACCTACCTATCTCTATCTATCTACCTACCTACCTACCTATCTGTATTTATCTATCTACCTACCTACCTATCTCTATCTATCTATCTACTTACCTACCTATCTGTATCTATCATTCTACATACCTACCTATCTCTATCTATCTATCTACCTACCTACCTATCTGTATTTATCTATCTACCTACCTACCTATCTGTACCTATCTATCTACCTACCTAGCTATATGTATCTATCAATCTACCTACCTACCTATCTCTATCTATCTATCTACCTACCTACCTATCTATATCTATCTACCTACCTACCTACCTATCTGTATTTATCTATCTATCTACCTACCTATCTGTATCTATCTACCTACCTACCTATCTCTATCTATCTATCTACCTACCTACCTATCTGTATCTATCAATCTACCTACCTACCTATCTGTATCTATCAATCTACTTACCTACCTATCTGTATCTATCATTCTACATACCTACCTATCTCTATCTATCTATCTACCTACCTACCTATCTGTATTTATCTATCTACCTACCTACCTATCTGTATCTATCTACCTACATACCTATCTGTATCTATCAATCTACTTACCTACCTATCTCTATCTATCTATCTACCTACCTACCTACCTCTATCTATCTACCTACCTACCTACCTACCTATCTGTATTTATCTATCTATCTACCTACCTATCTGTATCTATCTACCTACCTACCTATCTCTATCTATCTATCTACCTACCTACCTATCTGTATTTATCTATCTACCTACCTACCTATCTCTATCTATCTACCTACCTACCTATCTGTATTTATCTATCTACCTACCTACCTATCTCTATCTATCTATCTACATACCTACCTATCTGTATCTATCTATCTACCTACCTACCTATCTGTATCTATCAATCTACCTACCTACCTATCTGTAGCTATCTACCTACCTACCTATCTGTATCTATCAATCTACCTACCTACCTATCTGTATCTGTCAATCTACTTACCTACCTATCTGTATCTATCATTCTACATACCTACCTATCTCTATCTATCTATCTACCTACCTACCTATCTGTATTTATCTATCTACCAACCTACCTATCTGTATCTATCTATCTACCTACCTACCTATCCGTATCTATAAATCTACCTACCTACCTATCTCTATCTATCTATCTACCTACCTACCTATCTCTATCTATCTACCTACCTACCTACCTATCTGTATTTATCTATCTATCTACCTACCTATCTGTATCTATCTACCTACCTACTTATCTCTATCTATCTATCTACCTACCTACCTATCTGTATCTATCTACCTACCTACCTACCTATCTGTATCTATCAATCTACCTACCTACCTACCTATCTGTATTTATCTATCTATCTACCTACCTATCTGTATCTATCTACCTACCTACCTATCTCTATCTATCTATCTACCTACCTACCTACCTATCTGTATCTATCTACCTACCTACCTACCTATCTGTATCTATCAATCTACCTACCTACCTATCTGTATCTATCAATCTACTTACCTACCTATCTGTATCTATCATTCTACATACCTACCTATCTCTATCTATCTATCTACCTACCTACCTATCTGTATTTATCTATCTACCTACCTACCTATCTGTACCTATCTATCTACCTACCTAGCTATATGTATCTATCAATCTACCTACCTACCTATCTCTATCTATCTATCTACCTACCTACCTATCTCTATCTATCTACCTACCTACCTACCTATCTGTATTTATCTATCTATCTACCTACCTATCTGTATCTATCTACCTACCTACCTATCTGTATCTATCTATCTACCTACCTACCTATCTGTATCTATCAATCTACCTACCTACGTATCTGTATCTATCAATCTACTTACCTACCTATCTGTATCTATCATTCTACATACCTACCTATCTCTATCTATCTATCTACCTACCTACCTATCTCTATTTATCTATCTACCTACCTACCTATCTGTTTCTATCTATCTACCTACCTACCTATCTGTATCTATCAATCTACCTACCTACCTATCTCTATCTATCTATCTATATACCTACCTATCTCTATCTATCTACCTACCTACCTACCTATCTGTATTTATCTATCTATCTACCTACCTATCTGTATCTATCTACCTACCTACCTATCTCTATCTATCTATCTACCTACCTACCTATATGTATCTATCTATCTACCTACCTACCCATCTGTATCTATCAATCTACCTACCTACCTATCTGTATCTATCAATCTACTTACCTACCTATCTGTATCTATCATTCTACATACCTACCTATCTCTATCTATCTACCTACCTACCTATCTGTATTTATCTATCTACCTACCTACCTATCTGTATCTATCTACCTACCTACCTATCTGTATCTATCAATCTACCTACCTACCTATCTCTATCTATCTATCTACCTACCTACCTATCTCTATCTATCTACCTACCTACCTACCTATCTGTATTTATCTATCTACCTACCTACCTATCTGTATCTATCTATCTATCTACCTACCTATCTGTATCTATCTATCTACCTACCTACCTATCTGTATCTATCAATCTACCTACCTAACTATCTGTAGCTATCTACCTACCTACCTATCTGTATCTATCTATCTACCTACCTACCTATCTGTATCTATCAATCTACCTACCTACCTATCTCTATCTATCTATGTACCTACCTACCTATCTCTATCTATCTACCTACCTACCTACCTATCTGTATTTATCTATCTACCTACCTACCTATCTGTATCTATCTATCTACCTACCTATCTGTATGTATCTATCTACCTACCTACCTATCTGTATTTATCTATCTACCTACCTAACTATCTCTATCTATCTACCTACCTACCTACCTATCTGTATTTATCTATCTACCTACCTACCTATCTCTATCTATCTATCTACATACCTACCTATCTGTATCTATCTATCTACCTACCTACCTATCTGTATCTATCAATCTACCTACCTACCTATCTGTATCTGTCAATCTACTTACCTACCTATCTGTATCTATCATTCTACATACCTACCTATCTCTATCTATCTATCTACCTACCTACCTATCTGTATCTATCTACCTACCTACCTACCTATCTGTATCTATCAATCTACCTACCTACCTATCTGTATCTATCAATCTACCTACCTACCTATCTCTATCTATCTATCTACCTACCTACCTATCTCTATCTATCTACCTACCTACCTACCTATCTGTATTTATCTATCTATCTACCTACCTATCTGTATCTATCTACCTACCTACCTATCTCTATCTATCTATCTACCTACCTACCTATCTGTATCTATCTACCTACCTACCTACCTATCTGTATCTATCAATCTACCTACCTACCTATCTGTATCTATCAATCTACTTACCTACCTATCTGTATCTATCATTCTACATACCTACCTATCTCTATCTATCTATCTACCTACCTACCTATCTGTATTTATCTATCTACCTACCTACCTATCTGTACCTATCTATCTACCTACCTAGCTATATGTATCTATCAATCTACCTACCTACCTATCTCTATCTATCTATCTACCTACCTACCTATCTCTATCTATCTACCTACCTACCTACCTATCTGTATTTATATATCTATCTACCTACCTATCTGTATCTATCTACCTACCTACCTATCTGTATCTATCTATCTACCTACCTACCTATCTGTATCTATCAATCTACCTACCTACGTATCTGTATCTATCAATCTACCTACCTACCTATCTGTTTCTATCTATCTACCTACCTACCTATCTGTATCTATCAATCTACCTACCTACCTATCTCTATCTATCTATCTACCTACCTACCTATCTCTATCTATCTACCTACCTACCTACCTATCTGTATTTATCTATCTATCTACCTACCTATCTGTATCTATCTACCTACCTACCTATCTCTATCTATCTATCTACCTACCTACCTATCTGTATCTATCTATCTACCTACCTACCTATCTGTATCTATCAATCTACCTACCTACCTATCTGTATCTATCAATCTACTTACATACCTATCTGTATCTATCATTCTACATACCTACCTATCTCTATCTATCTATCTACCTACCTACCTATCTGTATTTATCTATCTACCTACCTACCTATCTGTATCTATCTACCTACCTACCTATCTGTATCTATCAATCTACCTACCTACCTATCTCTATCTATCTATCTACCTACCTACCTATCTCTATCTATCTACCTACCTACCTACCTATCTGTATTTATCTATCTATCTACCTACCTATCTGTATCTATCTACCTACCTACCTATCTCTATCTATCTATCTACCTACCTACCTATCTGTATTTATCTATCTACCTACCTACCTATCTCTATCTATCTACCTACCTACCTACTTATCTGTATTTATCTATCTACCTACCTACCTATCTCTATCTATCTATCTACTTACCTACCTATCTGTATCTATCATTCTACATACCTACCTATCTCTATCTATCTACCTACCTACCTACCTATCTGTATTTATCTATCTATCTACCTACCTATCTGTATCTATCTACCTACCTACCTATCTCTATCTATCTATCTACCTACCTACCTATCTGTATCTATCTACCTACCTACCTACCTATCTGTATCTATCAATCTACCTACCTACCTATCTGTATCTGTCAATCTACTTACCTACCTATCTGTATCTATCATTCTACATACGTACCTATCTCTATCTATCTATCTACCTACCTACCTACCTATCTGTATTTATCTATCTACCTACCTACCTATCTGTACCTATCTATCTACCTACCTAGCTATATGTATCTATCAATCTACCTACCAACCTATCTCTATCTATCTATCTACCTACCTACCTATCTCTATCTATCTACCTACCTACCTACCTATCTGTATTTATCTATCGATCTACCTACCTATCTGTATCTATCTACCTACCTACCTATCTGTATCTATCTATCTACCTACCTACCTATCTGTATCTATCAATCTACCTACCTACGTATCTGTATCTATCAATCTACTTACCTACCTATCTGTATCTATCATTCTACATACCTACCTATCTCTATCTATCTATCTACCTACCTACCTATCTCTATTTATCTATCTACCTACCTACCTATCTGTTTCTATCTATCTACCTACCTACCTATCTGTATCTATCAATCTACCTACCTACCTATCTCTATCTATCTATCTACCTACCTACCTATCTCTATCTATCTACCCACCTACCTACCTATCTGTATTTATCTATCTATCTACCTACCTATCTGTATCTATCTACCTACCTACCTATCTCTATCTATCTATCTACCTACCTACCTATCTGTATCTATCTATCTACCTACCTACCTATCTGTATCTATCAATCTACTTACCTACCTATCTGTATCTATCATTCTACATACCTACCTATCTCTATCTATCTATCTATCTACCTACCTACCTATCTGTATTTATCTATCTACCTACCTACCTATCTGTATCTATCTACCTACCTACCTATCTGTATCTATCAATCTACCTACCTACCTATCTCTATCTATCTATCTACCTACCTACCTATCTCTATCTATCTACCTACCTACCTACCTACCTATCTGTATTTATCTATCTATCTACCTACCTATCTGTATCTATCTACCTACCTACCTATCTCTATCTATCTATCTACCTACCTACCTATCTGTATTTATCTATCTACCTACCTACCTATCTCTATCTATCTACCTAACTACCTACCTATCTGTATTTATCTATCTACCTACCTACCTATCTCTATCTATCTATCTACATACCTACCTATCTGTATCTATCTATCTACCTACCTACCTATCTGTATCTATCAATCTACCTACCTACCTATCTGTAGCTATCTACCTACCTACCTATCTGTATCTATCAATCTACCTACCTACCTATCTGTATCTGTCAATCTACTTACCTACCTATCTGTATCTATCATTCTACATACCTACCTATCTCTATCTATCTATCTACCTACCTACCTATCTGTATTTATCTATCTACCAACCTACCTATCTGTATCTATCTATCTACCTACCTACCTATCCGTATCTATCAATCTACCTACCTACCTATCTCTATCTATCTATCTACCTACCTACCTATCTCTATCTATCTACCTACCTACCTACCTATCTGTATTTATCTATCTATCTACCTACCTATCTGTATCTATCTACCTACCTACCTATCTCTATCTATCTATCTACCTACCTACCTATCTGTATTTATCTATCTATCTACCTACCTATCTGTATCTATCTACCTACCTACCTATCTCTATCTATCTATCTATCTACCTACCTACCTATCTGTATCTATCTACCTACCTACCTACCTATCTGTATCTATCAATCTACCTACCTACCTATCTGTATCTATCAATCTACTTACCTACCTATCTGTATCTATCATTCTACATACCTACCTATCTCTATCTATCTATCTACCTACCTACCTATCTGTATTTATCTATCTACCTACCTACCTATCTGTACCTATCTATCTACCTACCTAGCTATATGTATCTATCAATCTACCTACCTACCTATCTCTATCTATCTATCTACCTACCTACCTATCTCTATCTATCTACCTACCTACCTACCTATCTGTATTTATATATCTACCTACCTACCTATCTGTATCTATCTACCTACCTACCTATCTGTATCTATCTATCTACCTACCTACCTATCTGTATCTATCAATCTACCTACCTACGTATCTGTATCTATCAATCTACCTACCTACCTATCTGTTTCTATCTATCTACCTACCTACCTATCTGTATCTATCAATCTACCTACCTACCTATCTCTATCTATCTATCTACCTACCTACCTATCTCTATCTATCTACCTACCTACCTACCTATCTGTATTTATCTATCTATCTACCTACCTATCTGTATCTATCTACCTACCTACCTATCTCTATCTATCTATCTACCTACCTACCTATCTGTATCTATCTATCTACCTACCTACCTATCTGTATCTATCAATCTACCTACCTACCTATCTGTATCTATCAATCTACTTACCTACCTATCTGTATCTATCATTCTACATACCTACCTATCTCTATCTATCTATCTACCTACCTACCTATCTGTATTTATCTATCTACCTACCTACCTATCTGTATCTATCTACCTACCTACCTATCTGTATCTATCAATCTACCTACCTACCTATCTCTATCTATCTATCTACCTACCTACCTATCTCTATCTATCTACCTACCTACCTACCTATCTGTATTTATCTATCTATCTACCTACCTATCTGTATCTATCTACCTACCTACCTATCTCTATCTATCTATCTACCTACCTACCTATCTGTATTTATCTATCTACCTAGCTACCTATCTCTATCTATCTACCTACCTACCTACCTATCTGTATTTATCTATCTACCTACCTACCTATCTCTATCTATCTATCTACTTACCTACCTATCTGTATCTATCATTCTACATACCTACCTATCTCTATCTATCTACCTACCTACCTACCTATCTGTATTTATCTATCTATCTACCTACCTATCTGTATCTATCTACCTACCTACCTATCTCTATCTATCTATCTACCTACCTACCTATCTGTATCTATCTACCTACCTACCTACCTATCTGTATCTATCAATCTACCTACCTACCTATCTGTATCTGTCAATCTACTTACCTACCTATCTGTATCTATCATTCTACATACCTACCTATCTCTATCTATCTATCTACCTACCTACCTATCTGTATTTATCTATCTACCTACCTACCTATCTGTACCTATCTATCTACCTACCTAGCTATATGTATCTATCAATCTACCTACCAACCTATCTCTATCTATCTATCTACCTACCTACCTATCTGTATCTATCTATCTACCTACCTACCTATCTGTATCTATCAATCTACCTACCTACCTATCTGTATCTATCTACCTACCTACCTATCTCTATCTATCTATCTACCTACCTACCTATCTGTATCTATCTACCTACCTACCTACCTATCTGTATCTATCAATCTACCTACCTACCTACCTATCTGTATTTATCTATCTATCTACCTACCTATCTGTATCTATCTACCTACCTACCTATCTCTATCTATCTATCTATCTACCTACCTACCTATCTGTATCTATCTACCTACCTACCTACCTATCTGTATCTATCAATCTACCTACCTACCTATCTGTATCTATCAATCTACTTACCTACCTATCTGTATCTATCATTCTACATACCTACCTATCTCTATCTATCTATCTACCTACCTACCTATCTGTATTTATCTATCTACCTACCTACCTATCTGTACCTATCTATCTACCTACCTAGCTATATGTATCTATCAATCTACCTACCTACCTATCTCTATCTATCTATCTACCTACCTACCTATCTCTATCTATCTACCTACCTACCTACCTATCTGTATTTATCTATCTATCTACCTACCTATCTGTATCTATCTACCTACCTACCTATCTGTATCTATCTATCTACCTACCTACCTATCTGTATCTATCAATCTACCTACCTACGTATCTGTATCTATCAATCTACTTACCTACCTATCTGTATCTATCATTCTACATACCTACCTATCTCTATCTATCTATCTACCTACCTACCTATCTCTATTTATCTATCTACCTACCTACCTATCTGTTTCTATCTATCTACCTACCTACCTATCTGTATCTATCAATCTACCTACCTACCTATCTCTATCTATCTATCTATATACCTACCTATCTCTATCTATCTACCTACCTACCTACCTATCTGTATTTATCTATCTATCTACCTACCTATCTGTATCTATCTACCTACCTACCTATCTCTATCTATCTATCTACCTACCTACCTATATGTATCTATCTATCTACCTACCTACCTATCTGTATCTATCAATCTACCTACCTACCTATCTGTATCTATCAATCTACTTACCTACCTATCTGTATCTATCATTCTACATACCTACCTATCTCTATCTATCTATCTACCTACCTACCTATCTGTATTTATCTATCTACCTACCTACCTATCTGTATCTATCTACCTACCTACCTATCTGTATCTATCAATCTACCTACCTACCTATCTCTATCTATCTATCTACCTACCTACCTATCTCTATCTATCTACCTACCTACCTACCTATCTGTATTTATCTATCTATCTACCTACCTATCTGTATCTATCTACCTACCTACCTATCTCTATCTATCTATCTACCTACCTACCTATCTGTATTTATCTATCTACCTACCTACCTATCTCTATCTATCTACCTACCTACCTACCTATCTGTATTTATCTATCTACCTACCTACATATCTCTATCTATCTATCTACATACCTACCTATCTGTATCTATCTATCTACCTACCTACCTATCTGTATCTATCAATCTACCTACCTACCTATCTGTAGCTATCTACCTACCTACCTATCTGTATCTATCAATCTACCTACCTACCTATCTTTATCTGTCAATCTACTTACCTACCTATCTGTATCTATCATTCTACATACCTACCTATCTCTATCTATCTATCTACCTACCTACCTATCTGTATTTATCTATCTACCAACCTACCTATCTGTATCTATCTATCTACCTACCTACCTATCTGTATCTATCAATCTACCTACCTACCTATCTCTATCTATCTATCTACCTACCTACCTATCTCTATCTATCTACCTACCTACCTACCTATCTGTATTTATCTATCTATCTACCTACCTATCTGTATCTATCTACCTACCTACCTATCTCTATCTATCTATCTATCTACCTACCTACCTATCTGTATCTATCTACCTACCTACCTACCTATCTGTATCTATCTATCTACCTACCTACCTATCTGTATCTATCAATCTACCTACCTACGTATCTGTATCTATCAATCTACTTACCTACCTATCTGTATCTATCATTCTACATACCTACCTATCTCTATCTATCTATCTACCTACCTACCTATCTCTATTTATCTATCTACCTACCTACCTATCTGTTTCTATCTATCTACCTACCTACCTATCTGTATCTATCAATCTACCTACCTACCTATCTCTATCTATCTATCTACCTACCTACCTATCTCTATCTATCTACCTACCTACCTACCTATCTGTATTTATCTATCTATCTACCTACCTATCTGTATCTATCTACCTACCTACCTATCTCTATCTATCTATCTACCTACCTACCTATCTGTATCTATCTATCTACCTACCTACCTATCTGTATCTATCAATCTACCTACCTACCTATCTGTATCTATCAATCTACTTACCTACCTATCTGTATCTATCATTCTACATACCTACCTATCTCTATCTATCTATCTACCTACCTACCTATCTGTATTTATCTATCTACCTACCTACCTATCTGTATCTATCTACCTACCTACCTATCTGTATCTATCAATCTACCTACCTACCTATCTCTATCTATCTATCTACCTACCTACCTATCTCTATCTATCTACCAACCTACCGACCTATCTGTATTTATCTATCTATCTACCTACCTATCTGTATCTATCTACCTACCTACCTATCTCTATCTATCTATCTACCTACCTACCTATCTGTATCTATCTATCTACCTACCTACCTATCTGTATCTATCAATCTACTTACCTACCTATCTGTATCTATCATTCTACATACCTACCTATCTCTATCTATCTATCTACCTACCTACCTATCTGTATTTATCTATCTACCTACCTTCCTATCTGTATCTATCTATCTACCTACCTACCTATCTGTATCTATCAATCTACCTACCTACCTATCTCTATCTATCTACCTACCTACCTACCTATCTGTATTTATCTATCTATCTACCTACCTATCTGTATCTATCTACCTACCTACCTATCTCTATCTATCTATCTACCTACCTACCTATCTCTATCTATCTACCTACCTACCTATCTGTATTTATCTATATATCTACCTACCTATCTGTATCTATCTACCTACCTACCTATCTCTATCTATCTATCTACCTACCTACCTATCTGTAACTATCTATCTACCTACCTACCTATCTGTATCTATCAATCTACCTACCTACCTATCTGTATCTATCAATCTACTTACCTACCTATCTGTATCTATCATTCTACATACCTACCTATCTCTATCTATCTATCTACCTACCTACCTATCTCTATTTATCTATCTACCTACCTACCTATCTGTATCTATCTATCTACCTCCCTACCTATCTGTATCTATCAATCTACCTACCTACCTATCTCTATCTATCTATCTACCTACCTACCTATCTCTATCTATCTACCTACCTACCTATCTGTATTTATCTATCTATCTACCTACCTATCTGTATCTATCTACCTACCTACCTATCTCTATCTATCTATCTACCTACCTACCTATCTGTATCTATCAATCTACCTACCTACCTATCTGTATCTATCAATCTACTTACCTACCTATCTGTATCTATCATTCTACATACCTACCTATCTCTATCTATCTATCTATCTACCTACCTATCTGTATTTATCTATCTACCTACCTACCTATCTGTACCTATCTATCTACCTACCTAGCTATATGTATCTATCAATCTACCTACCTACCTATCTCTATCTATCTATCTACCTACCTACCTATCTCTATCTATCTACCTACTTACCTACCTATCTGTATTTATCTATCTATCTACCTACCTATCTGTATCTATCTACCTACCTACCTATCTGTATCTATCTATCTACCTACCTACCTATCTGTATCTATCAATCTACCTACCTACGTATCTGTATCTATCAATCTACTTACCTACCTATCTGTATCTATCATTCTACATACCTACCTATCTCTATCTATCTATCTACCTACCTACCTACCTATCTCTATTTATCTATCTACCTACCTACCTATCTGTTTCTATCTATCTACCTACCTACCTATCTGTATCTATCAATCTACCTACCTACCTATCTCTATCTATCTATCTACCTACCTACCTATCTCTATCTATCTACCTACCTACCTACCTATCTGTATTTATCTATCTATCTACCTACCTATCTGTATCTATCTACCTACCTACCTATCTCTATCTATCTATCTACCTACCTACCTATCTGTATCTATCTATCTACCTACCTACCTATCTGTATCTATCAATCTACCTACCTACCTATCTGTATCTATCAATCTACTTACCTACCTATCTGTATCTATCATTCTACATACCTACCTATCTCTATCTATCTATCTACCTACCTACCTATCTGTATTTATCTATCTACCTACCTACCTATCTGTATCTATCTACCTACCTACCTATCTGTATCTATCAATCTACCTACCTACCTATCTCTATCTATCTATCTACCTACCTACCTATCTCTATCTATCTACCTACCTACCTACCTATATGTATTTATCTATCTATCTACCTACCTATCTGTATCTATCTACCTACCTACCTATCTGTATCTATCTATCTACCTACCTAGCTATCTGTATCTATCAATCTACCTACCTACCTATCTTTATCTATCAATCTACTTACCTACCTATCTGTATCTATAATTCTACATACCTACGTATCTCTATCTATCTATCTACCTACCTACCTATCTGTATTTATCTATCTACCTACCTTCCTATCTGTATCTATCTATCTACCTACCTACCTATCTGTATCTATCAATCTACCTACCTACCTATCTCTATCTATCTATCTACCTACCTACCTATCTCTATCTATCTACCTACCTACCTACCTATCTGTATTTATCTATCTATCTACCTACCTATCTGTATCTATCTACCTACCTACCTATCTCTATCTATCTATCTACCTACCTACCTATCTGTATCTATCTACCTACCTACCTACCTATCTGTATCTATCAATCTACCTACCTACCTATCTGTATCTATCAATCTACTTACCTACCTATCTGTATCTATCATTCTACATACCTACCTATCTCTATCTATCTATCTACCTACCTACCTATCTGTATTTATCTATCTACCTACCTACCTATCTGTACCTATCTATCTACCTACCTAGCTATATGTATCTATCAATCTACCTACCTACCTATCTCTATCTATCTATCTACCTACCTACCTATCTCTATCTATCTACCTACCTACCTACCTATCTGTATTTATATATCTATCTACCTACCTATCTGTATCTATCTACCTACCTACCTATCTGTATCTATCTATCTACCTACCTACCTATCTGTATCTATCAATCTACCTACCTACGTATCTGTATCTATCAATCTACCTACCTACCTATCTGTTTCTATCTATCTACCTACCTACCTATCTGTATCTATCAATCTACCTACCTACCTATCTCTATCTATCTATCTACCTACCTACCTATCTCTATCTATCTACCTACCTACCTACCTATCTGTATTTATCTATCTATCTACCTACCTATCTGTATCTATCTACCTACCTACCTATCTCTATCTATCTATCTACCTACCTACCTATCTGTATCTATCTATCTACCTACCTACCTATCTGTATCTATCAATCTACCTACCTACCTATCTGTATCTATCAATCTACTTACCTACCTATCTGTATCTATCATTCTACATACCTACCTATCTCTATCTATCTATCTACCTACCTACCTATCTGTATTTATCTATCTACCTACCTACCTATCTGTATCTATCTACCTACCTACCTATCTGTATCTATCAATCTACCTACCTACCTATCTCTATCTATCTATCTACCTACCTACCTATCTCTATCTATCTACCTACCTACCTACCTATCTGTATTTATCTATCTATCTACCTACCTATCTGTATCTATCTACCTACCTACCTATCTCTATCTATCTATCTACCTACCTACCTATCTGTATTTATCTATCTACCTACCTACCTATCTCTATCTATCTACCTACCTACCTACTTATCTGTATTTATCTATCTACCTACCTACCTATCTCTATCTATCTATCTACTTACCTACCTATCTGTATCTATCATTCTACATACCTACCTATCTCTATCTATCTACCTACCTACCTACCTATCTGTATTTATCTATCTATCTACCTACCTATCTGTATCTATCTACCTACCTACCTATCTCTATCTATCTATCTACCTACCTACCTATCTGTATCTATCTACCTACCTACCTACCTATCTGTATCTATCAATCTACCTACCTACCTATCTGTATCTGTCAATCTACTTACCTACCTATCTGTATCTATCATTCTACATACGTACCTATCTCTATCTATCTATCTACCTACCTACCTACCTATCTGTATTTATCTATCTACCTACCTACCTATCTGTACCTATCTATCTACCTACCTAGCTATATGTATCTATCAATCTACCTACCAACCTATCTCTATCTATCTATCTACCTACCTACCTATCTCTATCTATCTACCTACCTACCTACCTATCTGTATTTATCTATCGATCTACCTACCTATCTGTATCTATCTACATACCTACCTATCTGTATCTATCTATCTACCTACCTACCTATCTGTATCTATCAATCTACCTACCTACGTATCTGTATCTATCAATCTACTTACCTACCTATCTGTATCTATCATTCTACATACCTACCTATCTCTATCTATCTATCTACCTACCTACCTATCTCTATTTATCTATCTACCTACCTACCTATCTGTTTCTATCTATCTACCTACCTACCTATCTGTATCTATCAATCTACCTACCTACCTATCTCTATCTATCTATCTACCTACCTACCTATCTCTATCTATCTACCCACCTACCTACCTATCTGTATTTATCTATCTATCTACCTACCTATCTGTATCTATCTACCTACCTACCTATCTCTATCTATCTATCTACCTACCTACCTATCTGTATCTATCTATCTACCTACCTACCTATCTGTATCTATCAATCTACCTACCTACCTATCTGTATCTATCAATCTACTTACCTACCTATCTGTATCTATCATTCTACATACCTACCTATCTCTATCTATCTATCTATCTACCTACCTACCTATCTGTATTTATCTATCTACCTACCTACCTATCTGTATCTATCTACCTACCTACCTATCTGTATCTATCAATCTACCTACCTACCTATCTCTATCTATCTATCTACCTACCTACCTATCTCTATCTATCTACCTACCTACCTACCTACCTATCTGTATTTATCTATCTATCTACCTACCTATCTGTATCTATCTACCTACCTACCTATCTCTATCTATCTATCTACCTACCTACCTATCTGTATTTATCTATCTACCTACCTACCTATCTCTATCTATCTACCTAACTACCTACCTATCTGTATTTATCTATCTACCTACCTACCTATCTCTATCTATCTATCTACATACCTACCTATCTGTATCTATCTATCTACCTACCTACCTATCTGTATCTATCAATCTACCTACCTACCTATCTGTAGCTATCTACCTACCTACCTATCTGTATCTATCAATCTACCTACCTACCTATCTGTATCTGTCAATCTACTTACCTACCTATCTGTATCTATCATTCTACATACCTACCTATCTCTATCTATCTATCTACCTACCTACCTATCTGTATTTATCTATCTACCAACCTACCTATCTGTATCTATCTATCTACCTACCTACCTATCCGTATCTATCAATCTACCTACCTACCTATCTCTATCTATCTATCTACCTACCTACCTATCTCTATCTATCTACCTACCTACCTACCTATCTGTATTTATCTATCTATCTACCTACCTATCTGTATCTATCTACCTACCTACCTATCTCTATCTATCTATCTACCTACCTACCTATCTGTATTTATCTATCTATCTACCTACCTATCTGTATCTATCTACCTACCTACCTATCTCTATCTATCTATCTATCTACCTACCTACCTATCTGTATCTATCTACCTACCTACCTACCTATCTGTATCTATCAATCTACCTACCTACCTATCTGTATCTATCAATCTACTTACCTACCTATCTGTATCTATCATTCTACATACCTACCTATCTCTATCTATCTATCTACCTACCTACCTATCTGTATTTATCTATCTACCTACCTACCTATCTGTACCTATCTATCTACCTACCTAGCTATATGTATCTATCAATCTACCTACCTACCTATCTCTATCTATCTATCTACCTACCTACCTATCTCTATCTATCTACCTACCTACCTATCTGTATTTATATATCTATCTACCTACCTATCTGTATCTATCTACCTACCTACCTATCTGTATCTATCTATCTATCTACCTACCTATCTGTATCTATCTACCTACCTACCTATCTCTATCTATCTATCTATCTACCTACCTACCTATCTGTATCTATCTACCTACCTACCTACCTATCTGTATCTATCAATCTACCTACCTACCTATCTGTATCTATCAATCTACTTACCTACCTATCTGTATCTATCATTCTACATACCTACCTATCTCTATCTATCTATCTACCTACCTACCTATCTGTATTTATCTATCTACCTACCTACCTATCTGTACCTATCTATCTATCTACCTACCTATCTGTATCTATCTACCTACCTACCTATCTGTATCTATCTATCTACCTACCTACCTATCTGTATCTATCAATCTACCTACCTACGTATCTGTATCTATCAATCTACTTACCTACCTATCTGTATCTATCATTCTACATACCTACCTATCTCTATCTATCTATCTAACTACCTACCTATCTCTATTTATCTATCTACCTACCTACCTATCTGTTTCTATCTATCTACCTACCTACCTATCTGTATCTATCAATCTACCTACCTACCTATCTCTATCTATCTATCTATATACCTACCTATCTCTATCTATCTACCTACCTACCTACCTATCTGTATTTATCTATCTATCTACCTACCTATCTGTATCTATCTACCTACCTACCTATCTCTATCTATCTATCTACCTACCTACCTATATGTATCTATCTATCTACCTACCTACCTATCTGTATCTATCAATCTACCTACCTACCTATCTGTATCTATCAATCTACTTACCTACCTATCTGTATCTATCATTCTACATACCTACCTATCTCTATCTATCTATCTACCTACCTACCTATCTGTATTTATCTATCTACCTACCTACCTATCTGTATCTATCTACCTACCTACCTATCTGTATCTATCAATCTACCTACCTACCTATCTCTATCTATCTATCTACCTACCTACCTATCTCTATCTATCTACCTACCTACCTACCTATCTGTATTTATCTATCTATCTACCTACCTATCTGTATCTATCTACCTACCTACCTATCTCTATCTATCTATCTACCTACCTACCTATCTGTATTTATCTATCTACCTACCTACCTATCTCTATCTATCTACCTACCTACCTACCTATCTGTATTTATCTATCTACCTACCTACCTATCTCTATCTATCTATCTACTTACCTACCTATCTGTATCTATCATTCTACATACCTACCTATCTCTATCTATCTACCTACCTACCTACCTATCTGTATTTATCTATCTATCTACCTACCTATCTGTATCTATCTACCTACCTACCTATCTCTATCTATCTATCTACCTACCTACCTATCTGTATCTATCTACCTACCTACCTACCTATATGTATCTATCAATCTACCTACCTACCTATCTGTATCTGTCAATCTACTTACCTACCTATCTGTATCTATCATTCTACATACCTACCTATCTCTATCTATCTATCTACCTACCTACCTATCTGTATTTATCTATCTACCTACCTACCTATCTGTACCTATCTATCTACCTACCTAGCTATATGTATCTATCAATCTACCTACCAACCTATCTCTATCTATCTATCTACCTACCTACCTATCTGTATCTATCTATCTACCTACCTACCTATCTGTAACTATCAATCTACCTACCTACCTATCTGTAGCTATCTACCTACCTACCTATCTGTATCTATCAATCTACCTACCTACCTATCTGTATCTGTCAATCTACTTACCTACCTATCTGTATCTATCATTCTACATACCTACCTATCTCTATCTATCTATCTACCTACCTACCTATCTGTATTTATCTATCTACCAACCTACCTATCTGTATCTATCTATCTACCTACCTACCTATCCGTATCTATCAATCTACCTACCTACCTATCTCTATCTATCTATCTACCTACCTACCTATCTCTATCTATCTACCTACCTACCTACCTATCTGTATTTATCTATCTATCTACCTACCTATCTGTATCTATCTACCTACCTACCTATCTCTATCTATCTATCTACCTACCTACCTATCTGTATCTATCAACCTACCTACCTACCTATCTGTATCTATCAATCTACCTACCTACCTACCTATCTGTATTTATCTATCTATCTACCTACCTATCTGTATCTATCTACCTACCTACCTATCTCTATCTATCTATCTATCTACCTACCTACCTATCTGTATCTATCTACCTACCTACCTACCTATCTGTATCTATCAATCTACCTACCTACCTATCTGTATCTATCAATCTACTTACCTACCTATCTGTATCTATCATTCTACATACCTACCTATCTCTATCTATCTATCTACCTACCTACCTATCTGTATTTATCTATCTACCTACCTACCTATCTGTACCTATCTATCTACCTACCTAGCTATATGTATCTATCAATCTACCTACCTACCTATCTCTATCTATCTATCTACCTACCTACCTACCTATCTGTATTTATCTATCTATCTACCTACCTATCTGTATCTATCTACCTACCTACCTATCTGTATCTATCTATCTACCTACCTACCTATCTGTATCTATCAATCTACCTACCTACGTATCTGTATCTATCAATCTACTTACCTACCTATCTGTATCTATCATTCTACATACCTACCTATCTCTATCTATCTATCTATCTACCTACCTACCTATCTCTATTTATCTATCTACCTACCTACCTATCTGTTTCTATCTATCTACCTACCTACCTATCTGTATCTATCAATCTACCTACCTACCTATCTCTATCTATCTATCTATATACCTACCTATCTCTATCTATCTACCTACCTACCTACCTATCTGTATTTATCTATCTATCTACCTACCTATCTGTATCTATCTACCTACCTACCTATCTCTATCTATCTATCTACCTACCTACCTATATGTATCTATCTATCTACCTACCTACCTATCTGTATCTATCAATCTACCTACCTACCTATCTGTATCTATCAATCTACTTACCTACCTATCTGTATCTATCATTCTACATACCTACCTATCTCTATCTATCTATCTACCTACCTACCTATCTGTATTTATCTATCTACCTACCTACCTATCTGTATCTATCTACCTACCTACCTATCTGTATCTATCAATCTACCTACCTACCTATCTCTATCTATCTATCTACCTACCTACCTATCTCTATCTATCTACCTACCTACCTACCTATCTGTATTTATCTATCTATCTACCTACCTATCTGTATCTATCTACCTACCTACCTATCTCTATCTATCTATCTACCTACCTACCTATCTGTATTTATCTATCTACCTACCTACCTATCTCTATCTATCTACCTACCTACCTACCTATCTGTATTTATCTATCTACCTACCTACCTATCTCTATCTATCTATCTACATACCTACCTATCTGTATCTATCTATCTACCTACCTACCTATCTGTATCTATCAATCTACCTACCTACCTATCTGTAGCTATCTACCTACCTACCTATCTTTATCTATCAATCTACCTACCTACCTATCTTTATCTGTCAATCTACTTACCTACCTATCTGTATCTATCATTCTACATACCTACCTATCTCTATCTATCTATCTACCTACCTACCTATCTGTATTTATCTATCTACCAACCTACCTATCTGTATCTATCTATCTACCTACCTACCTATCTGTATCTATCAATCTACCTACCTACCTATCTCTATCTATCTATCTACCTACCTACCTATCTCTATCTATCTACCTACCTACCTACCTATCTGTATTTATCTATCTATCTACCTACCTATCTGTATCTATCTACCTACCTACCTATCTCTATCTATCTATCTATCTATCTACCTACCTACCTATCTGTATCTATCTACCTACCTACCTACCTATCTGTATCTATCTATCTACCTACCTACCTATCTGTATCTATCAATCTACCTACCTACGTATCTGTATCTATCAATCTACTTACCTACCTATCTGTATCTATCATTCTACATACCTACCTATCTCTATCTATCTATCTACCTACCTACCTATCTCTATTTATCTATCTACCTACCTACCTATCTGTTTCTATCTATCTACCTACCTACCTATCTGTATCTATCAATCTACCTACCTACCTATCTCTATCTATCTATCTACCTACCTACCTATCTCTATCTATCTACCTACCTACCTACCTATCTGTATTTATCTATCTATCTACCTACCTATCTGTATCTATCTACCTACCTACCTATCTCTATCTATCTATCTACCTACCTACCTATCTGTATCTATCTATCTACCTACCTACCTATCTGTATCTATCAATCTACCTACCTACCTATCTGTATCTATCAATCTACTTACCTACCTATCTGTATCTATCATTCTACATACATACCTATCTCTATCTATCTATCTACCTACCTACCTATCTGTATTTATCTATCTACCTACCTACCTATCTGTATCTATCTACCTACCTACCTATCTGTATCTATCAATCTACCTACCTACCTATCTCTATCTATCTATCTACCTACCTACCTATCTCTATCTATCTACCAACCTACCGACCTATCTGTATTTATCTATCTATCTACCTACCTATCTGTATCTATCTACCTACCTACCTATCTCTATCTATCTATCTACCTACCTACCTATCTGTATCTATCTATCTACCTACCTACCTATCTGTATCTATCAATCTACTTACCTACCTATCTGTATCTATCATTCTACATACCTACCTATCTCTATCTATCTATCTACCTACCTACCTATCTGTATTTATCTATCTACCTACCTTCCTATCTGTATCTATCTATCTACCTACCTACCTATCTGTATCTATCAATCTACCTACCTACCTATCTCTATCTATCTACCTACCTACCTACCTATCTGTATTTATCTATCTATCTACCTACCTATCTGTATCTATCTACCTACCTACCTATCTCTATCTATCTATCTACCTACCTACCTATCTCTATCTATCTACCTACCTACCTATCTGTATTTATCTATATATCTACCTACCTATCTGTATCTATCTACCTACCTACCTATCTCTATCTATCTATCTACCTACCTACCTATCTGTAACTATCTATCTACCTACCTACCTATCTGTATCTATCAATCTACCTACCTACCTATCTGTATCTATCAATCTACTTACCTACCTATCTGTATCTATCATTCTACATACCTACCTATCTCTATCTATCTACCTACCTACCTATCTCTATTTATCTATCTACCTACCTACCTATCTGTATCTATCTATCTACCTCCCTACCTATCTGTATCTATCAATCTACCTACCTACCTATCTCTATCTATCTATCTACCTACCTACCTATCTCTATCTATCTACCTACCTACCTATCTGTATTTATCTATCTATCTACCTACCTATCTGTATCTATCTACCTACCTACCTATCTCTATCTATCTATCTACCTACCTACCTATCTCTATCTATCTATCTACCTACCTACCTATCTGTATCTATCAATCTACCTACCTACCTATCTGTATCTATCAATCTACTTACCTACCTATCTGTATCTATCATTCTACATACCTACCTATCTCTATCTATCTATCTATCTATCTACCTACCTATCTGTATTTATCTATCTACCTACCTACCTATCTGTACCTATCTATCTACCTACCTAGCTATATGTATCTATCAATCTACCTACCTACCTATCTCTATCTATCTATCTACCTACCTACCTATCTCTATCTATCTACCTACTTACCTACCTATCTGTATTTATCTATCTATCTACCTACCTATCTGTATCTATCTACCTACCTACCTATCTGTATCTATCTATCTACCTACCTACCTATCTGTATCTATCAATCTACCTACCTACGTATCTGTATCTATCAATCTACTTACCTACCTATCTGTATCTATCATTCTACATACCTACCTATCTCTATCTATCTATCTACCTACCTACCTATCTCTATTTATCTATCTACCTACCTACCTATCTGTTTCTATCTATCTACCTACCTACCTATCTGTATCTATCAATCTACCTACCTACCTATCTCTATCTATCTATCTACCTACCTACCTATCTCTATCTATCTACCTACCTACCTACCTATCTGTATTTATCTATCTATCTACCTACCTATCTGTATCTATCTACCTACCTACCTATCTCTATCTATCTATCTACCTACCTACCTATCTGTATCTATCTATCTACCTACCTACCTATCTGTATCTATCAATCTACCTACCTACCTATCTGTATCTATCAATCTACTTACCTACCTATCTGTATCTATCATTCTACATACCTACCTATCTCTATCTATCTATCTACCTACCTACCTATCTGTATTTATCTATCTACCTACCTACCTATCTGTATCTATCTACCTACCTACCTATCTGTATCTATCAATCTACCTACCTACCTATCTCTATCTATCTATCTACCTACCTACCTATCTCTATCTATCTACCTACCTACCTACCTATATGTATTTATCTATCTATCTACCTACCTATCTGTATCTATCTACCTACCTACCTATCTGTATCTATCTATCTACCTACCTAGCTATCTGTATCTATCAATCTACCTACCTACCTATCTTTATCTATCAATCTACTTACCTACCTATCTGTATCTATCATTCTACATACCTACGTATCTCTATCTATCTATCTACCTACCTACCTATCTGTATTTATCTACCTACCTACCTACCTACCTATCTGTATCTATCTATCTACCTACCTACCTATCTGTATCTATCAATCTACCTACCTACCTATCTCTATCTATCTATCTACCTACCTACCTATCTCTATCTATCTACCAACCTACCGACCTATCTGTATTTATCTATCTATCTACCTACCTATCTGTATCTATCTACCTACCTACCTATCTCTATCTATCTATCTACCTACCTACCTATCTGTATCTATCTATCTAGCTACCTACCTATCTGTATCTATCAATCTACTTACCTACCTATCTGTATCTATCATTCTACATACCTACCTACCTATCTCTATCTATCTATCTACCTACCTACCTATCTGTATTTATCTATCTACCTACCTTCCTATCTGTATCTATCTATCTACCTACCTACCTATCTGTATCTATCAATCTACCTACCTACCTATCTCTATCTATCTACCTACCTACCTACCTATCTGTATTTATCTATCTATCTACCTACCTATCTGTATCTATCTACCTACCTACCTATCTCTATCTATCTATCTACCTACCTACCTATCTCTATCTATCTATCTACCAACCTACCTATCTCTATATATCTATCTACCTACCTACCTATCTGTATTTATCTATCTACCTACCTACCTTTCTCTATCTATCTATCTACCTACCTACCTATCTGTATTTATCTATATATCTACCTACCTATCTGTATCTATCTACCTACCTACCTATCTCTATCTATCTATCTACCTACCTACCTATCTGTAACTATCTATCTACCTACCTACCTATCTGTATCTATCAATCTACCTACCTACCTATCTGTATCTATCAATCTACTTACCTACCTATCTGTATCTATCATTCTACATACCTACCTATCTCTATCTATCTATCTACCTACCTACCTATCTCTATTTATCTATCTACCTACCTACCTATCTGTATCTATCTATCTACCTCCCTACCTATCTGTATCTATCAATCTACCTACCTACCTATCTCTATCTATCTATCTACCTACCTACCTATCTCTATCTATCTACCTACCTACCTACCTATCTGTATTTATCTATCTATCTACCTACCTATCTGTATCTATCTACCTACCTACCTATCTCTATCTATCTACCTACCTACCTATCTGTATCTATCAATCTACCTACCTACCTATCTCTATCTATCTACCTACCTACCTACCTATCTGTATTTATCTATCTATCTACCTACCTATCTGTATCTATCTACCTACCTACCTATCTCTATCTATCTATCTACCTACCTACCTATCTCTATCTATCTATCTACCAACCTACCTATCTCTATATATCTATCTACCTACCTACCTATCTGTATATATCTATCTACCTACCTACCTTTCTCTATCTATCTATCTACCTACCTACCTATCTGTATTTATCTATCTACCTACCTACCTTTCTCTATTTATCTATCTACCAACCTACCTATCTGTTTCTATCTATCTACCTACCTACCTATCTGTATCTATCAATCTACCTACCTACCTATCTCTATCTATCTATCTACCTACCTACCTATCTCTATCTATCTACCTACCTACCTACCTATCTGTATTTATCTATCTATCTACCTACCTATCTGTATCTATCTACCTACCTACCTATCTCTATCTATCTATCTACCTACCTACCTATCTGTATCTATCTATCTACCTACCTACCTATCTGTATCTATCAATCTACCTACCTACCTATCTGTATCTATCAATCTACTTACCTACCTATCTGTATCTATCATTCTACATACCTACCTATCTCTATCTATCTATCTACCTACCTACCTATCTGTATTTATCTATCTACCTACCTACCTATCTGTATCTATCTACCTACCTACCTATCTGTATCTATCAATCTACCTACCTACCTATCTCTATCTATCTATCTACCTACCTACCTATCTCTATCTATCTACCTACCTACCTACCTATATGTATTTATCTATCTATCTACCTACCTATCTGTATCTATCTACCTACCTACCTATCTGTATCTATCTATCTACCTACCTAGCTATCTGTATCTATCAATCTACCTACCTACCTATCTTTATCTATCAATCTACTTACCTACCTATCTGTATCTATCATTCTACATACCTACGTATCTCTATCTATCTATCTACCTACCTACCTATCTGTATTTATCTACCTACCTACCTACCTACCTATCTGTATCTATCTATCTACCTACCTACCTATCTGTATCTATCAATCTACCTACCTACCTATCTCTATCTATCTATCTACCTACCTACCTATCTCTATCTATCTACCAACCTACCGACCTATCTGTATTTATCTATCTATCTACCTACCTATCTGTATCTATCTACCTACCTACCTATCTCTATCTATCTATCTACCTACCTACCTATCTGTATCTATCTATCTAGCTACCTACCTATCTGTATCTATCAATCTACTTACCTACCTATCTGTATCTATCATTCTACATACCTACCTACCTATCTCTATCTATCTATCTACCTACCTACCTATCTGTATTTATCTATCTACCTACCTTCCTATCTGTATCTATCTATCTACCTACCTACCTATCTGTATCTATCAATCTACCTACCTACCTATCTCTATCTATCTACCTACCTACCTACCTATCTGTATTTATCTATCTATCTACCTACCTATCTGTATCTATCTACCTACCTACCTATCTCTATCTATCTATCTACCTACCTACCTATCTCTATCTATCTATCTACCAACCTACCTATCTCTATATATCTATCTACCTACCTACCTATCTGTATTTATCTATCTACCTACCTACCTTTCTCTATCTATCTATCTACCTACCTACCTATCTGTATTTATCTATATATCTACCTACCTATCTGTATCTATCTACCTACCTACCTATCTCTATCTATCTATCTACCTACCTACCTATCTGTAACTATCTATCTACCTACCTACCTATCTGTATCTATCAATCTACCTACCTACCTATCTGTATCTATCAATCTACTTACCTACCTATCTGTATCTATCATTCTACATACCTACCTATCTCTATCTATCTATCTACCTACCTACCTATCTCTATTTATCTATCTACCTACCTACCTATCTGTATCTATCTATCTACCTCCCTACCTATCTGTATCTATCAATCTACCTACCTACCTATCTCTATCTATCTATCTACCTACCTACCTATCTCTATCTATCTACCTACCTACCTACCTATCTGTATTTATCTATCTATCTACCTACCTATCTGTATCTATCTACCTACCTACCTATCTCTATCTATCTACCTACCTACCTATCTGTATCTATCAATCTACCTACCTACCTATCTCTATCTATCTACCTACCTACCTACCTATCTGTATTTATCTATCTATCTACCTACCTATCTGTATCTATCTACCTACCTACCTATCTCTATCTATCTATCTACCTACCTACCTATCTCTATCTATCTATCTACCAACCTACCTATCTCTATATATCTATCTACCTACCTACCTATCTGTATATATCTATCTACCTACCTACCTTTCTCTATCTATCTATCTACCTACCTACCTATCTGTATTTATCTATATATCTACCTACCTATCTGTATCTATCTACCTACCTACCTATCTCTATCTATCTATCTACCTACCTACCTATCTGTAACTATCTATCTACCTACCTACCTATCTTATCTATCAATCTACCTACCTACCTATCTGTATCTATCAATCTACTTACCTACCTATCTGTATCTATCATTCTACATACCTACCTATCTCTATCTATCTATCTACCTACCTACCTATCTCTATTTATCTATCTACCTACCTACCTATCTGTATCTATCTATCTACCTCCCTACCTATCTGTATCTATCAATCTACCTACCTACCTATCTCTATCTATCTATCTACCTACCTACCTATCTCTATCTATCTACCTACCTACCTACCTATCTGTATTTATCTATCTATCTACCTACCTATCTGTATCTATCTACCTACCTACCTATCTCTATCTATCTATCTACCTACCTACCTATCTGTATCTATCTATCTACCTACCTACCTATCTGTATCTATCAATCTACCTACCTACGTATCTGTATCTATCAATCTACTTACCTACCTATCTGTATCTATCATTCTACATACCTACCTATCTCTATCTATCTATCTATCTACCTACCTACCTATCTCTATTTATCTATCTACCTACCTACCTATCTGTTTCTATCTATCTACCTACCTACCTATCTGTATCTATCAATCTACCTACCTACCTATCTCTATCTATCTATCTACCTATCTACCTATCTCTATCTATCTACCTACCTACCTACCTATCTGTATTTATCTATCTATCTACCTACCTATCTGTATCTATCTACCTACCTACCTATCTCTATCTATCTATCTACCTACCTACCTATCTGTATCTATCTATCTACCTACCTACCTATCTGTATCTATCAATCTACCTACTAACCTATCTGTATCTATCAATCTACTTACCTACCTATCTGTATCTATCAATCTACCTACCTTCCTATCTCTATCTAATCTATCTACCTACCTACCTATCTCTATCTATCTATCTACCTACCTACCTATCTCTATCTATCTACCTACCTACCTACCTATATGTATTTATCTATCTATCTACCTACCTATCTGTATCTATCTACCTACCTACCTATCTCTATCAATCTATCTACCTGCCTACCTATCTGTATCTATCTATCTACCTACCTAGCTATCTGTATCTATCAATCTACCTACCTACCTATCTGTATCTATCAATCTACTTACCTACCTATCTGTATCTATCATTCTACATACCTACCTATCTCTATCTATCTATCTACCTACCTACCTATCTGTATTTATCTACCTACCTACCTACCTATCTGTATCTATCTATCTACCTACCTACCTATCTGTATCTATCAATCTACCTACCTACCTATCTCTATCTATCTATCTACCTACCTACCTATCTCTATCTATCTACCAACCTACCGACCTATCTGTATTTATCTATCTATCTACCTACCTATCTGTATCTATCTACCTACTTACCTATCTCTATCTATCTATCTACCTACCTACCTATCTGTATCTATCTATCTACCTACCTACCTATCTGTATCTATCAATCTACTTACCTACCTATCTGTATCTATCATTCTACATAGCTACCTATCTCTATCTATCTATCTACCTGCCTACCTATCTGTATTTATCTATCTACCTACCTACCTATCTGTATCTATCAATCTACCTACCTACCTATCTCTATCTATCTACCTACCTACCTACCTATCTGTATTTATCTATCTATCTACCTACCTATCTGTATCTATCTACCTACCTACCTATCTCTATCTATCTATCTACCTACCTACCTATCTCTATCTATCTATCTACCTACCTACCTATCTGTATTTATCTATCTACCTACCTACCTTTCTCTATCTATCTATCTACCTACCTACCTATCTGTATCTATCTATCTACCTACCTACCTATCTGTATCTATCAATCTACCTACCTACCTATGTCTATCTATCTACCTACCTACCTATCTCTATCTATCTATCTACCTACCTACCTATCTGTATCTATCAATCTACATACCTACCTATCTCTATCTATCTATCTACCTACCTACCTATCTGCATTTATCTATCTACCTACCTACCTATCTGTATCTATCTATCTACCTACCTACCTATCTGTATCTATCAATCTACCTACCTACCTATCTCTATCTATATATCTACCTACCTACCTATCTCTATCTATCTACCTACCTACCTACCTATCTGTATTTATCTATCTATCTACCTAACTATCTGTATCTATCTACCTACCTACCTATCTCTATCTATCTACCTACCTACCAACCTATCTCTATCTATCTACCTACCAACCTATCTGTATTTATCTATCTACCTACCTACCTTTCTCTATCTATCTACCTACCTACCTATCTGTATCTATCTATCTACCTACCTACCTATCTGTATCTATCAATCTACCTACCTAACTATGTCTATCTATCTACCTACCTACCTATCTCTATCTATCTATCTACCTACCTACCTATCTGTATCTATCAATCTACATACCTACCTATCTCTATCTATCTATCTATCTATCTATCTATCTATCTATCTATCTATCTATCTATCTATCTATCTATCTACCTACCTACCTATCTGTATTTATCTATCTATCTACCTACCTATCTGCATCTATCTACCTACCTACCTATCTGTATCTATCAATCTACCTACCTACCTATCTGTATCTATCAATCTACTTACCTACCTATCTGTATCTATCATTCTACATACCTACCTATCTCTATCTATCTATCTACCTACCTACCTATCTGTATTTATCTATCTACCTACCTACCTATCTGTATCTATCTATCTACCTACCTACCTATCTGTATCTATCAATCTACCTACCTACCTATCTCTATCTATCTACCTACCTACCTACCTATCTGTATTTATCTATCTATCTACCTACCTATCTGTATCTATCTAACTACCTACCTATCTCTATCTATCTATCTACCTACCTACCTATCTCTATCTATCTATCTACCTACCTACCTATCTGTATTTATCTATCTACCTACCTACCTATCTCTATCCATCTACCTACCTACCTACCTATCTGTTTTATCTACCTACCTACCTACCTATCTCTATCTATCTATCTACCTACCTACCTATCTGTATCTATCTATCTACCTACCTACCTATCTGTATCTATCAATCTACCTACCTACCTATCTGTAGCTATCTACCTACTTACCTATCTGTATCTATCAATCTTCCTACCTACCTATCTGTATCTGTCAATCTACTTACCTACCTATCTGTATCTATCATTCTACATACCTACCTATCTCTATCTATCTATCTACCTACCTACCTATCTGTATTTATCTATCTACCAACCTACCTATCTGTATCTATCTATCTACCTACCTACCTATCTGTATCTATCAATCTACCTACCTACCTATCTCTATCTATCTATCTACCTACCTACCTATCTCTATCTATCTACCTACCTACCTATCTATATTTATCTATCTATCTACCTATCTGTATCTATCTACCTACCTACCTATCTCTATCTATCTACCTACCTACCTATCTATATCTATCTACCTACCTACTTACCTATCTGTATCTATCAATCTACCTACCTACCTATCTGTATCTATCAATCTACTTACCTACCTATCTGTATCTATCATTCTACATACCTACCTATCTCTATCTATCTACCCACCTACCTATCTGTATTTATCTATCTACCTACCTACCTATCTGTACCTATCTATCTACCTACCTACCTATCTGTATCTATCAATCTACCTACCTACCTATCTCTATCTATCTATCTACCTACCTACCTATCTCTATCTATCTACCTACCTACCTATCTGGATTTATCTATCTATCTACCTACCTATCTGTATCTATCTACCTATCTACCTATCTCTATCTATCTATCTACCTACCTACCTATCTGTATCTATCTACCTACCTACCTACCTATCTGTATTTATCTATCTATCTACCTACCTATCTGTATCTATCTACCTACCTACCTATCTCTATCTATCTATCTACCTACCTACCTATCTCTATCTATCTACCTACTTACCTACCTATCTGTATTTATCTATCTATCTACCTACCTATCTGTATCTACCTACCTACCTATCTCTATTAATCTATCTACCTACCTACCTATCTGTATCTATCTATCTACCTACCTACCTATCTGTATCTATCAATCTACCTACCTACCTATCTCTATCTATCAATCTACCTACCTACCTATCTCTATCTATCTATCTACCTACCTACCTATCTCTATCTATCTACCTACCTACCTACCTATCTGTATTTATCTATCTATCTACCTACCTATCTGTATCTATCTACCTACCTACCTATCTCTATCTATCTATCTACCTACCTACCTATCTGTATCTATCAATCTACCCACCTACCTATCTGTATCTATCAATCTACTTACCTACCTATCTGTATCTATCATTCTACATACCTACCTATCTCTATCTATCTATCTACCTACTTACCTATCTGTATTTATCTATCTACCTACCTACCTATCTGTATCTATCTATCTACCTACCTACCTATGTGTATCTATCAATCTACCTACCTACCTATCTCTATCTATCTATCTACCTACCTACCTATCTCTATCTACCTACCTACCTACCTACCTATCTGTATTTATCTATCTATCTACCTACCTATCTGTATCTATCTACCTACCTACCTCTCTATCTATCTATCTACCTACCTACCTATATCTATCTATCTATCTACCTACCTACCTATCTGTATTTATCTATCTACCTACCTACCTTTCTCTATCTATCTATCTACCTACCTACCTATCTGTATTTATCTATCTACCTACCTACCTATCTGTATCTATCTATCTACCTACCTACCTATCTGTATCTATCAATCTACCTACCTACCTATCTCTATCTATCTATCTACCTACCTACCTATCTCTATCTATCTACCTACCTACCTACCTACCTATCTGTATTTATCTATCTATCTACCTACCTATCTGTATCTATCTACCTACCTACCTATCTCTATCTATCTATCTACTTACCTACCTATCTGTATCTATCTATCTACCTACCTACCTATCTGTATCTATCAATCTACCTACCTACCTAACTGTATCTATCAATCTACTTACCTTCCTATCTGTATCTATCATTCTACATACCTACCTATCTCTATCTATCTATCTACCTACCTACCTATCTGTATTTATCTATCTACCTACCTACCTATCTGTATCTATCTATCTACCTACCTACCTATCTGTATCTATCAATCTACCTACCTACCTATCTCTATCTATCTATCTACCTACCTACCTATCTCTATCTAACTACCTACCTACCTACCTATATGTATTTATCTATCTATCTACCTACCTATCTGTATCTATCTACCTACCTACCTATCTCTATCTATCTATCTACCTACCTACCTATCTGTATCTATCTATCTACCTACCTAGCTATCTGTATCTATCAATCTACCTACCTACCTATCTGTATCTATCAATCTACTTACCTACCTATCTGTATCTATCATTCTACATACCTACCTATCTCTATCTATCTATCTACCTACCTACCTATCTGTATTTATCTACCTACCTACCTACCTATCTGTATCTATCTATCTACCTACCTACCTATCTGTATGTATCAATCTACCTACCTACCTATCTCTATCTATCTATCTACCTACCTACCTATCTCTATCTATCTACCTACCGACCGACCTATCTGTATTTATCTATCTATCTACCTACCTATCTGTATCTATCTACCTACCTACCTATCTCTATCTATCTATCTACCTACCTACCTATCTGTATCTATCTATCTACCTACCTACCTATCTGTATCTATCTACCTACCTACCTATCTCTATCTATCTATCTACCTACCTACCTATCTCTATCTATCTACCTACCTACCGACCTATCTGTATTTATCTATCTATCTACCTACCTACCTACCTATCTCTATCTATCTATCTACCTACCTACCTATCTGTATTTATCTATCTATCGACCTACCTATCTGTATCTATCTACCTACCTACCTATCTCTATCTATCTATCTACCTACCTACCTATCTCTATCTATCTATCTACCTACCTACCTATCTCTATCTATCTATCTACCTACCTACCTATCTGTATCTATCAATCTACCTACCTACCTATGTCTATCTATCTACCTACCTACCTATCTCTATCTATCTATCTACCTACCTACCTATCTGTATCTATCAATCTACATACCTACCTATCTCTATCTATCTATCTACCTACCTACCTATCTGTATCTATCTATCTATCTACCTACCTATCTTTATCTATCTATCTACCTACCTACCTATCTGTATCTATCAATCTACCTACCTAACTATCTGTAGATATCTACCTACCTACCTATCTGTATCTATCAATCTACCTACCTACCTATCTCTATCTATCTATCTACCTACCTACCTATCTCTATCTACCTACCTACCTACCGACCTATCTGTATTTATCTATCTATCTACCTACCTATCTCTATCTATCTACCTACCTACCTATCTCTATCTATCTACCTACCTACCTACCTATATGTATTTATCTATCTATCTACCTACCTATCTGTATCTATCTACCTACCTACCTATCTCTATCTATCTATCTATCTACCTACCTACCTACCTATCTGTATCTATCAATCTACCTACCTACCTATCTCTATCTATCTATCTACCTACCTACCTATCAGTATTTATCTACCTACCTACCTACCTATCTGTATCTATCTATCTACCTACCTACCTATCTGTATCTATCAATCTACCTACCTACCTATCTCTATCTATCTATCTACCTACCTACCTATCTCTATCTATCTACCAACCTACCGACCTATATGTATTTATCTATCTATCTACATACCTATCTGTATCTATCTACCTACCTACCTATCTCTATCTATCTATCTAGCTACCTACCTATCTGTTTCTATCTATCTACCTACCTACCTATCTGTATCTATCAATCTACCTACCTACCTATCTGTATCTATCAATCTACTTACCTACCTATATGCATCTATCATTCTATATACCTACCTAACTCTATCTATCTATCTACCTACCTACCTATCTGTATTTATCTATCTACCTACCTACGTATCTGTATCTATCTATCTACCTACCTACCTATCTGTATCTATCAATCTACCTACCTACCTATCTCTATCTATCTACCTACCTACCTACCTATCTGTATTTATCTATCTATCTACCTACCTATCTGTATCTATCTACCTACCTACCTATCTCTATCTATCTATCTACCTACCTACCTATCTCTATCTATCTATCTACCTACCTACCTATCTCTATCTATCTACCTACCTACCTATCTGTATTTATCTATCTACCTACCTACCTTTCTCTATCTATCTATCTACCTACCTACCTATCTGTATCTATCTATCTACCTACCTACCTATCTGTATCTATCAATCTACCTACCTACCTATGTCTATCTATCTACCTACCTACCTATCTCTATCTATCTATCTACCTACCTACCTATCTGTATCTATCAATCTACATACCTACCTATCTCTATCTATCTACCTACCTACCTATCTGTATCTATCAATCTACCTACCTACCTATGTCTATCTATCTACCTACCTACCTATCTCTATCTATCTACCTACCTACCTACATATCTGTATCTATCAATCTACATACCTACCTATCTCTATCTATCTATCTATCTACCTACCTATCTGTATTTATCTATCTACCTACCTACCTATCTGTATCTATCTATCTACCTACCTACCTATCTGTATCTATCAATCTACCTACCTACCTATCTCTATCTATATATCTACCTACCTACCTTTCTCTATCTATCTACCTACCTACCTATCTGTATCTATCTATCTACCTACCTACCTATCTGTATCTATCAATCTACCTACCTACCTCTCTGTATCTATCAATCTACTTACCTACCTATCTGTATCTATCATTCTACATACCTACCTATCTCTATCTATCTATCTACCTACCTACCTATCTGTATTTATCTACCTACCTACCTACCTACCTATCTGTATCTATCTATCTACCTACCTACCTATCTGTATCTATCAATCTACCTACCTACCTATCTCTATCTATCTACCTACCTACCTACCTATCTCTATCTATCTACCAACCTACCGACCTATCTGTATTTATCTATCTATCTACCTACCTATCTGTATCTATCTACCTACCTACCTATCTCTATCTATCTATCTACCTACCTACCTATCTGTATCTATCTATCTACCTACCTACCTATCTGTATCTATCAATCTACCTACCTACCTATCTGTATCTATCAATCTACTTACCTACCTATCTGTATCTATCATTCTACATACCTACCTATCTCTATCTATCTATCTACCTACCTACCTATCTGTATTTATCTATCTACCTACCTACGTATCTGTATCTATCTATCTACCTACCTACCTATCTGTATCTATCAATCTACCTACCTACCTATCTCTATCTATCTACCTACCTATCTACCTATCTGTATTTATCTATCTATCTACCTACCTATCTGTATCTATCTACCTACCTACCTATCTCTATCTATCTATCTACCTACCTACCTATCTCTATCTATCTATCTACCTACCTACCTATCTGTATTTATCTATCTACCTACCTACCTTTCTCTATCTATCTATCTACCTACCTACCTATCTGTATCTATCTATCTACCTACCTACCTATCTGTATCTATCAATCTACCTACCTACCTATGTCTATCTATCTACCTACCTACCTATCTCTATCTATCTATCTATCTACCTACCTATCTGTATCTATCAATCTACATACCTACCTACCTATCTCTATCTATCTATCTACCTACCTACCTATCTGTATTTATCTATCTACCTACCTATCTGTATCTATCTATCTACCTACCTACCTATCTGTATCTATCAATCTACCTACCTACCTATCTCTATCTATATATCTACCTACCTACCTATCTCTATCTATCTACCTACCTACCTACCTATCTGTATTTATCTATCTATCTACCTACCTATCTGTATCTATCTACCTACCTACCTATCTCTATCTATCTACCTACCTACCTACCTATCTCTATCTGTCTACCTACCTACCTATCTGTATTTATCTATCTACCTACCTACCTTTCTCTATCTATCTACCTACCTACCTATCTGTATCTATCTATCTACCTACCTACCTATCTGTATCTATCAATCTACCTACCAAACTATGTCTATCTATCTACCTACCTACCTATCTCTATCTATCTATCTACCTACCTACCTATCTGTATCTATCAATCTACATACCTACCTATCTCTATCTATCTATCTATCTATCTATCTATCTATCTATCTATCTATCTATCTATCTATCTATCTATCTATCTATCTACCTACCTACCTATCTGTATTTATCTATCTACCTACCTACCTATCTCTATCTATCTATCTACCTACCTACCTATCTGTATCTATCTATCTACCTACCTACCTATCTGTATCTGTCAATCTACCTACATACCTATCTCTATCTATCAATCTACTTACCTACCTATCTGTATCTATCATTCTACATACCTACCTATCTCTATCTATCTACCTACCTACCTACCTATCTGTATTTATCTATCTACCTACCTACCTATCTGTATCTATCAATCTACCTACCTACCTATCTCTATCTATCTACCTACCTACCTACCTATCTGTATTTATCTATCTATCTACCTACCTATCTGTATCTTTCTACCTACCTACCTATCTCTATCTATCTATCTACCTACCTACCTATCTCTATCTATCTATCTACCTACCTACCTATCTCTATCTATCTATCTACCTACCTACCTTTCTCTATCTATCTATCTACCTACCTACCTATCTGTATCTATCAATCTACCTACCTACCTATGTCTATCTATCTACCTACCTACCTATCTCTATCTATCTATCTACCTACCTACCTATCTGTATCTATCAATCTACATACCTACCTACCTATCTCTATCTATCTATCTACCTACCTACCTATCTGTATTTATCTATCTACCTACCTACCTATCTGTATCTATCTATCTACCTACCTACCTATCTCTATCTATATATCTACCTACCTACCTATCTCTATCTATCTACCTACCTACCTACCTATCTGTATTTATCTATCTATCTACCTACCTATCTGTATCTATCTACCTACCTACCTATCTCTATCTATCTACCTACCTACCTACCTATCTCTATCTGTCTACCTACCTACCTATCTGTATTTATCTATCTACCTACCTACCTTTCTCTATCTATCTACCTACCTACCTATCTGTATCTATCTATCTACCTACCTACCTATCTGTATCTATCAATCTACCTACCAAACTATGTCTATCTATCTACCTACCTACCTATCTCTATCTATCTATCTACCTACCTACCTATCTGTATATATCAATCTACATATCTATCTATCTATCTATCTATCTATCTATCTATCTATCTATCTATCTATCTATCTATCTATCTATCTATCTATCTATCTATCTACCTACCTACCTATCTGTATTTATCTATCTACCTACCTACCTATCTCTATCTATCTATCTACCTACCTACCTATCTGTATCTATCTATCTACCTACCTACCTATCTGTATCTGTCAATCTACCTACATACCTATCTCCATCTATCAATCTACTTACCTACCTATCTGTATCTATCATTCTACATACCTACCTATCTCTATCTATCTACCAACCTACCGACCTATATGTATTTATCTATCTATCTACATACCTATCTGTATCTATCTACCTACCTACCTATCTCTATCTATCTATCTACCTACCTACCTATCTGTTTCTATCTATCTACCTACCTACCTATCTGTATCTATCAATCTACCTACCTACCTATCTGTATCTATCAATCTACTTACCTACCTATCTGTATCTATCATTCTATATACCTACCTATCTCTATCTATCTATCTACCTACCTACCTATCTGTATTTATCTATCTACCTACCTACGTATCTGTATCTATCTATCTACCTACCTACCTATCTGTATCTATCAATCTACCTACCTACCTATTTCTATCTATCTACCTACCTACCTACCTATCTGTATTTATCTATCTATCTACCTACCTATCTGTATCTATCTACCTACCTACCTATCTCTATCTATCTATCTACCTACCTACCTATCTCTATCTATCTATCTACCTACCTACCTATCTCTATCTATCTATCTACCTACCTACCTATCTGTATTTATCTATCTACCTACCTACCTTTCTCTATCTATCTATCTACCTACCTACCTATCTGTATCTATCTATCTACCTACCTACCTATCTGTATCTATCAATCTACCTACCTACCTATGTCTATCTATCTACCTACCTACCTATCTCTATCTATCTATCTACCTACCTACCTATCTGTATCTATCAATCTACATACCTACCTATCTCTATCTATCTATCTACCTACCTACCTATCTGTATTTATCTATCTACCTACCTACCTATCTGTATTTATCTATCTATCTACCTACCTATCTGTATCTATCTACCTACCTACCTATCTCTATCTATCTATCTATCTACCTACCTACCTATCTGTATCTATCTATCTACCTACCTACCTATCTGTATCTGTCAATCTACCTACATACCTATCTCTATCTATCAATCTACTTACCTACCTATCTGTATCTATCAATCTACCTACCTAGCTATCTGTAGCTATCTACCTACCTACCTATCTGTATCTATCAATCTACCTACCTACCTATCTGTATCTATCAATCTACCTACCTACCTATCTGTATCTATCAATCTACATACCTACCTATCTCTATCTATCTACCTACCTACCTATCTGTATTTATCTATCTACCTACCTACCTATCTGTATCTATCTATCTACCTACCTACCTATCTGTATCTATCAATCTACCTACCTACCTATCTCTATCTATATATCTACCTACCTACCTATCTCTATCTATCTACCTACCTACCTATCTATCTGTATTTATCTATCTATCTACCTACCTATCTGTACCTATCTACCTACCTACCTATCTCTATCTATCTACCTACCTACCTATCTGTATTTATCTATCTACCTACCTACCTTTCTCTATCTATCTACCTACCTACCTATCTGTATCTATCTATCTACCTACCTACCTATCAGTATCTATCAATCTACCTACCAAACTATGTCTATCTATCTACCTACCTACCTATCTCTATCTATCTATCTACCTACCTACCTATCTGTATCTATCAATCTACATACCTACCTATCTCTATCTATCTATCTATCTATCTATCTATCTATCTATCTATCTATCTATCTATCTATCTATCTATCTATCTATCTACCTACCTACCTACCTATCTGTATTTATCTATCTACCTACCTACCTATCTCTATCTATCTATCTACCTACCTACCTATCTCTATCTATCTATCTACCTACCTACCTATCTGTATTTATCTATCTACCTACCTACCTTTCTCTATCTATCTATCTACCTACCTACCTATCTGTATCTATCTATCTACCTACCTACCTATCTGTATCTATCAATCTACCTACCTACCTATGTCTATCTATCTACCTACCTACCTATCTCTATCTATCTATCTACCTACCTACCTATCTGTATCTATCAATCTACATACCTACCTACCTATCTCTATCTATCTATCTACCTACCTACCTATCTGTATTTATCTATCTACCTACCTACCTATCTGTATCTATCTATCTACCTACCTACCTATCTGTATCTATCAATCTACCTACCTACCTATATCTATCTATATATCTACCTACCTACCTATCTCTATCTATCTACCTACCTACCTACCTATCTGTATTTATCTATCTATCTACCTACCTATCTGTATCTATCTACCTACCTACCTATCTCTATCTATCTACCTACCTACCTACCTATCTCTATCTGTCTACCTACCTACCTATCTGTATTTATCTATCTACCTACCTACCTTTCTCTATCTATCTACCTACCTACCTATCTGTATCTATCTATCTACCTACCTACCTATCTGTATCTATCAATCTACCTACCTACCTATCTGTATCTATCTACCTACCTACCTACCTATCTGTATCTATCAATCTACATACCTACCTATCTCTATCTATCTATCTATCTATCTACCTACGTACCTATCTGTATCTATCAATCTACCTACCTACCTATCTCTATCTATCTATCTACCTACCTACCTATCTCTATCTATCTACCTACCTACCTACCTATCTGTATTTATCTATCTACCTACCTACCTATCTTTATCTATCTATCTACCTACCTACCTATCTGTATCTATCTATCTATCTACCTACCTATCTGTATCTATCAATCTACCTACCTACCTATCTGTAGCTATCTACCTACCTACCTATCTGTATCTATCAATCTACCTACCTACCTATCTGTATCTATCAATCTACTTACCTACCTATCTGTATCTATCATTCTACATACCTACCTATCTCTATCTATCTATCTACCTACCTACCTATCTGTATTTATCTATCTACCAACCTACCTATCTGTATCTATCTATCTACCTACCTACCTATCTGTATCTATCAATCTACCTACCTACCTATCTCTATCTATCTATCTACCTACCTCCCTATCTCTATCTATCTACCTACCTACCTACCTATCTGTATTTATCTATCTATCTACCTACCTATCTGTATCTATCTACCTACCTACCTATCTCTATCTATCTATCTACCTACCTACCTATCTGTATCTATCTACCTACCTACCTACCTATCTGTATCTATCAATCTACCTACCTACCTATCTGTATCTATCAATCTACTTACCTACCTATCTGTATCTATCATTCTACATACCTACCTATCTCTATCTATCTATCTACCCACCTACCTATCTGTATTTATCTATCTACCTACCTACCTATCTGTACCTATCTATCTACCTACCTACTTATCTGTATCAATCAATCTACCTACCTACCTATCTCTATCTATCTATCTACCTATCTACCTATCTCTATCTATCTATCTACCTACCTACCTATCTGTATTTATCTATCTATCTACCTACCTATCTGTATCTATCTACCTACCTACCTATCTCTATCTATCTACCTACCTACCTACCTATCTGTATCTATCTATCTACCTACCTACCTATCTGTATCTATCAATCTACCTACCTACCTATCTTTATCTATCAATCTACTTACCTACCTATCTGTATCTATCATTCTACATACCTACCTATCTCTATCTATCTATCTACCTACCTACCTATCTCTATTTATCTATCTACCTACCTACCTATCTGTATCTATCTATCTATCTACCTACCTATCTGTATCTATCAATCTACCTACCTACCTATCTCTATCTATCTATCTACCTACCTACCTATCTCTATCTATCTACCTACCTACCTACCTATCTGTATTTATCTATCTATCTACCTACCTATCTGTATCTATCTACCTACCTACCTATCTCTATCTATCTATCTACCTACCTACCTATCTCTATCTATCTATCTATCTACATACCTACCTATCTGTATCTATCAATCTACCTACCTACCTATCTGTATCTATCAATCTACTTACCTACCTATCTGTATCTATCATTCTACATACCTACCTATCTCTATCTATCTATCTATTTACCTACCTATCTGTATTTATCAATCTACCTACCTACCTATCTGTACCTATCTATCTACCTACCTAGCTATATGTATTTATCAATCTACCTACCTACCTATCTCTATCTATCTATCTACCTACCTACCTATCTCTATCTATCTACCTACCTACTTACCTATCTGTATTTATCTATCTATCTACCTACCTATCTGTATCTATCTACCTACCTACCTATCTCTATCTATCTATCTACCTACCTACCTATCTGTATCTATCTATCTACCTACCTACCTATCTGTATCTATCAATCTACCTACCTATGTATCTGTATCTATCAATCTACTTACCTACCTATCTGTATCTATCATTCTACATACCTACCTATCTCTATCTATCCATCTACCTACCTACCTATCTCTATTTATCTATCTACCTACCTACCTATCTGTTTCTATCTATCTACCTACCTACCTATCTGTATCTATCAATCTACCTACCTACCTATCTCTATCTATCTATCTACCTACCTACCTATCTCTATCTACCTACCTACCTACTGACCTATCTGTATTTATCTATCTATCTACCTACCTATCTGTATCTATCTACTTACCTACCTATCTCTATCTATCTATCTACCTACCTACCTATCTCTATCTATCTATCTACCTACCTACCTATCTGTATCAATCAATCTACCTACCTACCTATCTGTATCTATCAATCTACTTACCTATCTATCTGTATCTATCATTCTACATACCTACCTATCTCTATCTATCTATCTACCTACCTACCTATCTGTATTTATCTATCTACCTACCTACCTATCTGTATCTATCTATCTACCTACCTACCTATCTCTATCTATCAATCTTCCTACCTACCTATCTCTATCTATCTATCTATCTACCTACCTACCTATCTCTATCTATCTACCTACCTACCTACCTATATGTATTTATCTATCTATCTACCTACCTATCTGTATCTATCTACCTACCTACCTATCTCTATCTATCTATCTACCTACCTACCTATCTGTATCTATCTATCTACCTACCTAGCTATCTGTATCTATCAATCTACCTACCTACCTATCTGTATCTATCAATCTACTTACCTACCTATCTGTATCTATCATTCTACATACCTACCTATCTCTATCTATCTATCTACCTACCTACCTATCTGTATTTATCTACCTACCTACCTATCTGTATCTATCTATCTACCTACCTACCTATCTGTATCTATCTATCTACCTACCTACCTATCTCTATCTATCTACCTACCTACCTACCTATCTGTATTTATCTATCTATCTATCTACCTACCTATCTGTATCTATCTACCTACCTACCTATCTCTATCAATCTATCTACCTACCTACCTATCTCTATCTATCTATCTACCTACCTACCTATCTCTATCTATCTATCTACCTACCTACCTATCTGTATTTATCTATCTACCTACCTACCTAACTCTATCTATCTATCTACCTACCTACCTATCTGTATCTATCTATCTACCTACCTACCTATCTCTATCTATCTACCTACCTACCTACCTATCTGTATTTATCTATCTACCTACCTACCTATCTCTATCTATCTATCTACCTACCTCCCTATCTGTATCTATCTATCTACCTACCTACCTATCTGTATCTATCAATCTACCTACCTACCTATCTGTACCTATCTATCTACCTACCTAGCTATATGTATCTATCAATCTACCTACCTACCTATCTCTATCTATCTATCTACCTACCTACCTATCTCTATCTATCTACCTACCTACCTACCTATCTGTATTTATCTATCTATCTACCTACCTATCTGTATCTATCTACCTACCTACCTATCTCTATCTATCTACCTACCTACCTATCTGTATCTATCTATCTACCTACCTACCTATCTGTATCTATCAATCTACCTACCTACGTATCTGTATCTATCAATCTACTTACCTACCTATCTGTATCTATCATTCTACATACCTACCTATCTCTATCTATCTATCTACCTACCTACCTATCTCTATATATCTACCAACCTACCGACCTATCTGTATTTATCTATCTATCTTCCTACCTATCTGTATCTATCTACCTACCTACCTATCTCTATCTATCTATCTACCTACCTACCTATCTGTATCTATCTATCTACCTACCTACCTATCTGTGTCTATCAATCTACCTACCTACCTATCTATATCTATCAATCTACTTACCTTCCTATCTGTATCTATCATTCTACATACCTACCTATCTCTATCTATCTATCTACCTACCTACCTATCTATATTTATCTATCTACCTACCTACCTATCTGTATCTATCTATCTACCTACCTACCTATCTGTATCTATCAATCTACCTACCTACCTATCTGTATCTATCAATCTACTTACCTACCTATCTGTATCTATCATTCTACATACCTACCTATCTCTATCTATCTATCTACCTACCTACCTATCTGTATTTATCTATCTACCAACCTACCTATCTGTATCTATCTATCTACCTACCTACCTATCTGTATCTATCAATCTACCTACCTACCTATCTCTATCTATCTATCTACCTACCTACCTATCTCTATCTATCTACCTACCTACCTACCTATCTGTATTTATCTATCTATCTACCTACCTATCTGTATCTATCTACCTACCTACCTATCTCTATCTATCTATCTACCTACCTACCTATCTGTATCTATCTACCTACCTACCTACCTATCTGTATCTATCAATCTACCTACCTACCTATCTGTATCTATCATTCTACATACCTACCTATCTCTATCTATCTATCTACACACCTACCTATCTGTATTTATCTATCTACCTACCTACCTATCTGTACCTATCTATCTACCTACCTACTTATCTGTATCTATCAATCTACCTACCTACCTATCTCTATCTATCTATCTACCTATCTACCTATCTCTATCTATCTATCTACCTACCTACCTATCTGTATTTATCTACCTACCTACCTATCTGTATTTATCTATCTACCTACCTACCTTTCTCTATCTATCTACCTACCTACCTATCTGTATCTATCTATCTACCTACCTACCTATCTGTATCTATCTATCTACCTACCTACCTATCTGTATCTATCAATCTACCTACCTAACTATGTCTATCTATCTACCTACCTACCAATCTCTATCTATCTATCTACCTACCTACCTATCTGTATCTATCAATCTACATACCTACCTATCTCTATCTATCTATCTACCTACCTACCTATCTCTATTTATCTATCTACCTACCTACATATCTGTATCTATCTATCTACCTACCTACCTATCTGTATCTATCTATCTACCTACCTACCTATCTCTATCTATCTATCTACCTACCTACCTATCTCTATCTATCTACCTACCTACCTACCTACCTATCTGTATTTATCTATCTATCTACCTACCTATCTGTATCTATCAATCTACCTACCTACCTATCTGTATTTATCTATCTATCTACCTACCTATCTGTATCTATCTACCTACCTACCTATCTCTATCTATCTATCTACCTACCTACCTATCTGTATCTATCTATCTACCTACCTACCTATCTGTATCTATCAATCTACCTACCTACGTATCTGTATCTATCAATCTACTTACCTACCTATTTGTATCTATCATTCTACATACCTACCTATCTCTATCTATCTATCTACCTACCTACCTATCTCTATTTATCTATCTACCTACCTACCTATCTGTTTCTATCTATCTACCTACCTACCTATCTCTATCTATCTACCTACCTACCTACCTATCTGTATTTATCTATCTATCTACCTACCTACATATCTCTATCTATCTATCTACCTACCTACCTATCTTTATCTATCTATCTACCTACCTACCTATCTGTATCTATCAATCTACCTACCTACCTATCTCTATCTATCAATCTACTTACCTACCTATCTGTATCTATCATTCTACATACCTACCTATCTCTATCTATCTATCTACCTACCTACCTATCTCTATTTATCTATCTACCTACCTACATATCTGTATCTATCTATCTACCTACCTACCTATCTGTATCTATCTATCTACCTACCTACCTATCTCTATCTATCTATCTACCTACCTACCTATCTCTATCTATCTACCTACCTACCTACCTACCTATCTGTATTTATCTATCTATCTACCTACCTATCTGTATCTATCAATCTACCTACCTACCTATCTGTATTTATCTATCTATCTACCTACCTATCTGTATCTATCTACCTACCTACCTATCTCTATCTATCTATCTACCTACCTACCTATCTGTATCTATCTATCTACCTACCTACCTATCTGTATCTATCAATCTACCTACCTACGTATCTGTATCTATCAATCTACTTACCTACCTATCTGTATCTATCATTCTACATACCTACCTATCTCTATCTATCTATCTACCTACCTACCTATCTCTATTTATCTATCTACCTACCTACCTATCTGTTTCTATCTATCTACCTACCTACCTATCTCTATCTATCTACCTACCTACCTACCTATCTGTATTTATCTATCTATCTACCTACCTACATATCTCTATCTATCTATCTACCTACCTACCTATCTTTATCTATCTATCTACCTACCTACCTATCTGTATCTATCAATCTACCTACCTACCTATCTCTATCTATCAATCTACTTACCTACCTATCTGTATCTATCATTCTACATACCTACCTATCTCTATCTATCTATCTACCTACCTACCTATCTCTATTATCTATCTACCTACCTACCTATCTCTATCTATCTATCTACCTACCTACCTATCTGTATATATCAATCTACCTACCTACCTATCTCTATCTATCTATCTACCTACCTACCTATCTCTATCTATCTACCAACCTACCTACCTATCTGTATTTATCTATCTATCTACCTACCTATCTGTATCTATCTACCTATCTACCTATCTCTATCTATCTATCTACCTACCTACCTATCTGTATCTATCTATCTACATACCTACCTATCTTTATCTATCAATCTACCTACCTACCTATCTGTATCTATCAATCTACTTACCTACCTATCTGTATCTATCATTCTACATACCTACCTATCTCTATCTATCTATCTACCTACCTACCTATCTGTATTTATCTATCTACCTACCTACCTATCTGTACCTATCTATCTACCTACCTACCTATCTGTATCTATCAATCTACCTACCTACCTATCTCTATCTATCTATCTACCTACCTACCTATCTCTATCTATCTACCTACCTACCTACCTATCTGTATTTATCTATCTATCTACCTACCTATCTGTATCTATCTACCTACCTACCTATCTCTATCTATCTATCTACCTACCTACCTATCTGTATCTATCAATCTACCTACCTACCTATCTGTATCTATCAATCTACTTACCTACCTATCTGTATCTATCATTCTACATACCTACCTATCTCTATCTATCTATCTACCTACCTACCTATCTGTATTTATCTATCTACCTACCTACCTATCTGTATCTATCTATCTACCTACCTACCTATGTGTATCTATCAATCTACCTACCTACCTATCTCTATCTATCTATCTACCTACCTACCTATCTCTATCTATCTACCTACCTCCCTACCTATCTGTATTTATCTATCTATCTACCTACCTATCTGTATCTATCTACCTACCTACCTATCTCTATCTATCTATCTACCTACCTACCTATCTCTATCTATCTATCTATCTACCTACCTACCTATCTCTATCTATCTACCTACCTCCCTACCTATCTGTATTTATCTATCTATCTACCTACCTATCTGTATCTATCTACCTACCTACCTATCTCTATCTATCTATCTACCTACCTACCTATCTCTATCTATCTATCTACCTACCTACCTATCTGTATTTATCTATCTACCTACCTACCTTTCTCTATCTATCTACCTACCTACCTATCTGTATTTATCTATCTACCTACCTACCTATCTGTATCTATCTACCTACCTACCTATCTCTATCTATCTATCTACCTACCTACTTACCTATCTGTATTTATCTATCTATCTACCTACCTATCTGTATCTATCTACCTACCTACCTATCTCTATCTATCTATCTACCTACCTACCTATCTGTATCTATCTATCTACCTACCTACCTATCTGTATCTATCAATCTACCTACCTACGTATCTGTATCTATCAATCTACTTACCTACCTATCTGTATCTATCATTCTACATACCTACCTATCTCTATCTATCCATCTACCTACCTACCTATCTCTATTTATCTATCTACCTACCTACCTATCTGCTTCTATCTATCTACCTACCTACCTATCTGTATCTATCAATCTACCTACCTACCTATCTCTATCTATCTATCTACCTACCTACCTATCTCTATCTACCTACCTACCTACCGACCTATCTGTATTTATCTATCTATCTACCTACCTATCTGTATCTATCTACCTACCTACCTATCTCTATCTATCTATCTACCTACCTACCTATCTCTATCTATCTATCTACCTACCTACCTATCTGTATCAATCAATCTACCTACCTACCTATCTGTATCTATCAATCTACTTACCTATCTATCTGTATCTATCATTCTACATACCTACCTATCTCTATCTATCTATCTACCTACCTACCTATCTGTATTTATCTATCTACCTACCTACCTATCTGTATCTATCTATCTACCTACCTACCTATCTCTATCTATCAATCTTCCTACCTACCTATCTCTATCTATCTATCTACCTACCTACCTACCTATATGTATTTATCTATCTATCTACCTACCTATCTGTATCTATCTACCTACCTACCTATCTCTATCTATCTATCTACCTACCTACCTATCTGTATCTATCTATCTACCTACCTAGCTAACTGTATCTATCAATCTACCTACCTACCTATCTGTATCTATAATCTACTTACCTACCTATCTGTATCTATCATTCTACATACCTACCTATCTCTATCTATCTATCTACCTACCTACCTATCTGTATTTATCTACCTACCTACCTATCTGTATCTATCTATCTACCTACCTACCTATCTGTATCTATCTATCTACCTACCTACCTATCTCTATCTATCTATCTACCTACCTACCTATCTCTATCTATCTACCAACTTACCGACCTATCTGTATTTATCTATCTATCTACCTACCTATCTGTATCTATCTACCTACCTACCTATCTCTATCTATCTATCTACCTACCTACCTATCTGTATCTATCTATCTACCTACCTACCTATCTGTATCTATCAATCTACCTACCTACCTATCTGTATCTATCAATCTACTTACCTACCTATCTGTATCTATCATTCTACATACCTACCTATCTCTATCTATCTATCTACCTACCTACCTATCTGTATCTATCAATCTACCCACCTACCTATCTCTATCTATCTACCTACCTACCTACCTATCTGTATTTATCTATCTATCTACCTACCTATCTGTATCTATCTACCTACCTACCTATCTCTATCAATCTATCTACCTACCTACCTATCTCTATCTATCTATCTACCTACCTACCTATCTCTATCTAACTATCTACCTACCTACCTATCTGTATTTATCTATCTACCTACCTACCTTTCTCTATCTATCTATCTACCTACCTACCTAACTCTATCTATCTATCTACCTACCTACCTATCTGTATCTATCTATCTACCTACCTACCTATCTCTATCTATCTACCTACCTACCTACCTATCTGTATTTATCTATCTACCTACCTACCTATCTCTATCTATCTATCTACCTACCTCCCTATCTGTATCTATCTATCTACCTACCTACCTATCTGTATCTATCAATCTACCTACCTACCTATCTGTACCTATCTATCTACCTACCTAGCTATATGTATCTATCAATCTACCTACCTACCTATCTCTATCTATCTATCTACCTACCTACCTATCTCTATCTATCTACCTACCTACCTACCTATCTGTATTTATCTATCTATCTACCTACCTATCTGTATCTATCTACCTACCTACCTATCTCTATCTATCTACCTACCTACCTATCTGTATCTATCTATCTACCTACCTACCTATCTGTATCTATCAATCTACCTACCTACGTATCTGTATCTATCAATCTACTTACCTACCTATCTGTATCTATCATTCTACATACCTACCTTCTCTATCTATCTATCTACCTACCTACCTATCTCTATCTATCTACCTACCTACCTACCTATCTGTATTTATCTATCTACCTACGTACCTATCTCTATCAATCTATCTACCTACCTACCTATCTGTATTTATCTATCTACCTACCTACCTATCTGTATCTATCTATCTACCTACCTACCTATCTGTATCTATCAATCTACCTACCTACCTATCTCTATCTATCTATCTACCTACCTACCTATCTCTATATATCTACCAACCTACCGACCTATCTGTATTTATCTATCTATCTTCCTACCTATCTGTATCTATCTACCTACCTACCTATCTCTATCTATCTATCTACCTACCTACCTATCTGTATCTATCTATCTACCTACCTACCTATCTGTATCTATCAATCTACCTACCTACCTATCTGTATCTATCAATCTACTTACCTTCCTATCTGTATCTATCATTCTACATACCTACCTATCTCTATCTATCTATCTACCTACCTACCTATCTGTATTTATCTATCTACCTACCTACCTATCTGTATCTATCTATCTACCTACCTACCTATCTCTATCTATCAATCTACCTACCTACCTATCTGTATCTATCAATCTACTTACCTACCTATCTGTATCTATCATTCTACATACCTACCTATCTCTATCTATCTATCTACCTACCTACCTATCTGTATTTATCTATCTACCAACCTACCTATCTGTATCTATCTATCTACCTACCTACCTATCTGTATCTATCAATCTACCTACCTACCTATCTCTATCTATCTATCTACCTACCTACCTATCTCTATCTATCTACCTACCTACCTACCTATCTGTATTTATCTATCTATCTAACTACCTATCTGTATCTATCTACCTACCTACCTATCTCTATCTATCTATCTACCTACCTACCTATCTGTATCTATCTACCTACCTACCTACCTATCTGTATCTATCAATCTACCTACCTACCTATCTGTATCTATCAATCTACTTACCTACCTATCTGTATCTATCATTCTACATACCTACCTATCTCTATCTATCTATCTACCCACCTACCTATCTGTATTTATCTATCTACCTACCTACCTATCTGTACCTATCTATCTACCTACCTACTTATCTGTATCTATCAATCTACCTACCTACCTATCTCTATCTATCTACCTATCTACCTATCTCTATCTATCTATCTACCTACCTACCTATCTGTATTTATCTACCTACCTACCTCTCTGTATTTATCTATCTACCTACCTACCTTTCTCTATCTATCTACCTACCTACCTATCTGTATCTATCTATCTACCTACCTACCTATCTGTATCTATCTATCTACCTACCTACCTATCTGTATCTATCAATCTACCTACCTAACTATGTCTATCTATCTACCTACCTACCAATCTCTATCTATCTATCTACCTACCTACCTATCTGTATCTATCAATCTACATACCTACCTATCTCTATCTATCTATCTACCTACCTACCTATCTCTATTTATCTATCTACCTACCTACATATCTGTATCTATCTATCTACCTACCTACCTATCTGTATCTATCAATCTACCTACCTACCTATCTCTATCTATCTATCTACCTACCTACCTATCTCTATCTATCTACCTACCTACCTACCTACCTACCTATCTGTATTTATCTATCTATCTACCTACCTATCTGTATCTATCAATCTACCTACCTACCTATCTGTATTTATCTATCTATCTACCTACCTATCTGTATCTATCTACCTACCTACCTATCTCTATCTATCTATCTACCTACCTACCTATCTGTATCTATCTATCTACCTACCTACCTATCTGTATCTATCAATCTACCTACCTACGTATCTGTATCTATCAATCTACTTACCTACCTATCTGTATCTATCATTCTACATACCTACCTATCTCTATCTATCTATCTACCTACCTACCTATCTCTATTTATCTATCTACCTACCTACCTATCTGTTTCTATCTATCTACCTACCTACCTATCTCTATCTATCTACCTACCTACCTACCTATCTGTATTTATCTATCTATCTACCTACCTACATATCTCTATCTATCTATCTACCTACCTACCTATCTTTATCTATCTATCTACCTACCTACGTATCTGTATCTATCAATCTACCTACCTACCTATCTCTATCTATCAATCTACTTACCTACCTATCTGTATCTATCATTCTACATACCTACCTATCTCTATCTATCTATCTACCTACCTACCTATCTCTATTATCTATCTACCTACCTACCTATCTCTATCTATCTATCTACCTACCTACCTATCTGTATCTATCAATCTACCTACCTACCTATCTCTATCTATCTATCTACCTACCTACCTATCTCTATCTATCTACCAACCTACCTACCTATCTGTATTTATCTATCTATCTACCTACCTATCTGTATCTATCTACATATCTACCTATCTCTATCTATCTATCTACCTACCTACCTATCTGTATCTATCTATCTACCTACCTACCTATCTTTATCTATCAATCTACCTACCTACCTATCTGTATCTATCAATCTACTTACCTACCTATCTGTATCTATCATTCTACAGACCTACCTATCTCTATCTATCTATCTACCTACCTACCTATCTGTATTTATCTATCTACCTACCTACCTATCTGTACCTATCTATCTACCTACCTACCTATCTGTATCTATCAATCTACCTACCTACCTATCTCTATCTATCTATCTACCTACCTACCTATCTCTATCTATCTACCTACCTACCTACCTATCTGTATTTATCTATCTATCTACCTACCTATCTGTATCTATCTACCTACCTACCTATCTCTATCTATCTATCTACCTACCTACCTATCTGTATCTATCAATCTACCTACCTACCTATCTGTATCTATCAATCTACTTACCTACCTATCTGTATCTATCATTCTACATACCTACCTATCTCTATCTATCTATCTACCTACCTACCTATCTGTATTTATCTATCTACCTACCTACCTATCTGTATCTATCTATCTACCTACCTACCTATGTGTATCTATCAATCTACCTACCTACCTATCTCTATCTATCTATCTACCTACCTACCTATCTCTATCTATCTACCTACCTCCCTACCTATCTGTATTTATCTATCTATCTACCTACCTATCTGTATCTATCTACCTACCTACCTATCTCTATCTATCTATCTACCTACCTACCTATCTCTATCTATCTATCTACCTACCTACCTATCTGTATTTATCTATCTACCTACCTACCTTTCTCTATCTATCTACCTACCTACCTATCTGTATTTATCTATCTACCTACCTACCTATCTGTATCTATCTACCTACCTACCTATCTCTATCTATCTATCTATCTACCTACCTACCTATCTGTATCTATCTATCTACCTACCTACCTACCTATCTGTATCTATCAATCTACCTACCTACCTATCTGTATCTATCAATCTACCTACCTAACTATCTGTAGATATCTACCTACCTACCTATCTCTATCTACCTACCTACCTACCGACCTATCTGTATTTATCTATCTATCTACCTACCTATCTGTATCTATCTACCTACCTACCTATCTCTATCTATCTATCTACCTACCTACCTATCTCTATCTATCTATCTACCTACCTACCTATCTGTATCAATCAATCTACCTACCTACCTATCTGTATCTATCAATCTACTTACCTACCTATCTGTATCTATCATTCTACATACCTACCTATCTCTATCTATCTATCTACCTACCTACCTATCTGTATTTATCTATCTACCTACCTACCTATCTGTATCTATCTATCTACCTACCTACCTATCTGTATCTATCAATCTACCTACCTACCTATCTCTATCTATCTATCTACCTACCTACCTATCTCTATCTACCTACCTACCTACCTATATGTATTTATCTATCTATCTACCTACCTATCTGTATCTATCTACCTACCTACCTATCTCTATCTATCTATTTACCTACCTACCTATCTGTATCTATCTATCTACCTACCTAGCTATCTGTATCTATCAATCTACCTACCTACCTATCTGTATCTATCAATCTACTTACCTACCTATCTGTATCTATCATTCTACATACCTACCTATCTCTATCTATCTATCTACCTACCTACCTATCTGTATTTATCTACCTACCTACCTACCTATCTGTATCTATCTATCTACCTACCTACCTATCTGTATCTATCAATCTACCTACCTACCTATCTCTATCTATCTATCTACCTACCTACCTATCTCTATCTATCTACCAACCTACCGACCTATCTGTATTTATCTATCTATCTACCTACCTATCTGTATCTATCTACCTACCTACCTATCTCTATCTATCTATCTACCTACCTACCTATCTGTATCTATCTATCTACCTACCTACCTATCTGTATCTATCAATCTACCTACCTACCTATCTGTATCTATCAATCTACTTACCTACCTATCTGTATCTATCATTCTACATACCTACCTATCTCTATCTATCTATCTACCTACCTACCTATCTGTATTTATCTATCTACCTACCTACCTATCTGTATCTATCTATCTACCTACCTACCTATCTGTATCTATCAATCTACCTACCTACCTATCTCTATCTATCTACCTACCTACCTACCTATCTGTATTTATCTATCTATCTACCTACCTATCTGTATCTATCTACCTACCTACCTATCTCTATCTATCTATCTACCTACCTACCTATCTCTATCTATCTATCTACCTACCTACCTATCTCTATCTATCTATCTACCTACCTACCTATCTGTATTTATCTATCTACCTACCTACCTTTCTCTATCTATCTATCTACCTACCTACCTATCTGTATCTATCTATCTACCTACCTACCTATCTGTATCTATCAATCTACCTACCTACCTATGTCTATCTATCTACCTACCTACCTATCTCTATCTATCTATCTACCTACCTACCTATCTGTATCTATCAATCTACATACCTACCTATCTCTATCTATCTATCTACCTACCTACCT